>JAYKKI010000019.1:1084166-1693333 GCA_039881145.1 Druceiella hillmani | reverse complement strand
AGTATACCTGGATGTTATACATTTCTACTCTCTATCTGTACTCTGGATGAATACAATTCATGAATAAAATCCAAGATAATGAATGTATGTAAAAAAATTGAATTTAATTCACAGTTGACTTTTAATTTTTAAGAATGAATGTCATGAAAAATTATTTAACTAGTCAAATTTCCTGTTACTTATTTCTAGTGACTTTCAATGCGCATAATTGTTTCATTTGCTGTAGACTGCAATAATGTGATGCAAGTTTGAATATCATTTGAAATCTACACAAAATTAATCATGATACTATGGTACATATTATGATCATTATATTCTTAACCAATTTTCTATTTACAATTTCAAGCTTTTGGTCTACAATTAAGGAGAACTTTTCCTCTTACCACTTTCTTGTTATTCATCAGACCTTGCATCAGACGATTTTTCATTTTTTTTACCCTTTTCATAATTTTGAAATAGAAAAATCTTCGATTCTCAAGTCAGTGTTTTGCTGAACAAGGCTAGACCATTTTTGAGTGCGAAATTATGAAGCTAATGAAAAGATGACCAAAAGTAACGGATGAAAATTAGCAATGCATTGTAAAAAGTTGTTGCTTAATAACAAAAAGTTTTATTTAGTTTTCCAGGAACAAGCGCAAAGGCTTACAGGCCAACCTAATGAATACTTGTAGAAGCCATTACAGCATCCATCACTACGACTTACAAGAGACGTAGAAAACTGTACCTGGCTATGTAGCTTGTCCAGTAGTGAGATGTTTGCCAGTATTCTATTAGTTGTCTGTGCTGTCTCCACTAATTTCAATGCGTTTGTGACACGTCGACGGCACCACGTGCATATGCTACTAGCCTTCGTTGACTCCTAAAATACAAGATAATTATCGATCACGGTGGTCAATTTACTCTCTATTACAGTGATTACTTGTCATTTTTTTGTTACTCCTTGCTAGATCTCGTGGCACGATAAAACTTTCCACTTGTGCCGAGGCTTGTCAATTATTCCAGTTTCGACAAGGCACAGCAACTAACATTCATTTTTATATGTCAATCGAGAGGCTGTCGGGTAAATCGAGTGCTTCTATAGATATGCCATATTTTATCTTCTATCAACTTTTAACCTTGTTCCTGCCTATTGAACTTTAATTTCACAAGGGCCAATGCATGTGCCACGGAAGTATGAATATTGTTTTTGTATTAATATATTCGCTAACACAACAGTAAGGCATTTAAATAGATACATAGCACAGTTCCTTCAAAACGAAAAGTAAATGACAGCCACACATTTAGTATTTTTTATATATATGTTCCATTTTTCCCTCATTACATAGGAAACACTAAAAATTACGAAACAAATAGAAGCTGAAACAGGGAGGACCACAAAAACAATGAGTGTACGATGCAAACCAATATAAAGAATGGTAACACAATGAATCACATGTCCGGGTGAGAGAGATATTTTAGAATATGAAGCATCGCCACTTATATTACTTTATTACAGAGACTGCTTAGAATTAGTGAATGAACATTGTTAGTTGTATATTTTTAATGGTTGCTGATCTGTACTAAACAATATTGATCTCATTAACTCCTTAGTCGTAAGACAATATGAACTTGTGAATATTTTTCTAAAATAATTACTTGCAGAATTAGAAAGCATCATGCATTTTTGTGTATTTTTAAATTTAAAAAACAAGTAACGATGACATTTTCACTCACTAAAATGCATTTGTTTCTAGTAATTTTATGCAATCAATAAACAATGAATTCTCAATATAAAAACAAATTAAACAAATAAGTTATTGATTTATAAAAAAAAGGTACAATAAATAAAATATTTAAAAATATTGAAACATTTTTTTTGGTTGGTTTAACTTATGTCTTTTTATCTTTTTTTTGACTGAATTAGAATGACTATAATTTGATTATTTTTCAATACCTCGTAAATTTTTAACTTTACCTTAATTAATTAAATTAATTCACGTCAATAGTTTTGTGTATATCAAGTGTAATATCTAATAATAAAGTCATTGTGAAATTAGTGAAAAAGAAATTAGGAACAAACAAATCTAAAGACATTTATAGTAATTATTTTCAAATCGAATTTTTTATAATAATCGCGAGTGGTAATCTTTTTTGAATACGTCATTTTTAGTATATATTCTGTTACGTCATATAACTCAAATTTTCATAGGTACCAAAATTGCAATATCCTATAAAAATATTTTTTTAACGTAACCTTATTTTCTTCTTAGCTGTGTACAAAACAAACATTACTTACGACACATTTGACCATTCCTAGAAAAAACATTTGATACATTTTGTTCGAGATCGGATCGAGTTTCACTTCAGCTTTAGTCCGAAGGCAAATACTACAAAAATCACTTTCTACTTTCATTGTGTCCATTAAAGTTTGCACAGACATTTTTATATTTTGCATATAAAGTCCACATACAGCAGAAACACACTGAACAACAACTCTTATTCGCTTCGTCGCCCCACTGACAATTGACACCTGTCAAGAAGCAGCGCTCTCGCGACAACTTCACTGGGTTGAACATTTTATGCATTATTAGAATGGAGACAGTACTATCTCGCTCACATAGTAGTCTGAAGTCAGTCATTTATTATTATTGTATATACATAAATAATATACAAAAAGAAGTTAATATTTTAGATTATGACGAAATTATTGTGTTCGAAATAGTTTTCATGAGGACAAAATACTTGTGATATTTTACTTGTTTACAAGCGTAGGACAATGTTCGGAGCGGTACTCGAATACATTTGTAATCCAGGTATATAATGAGTACCCGAATATTTTATTGCAGTACTCGAGTACATAAAAGTATTCGAGTATCATTTCGAATTGGCTTATCGTGTATCCGACATAATTGCGAGCACAGATAATATCAAAATAAAAGTTGAACTGACTGACAGTTCTCAGTTGGAAGTGGTCTTTGATAGGTGTCGAAGACTGTGTTATATTAACATTGTTTTGTGTACATCTCGCGAGTGAGTAGTTTTTTTTAAATATCTGCCTTTACATTCTCGTTGTGCGGAAATGTGATAAATAATGAAAATAAAATTTGAAAAACGTCAACTGAAACTTTAACGAGCACAATGATAACAAAAAGTGACTTCTGTAATATTTGCCTTTGGACTAAAGCAACTTAATCCGATCTCAACCAAAATGTATCAAATGTTATTTGACGCACTGGTCAAATGTGGCGTAAGCATTGTTTGTTTTGAACACATCTATGTAGATATATTAAAAAGTAAACAGGTTATGTCCACATAAAATATTTCTCACATTTTCTTTCAAGCGTACACATTCGATTGACAGTTTAATTAACCCTATTAGATCCCAACATGTTTACGTACTTCTAATTTAAAGAAGAGTAACGTGTGAAATAATAATTTTAGCAATTTATTTCTTTTAATGTTTGATTTCTCATTTTCTCGTTTAATAAATTCAGCCAAATATGTTTCTTAAAAATTTCTATGTTTATATATTTTAAAATGTCACTCATGAACAATATACACGTTTTTGTGCTCTCCGGCCGTTTTGATCCTTTAGATATTTTTTTTATCAATACTCTGTGATGTAATCGATGTAAGTGCATTTGACAAAAAGTTATTTTGACGTGAATACGTCTTTAAATTTGCTACCATAGGGGGCAATCCAAAAAATCGAATGATAACAAAATCGGGGGATACAGTTTGGCGTTGCAGTTTCGAATCTATCCTCTACATCAAAAATTAAATTATACTACTAAATAGCTAAAGGATCAAAGGATTCATTACGGTAAGCGAGAACAGTGACGCATCGCGCGCGGTGGAGGGGGAAGCGCCGCCATTTTGAGGTTATTTTGCTGCGTATCGAGATTTGCAATTAGTATAACTTTTGATTCGGAAAAGCTACGATGTTCATTTAAGTTTTAATCGTCAGCTGTCGTCAAAATCTATCGATTGTATATAAAACATTAGTTTAAAGTAGTGACAGTGAATATAATAAGGTGTTAGAATAAAAAAAATATTATCAAAAATATATGATGTCGGCCTATACGCGTCGAAAAGCCAAAACCAAATACAGAAATCGTATACGACTGGAAAGGGCTTCTCAAGAATAATCGAATTGTAATAATAAAACACCATATGACCGAGTCAAACAGTGCCGGGAACGTAAAAGAATGAATGCGACCGAGCGGATCAACAACGGTGCCAGTACATCTACAACTGGGGCGGTTGAAATTATGCGTTACATAGACGTATTCACGTACAACACACGGCCGTGTCCGTGACACAGTCACACCCCATTTTTTTCTCGATTTTAGGGTTCTGCACCTCGAAAGGATAAAACGGAACCGTTATAAAATCGCTCACATGTTCATCTGTCGGTCTGTTTCTCCCAGCCGTTTTTTGGAGAAAGAGCTCATCATGAGTTTAGAATATTCGTAGGGAATTCGAGGGGATGCGGGGCGGGAGCAAATAAAGTTTCTTCATGTCATTTTCTGTGCGGGAAACAGGTTAAAAGAGCATATTATGAAGAGAACTACTTTTTCCTCATTTTATGTAATGTAGTTAATGACAACAAATATGTTCCTAAAAATTTACCTAAAGTTTAGTGGGAAACTACAGGGATGATTCTATATGAAATCTATGAAAAATACACTAGGCTTATATTCATATGTTGAAAAATAATATTAATATTTGTAAATAGTTTAATAGAAACACCATTTTCCTTCAATATTTATATAACCTGAGAATGAGTTCTACTCGGGCGTATAATAAATAACATTCTAGCTGTTTATAAGGACCGCTCATAATTTTGTTTACTAGACAAATTATGTTTTTAATTATTTTATTGCTGACATATTGACGTCAAATTTTAAACATCTCTACGGAATCACAGATCATGTACTCAATACCACATTAAGAAAAATGTTTCTCTGTTATGTAACACTTCTGGGTGTAAAAGTTATCATTGATCTCATATATTATATGAATAACTTGGAATAGATATTTTTTTCCGGTTTTACTTAAATATATTGTGGTTCAGTCTTGTTAAAAATATCATTTGTATAACATTGTTACAGAACCTAAAAGTTCATTCCTTCATTAAAACATCAAAATGCATTAGCTTTATGGAATAGGTAACAGCCTTTATGAAGTCTTTCCAAATTTTTACAAGCATAAACAAAGCTAAAGTTAAAAAGAGCAGAATGATCAAATTGTTATCTAGTGATACTTTGAACTGTTTTTTTACTTTTTAGGGTTCTGCATCTAAAAAATATAAAATAGAACTCTTATAAAATCACTCATTTGTCAAATTGGACCTAGTCTAAGATACCAAAAATGTCCATATACTGAATTCTAGGACTTCCAAAGACTACAATGACCACCCAAGTTGCCTCATGCAATTTACCACCAGATATGACATTGGGTTTATCGGTAAAGCTGGAACATGAAGAGATGATATAATTAAGGAAGGCAAATCGGAATATAAAGATCCGACAACTCTAGAAAAATTTGATTTTCTAAGTAAGTCATGTTTGAAGTAGTCAATTTGGAACTGCTAACAAATGTCAATTATTGAAAATAAAATCATAAAACATATCTAAGTGTTATAACATATGCATAAATATAGCCTCCATTTCATCATTAATATTAGATTTAATGGAAATTGTCTCAAAGCGTAATTTTAAAATAAAAACAATGTTGAAAAAACAAATGAAATATTACCAAGCGTTGTTAGACTGTTTCTTGTGTTATGTATTATTATATAGATCTCGTTAATTAAATTCAGCAAAAATTTTTCCTAACATAACCTTAAAACTCACTGTTTTCGCAAAAAATTAAATTAAACCTGTATTTAAATATAATTTTTTTACCATTCAACACTTTATTTGATGTTTGTTATTTGGGTCCAGTTATGTGACAATTTGTTTCCTGATATAGTGTTTCGATCTTATTGAGAAAGAACATTAAATGTCTTAAATTAACATGTTTGTCAGTTGCAGCAAGGTACTCCCAAACTACTTGACTTAAAATGTCAAATTTTTAGGATGACCTTTCTGGAAAACTTTGAATATTGGGAGAAGACAGGAAATTTTACTTCTCCGAACATGATTGAGTTTGGGGATGTAAACCAATCAATATTGGTTCTTGTAGCAAAAGCTTGTGTTACTACCACTTGCATATTGGTATTCTAAAAGTATTCACCAGTATGCACTCGTCTTAGCTGACAACGGTCACAGTTTCCTCCAAATCTAATTAACTAATAGATTTTAAAAAACCACTGCAGAATTGTGTGCCTTCTGCAGTGGTTTTTTTAAATCTATGAATATTCAAAATCTGCAAAAACAAAGCAGGCGCATGCTATCAACTGTGTGTGAGCGAACAGAATGATCTCTGCCATTGCACACAAAAGGTATTAACTTGGTCCTGCTTACTGCTGTCGTGGATGGCATAGCCCTATTTTTTGCAGATTTGAATGCACTTTCAGTCTCCTAAGCAGATGTAGTAAAAAGTACTTGTGTAGAAAAAAGTAAATGATGTATAAGGGAAAAGGCATTGCGTGAACAATAAAATATACAGTTTTTCTTTGAAAGAGAACTCTGTAAATACAAACTGGAATTAAATTGTTTAAGTGACATTATTGAAAATAGCGGTTAAAGTCTGTCTGTGTCACCAAACGAAATCGGCCAGACATTTGTAGCCTGCGACTCTGTATTTTATATAAATTTAACAAAACGTAATAAACAGCCACTGTGAAATGCAAGCCTGTTTATATGTCATTTGTAATATAACAAGGAAATTTAATTACGCTGCATTGCTCGGCTTATAAGGAACTGAGTAGCTATTTTTGGGTGACCAATATTTCTTATTTTTTTTGTGAGAAAAACTGGCACCCAACTCTGTTAGGGTTTTTAAATTTATTTCAATCAGTATTTTATTTTCCCAGTACTATCAGCATCTTAATTTCTCAGACATTGTCGCTCGAAGGTAAAAATTCCACCGAGAGTGAGTTAAACTCGTACCATGAAATATTTGGATGAATTTTCTCCAACGATGCTCGGTTAATAAAATATCAGGCAACTGGAATGTCGTAGTCGATCACAAGAAATCAAACTGCCTTTCGTTTTCTAGCCATGTTGAAATATAGAAAATAAAAATTTTCAGTATTCCTGTTTTTGACCCCTGAAATTCAGTTTCTGATCATATTTCAAAATTTATTTACATAGATAGTTATACTTTACTGTGATACTTTTTAAAGATAGTGATACTTTTTAAATTGTAAATTGGTAATTTTTTGAAAATAACCTGGATTGTCACTGGCGGACAGACAGATATGGACTTGGAAACTTCAACAGAAAATGTATAAAAATGTAGTTTTGTATTCATCTTACTTGGTTTTAGAGTGGTAAAATATATTATGTGGAAACTAATTATCAGCCAAGTCATAGTTGCACATTATGTGATGTGTCGATTTCTGCAGTCTGCTCTAAACATGTCGACACCTTCCTCACATCTTATTTCGTACTGTATCAATTAATGTCTTCTGGATAACATATTCGCCGGTAATATTTTTGTGTTTTGCAGGTTAAAAAGAGGAATAAATCAAAATTAAATGTAGTATAAAGAAGACAATGAAAGAAATGGAACTGAATAAAACTATGTACATTGAGCTTTCAAATCTGGATGTTGTCAATGTTCATGGAACCCAGAATTCAATGTCTGAAGTAGTAAATGAGAATCGTAAAAACGAGTTGAATTCGAAGATCGAGCCACATGGTGGTGAAACTCATAAAGAAGTTGAAGAGTCAGGTACTTTTTTCTCTTGGTTTATGCACATCACAGAATATTTTCTAATTTGCGTGTGACCAACTTTTATTTGACGTGTTTTGTTTAAATCCAAAGAAGTACATTCTGAATCTACAAACTTTTTCACCTGTCTCTTTTTCTAATTTCATACAAACACTGTTTCACGTCTAACAAAATCCATCTTTATGTGAAATTCCATAAGTATTCATGTGAGACTTTAAACGTTGTGGCTGACAGACTGACAGAATGATTCTACGGGAGTTCAGATTTTATATTTTGAAGTATTGAATTGAACAAATAATAACTCTACATAATGTAAAAATAATGTTGGTAATACCTTGAAAAATTTAAAATAGTTTTTAAATGATTTTTGAGTTGTTATTAATGTTATTAACGCATTGTGCATAGATATAATTTTATAACAGGATTTTTGTTTTGTTATTTATGATATTGAACTCAAGCATACATGGGTTGAAACAGCGACTTGTTTTTGTTCCAGAGCAGCACTTAACACTGAAGTTTAAATTTTGTAGTGAATTATGGATGTGAAAGTTTACAATGTCTTAGAAAAATGTGCATATTTGAGCGGTGTATTTCACTTTGAACAAGGTTCAAAATGTGTAATCAGATATTAATTAGGTACGTAAGTTTTCAGTTATAAAAAAGTAAGAATTCCAATTGTTTAAATATAAATAACAAGAATAACATTCATTGTTACTGTATTGAAGTAAAGATAGCAATCATAGATTTGAAGTCAATACGCCGGGCATTTGACCTTGAAACAGGCTAACAATGTCTGAGCATATAGAAAATACGCTTCGATAGTGTGAGCATCCATTCCAGGTTTTTTAAAAATCAAACAAATGTTTAAAACTTTTTATTTTTCATCAGCATAGAAAGAATACAAATGTCTTTGCTTAAATTAGAGCTGTAATATGTCCTTTTCAATTTTGGTCATTGATTGAGAAGTATTTCGGTATATTCGTGACTGAAGTTTACTTGCATAAACAATTAGTATAAATTTGTTTCAGCCTCCAACAATTTATTAGCCATCACTATATAATGTACCTGCTTGTCTTTTCCAAATGGCAGCCTCTACGCTGAAGCTGCACATGGAGACGGTATATGATGTGGAGAGTCCCCTCTTCCCTGCCCGTATTATGGCTGGGGTGCTCAGCACAAAGCAGTCTTACATGCGGCATACAAAGTAACTAAATGCACCGTATCAATATTATACAGGCCACTGGCAAGGAAAGACTGAGACATTCAGGTCGCCCACAAGTGGAGGCCAATAAGTAAAATGTTATCTTAAAACACTGAAGCATGCAAGAAAATACAAGTTTTTTGCCATTGTTGCTATAAATACGGCAGCCGAATGAAAAGCGTAGTACTTATAAACACTAAAGTGAAGGCATCAAAATCCAGTGTATGTTGGTCTTATTTCTTTTGAATTTCATATATATGTTCATTTAATGTTACTTTTTTCTTAAAATTTTACTAATTTAATAATGATTTTAGAATTATTCCATAAACATTTTTTTTAATAGACTTGTTTTTCATTAATTTTAATCACAACAGACATACTTTAAGACAAAACTTAAATTGTATGATAAATATCCAAACATATTTTACAACCCAAATGGTTAGAGGTTCATAGATGGCGGAATCTGCATTTTTCTTCTTTTTTTATGATATCTTTAATAATCCTTTCACTCCTTCACACCCCCGATCTATTTTCCAATACCTTAAATTTTACGACAATCGGTTGAAGATAACCTCGTCATGAAACATGTACACAAGTCATGTCGCACCACTAGTGAGTTGCGTGTCTTTATTCATTGTAGACGATGCGTTGGAAATAATCAAGTAAGTGTGATATATAGTACAATAAAGATATGCTCTTGTAACAATAATAATCTGTCACCTGTACACTTAGTTTCCTGGGGTGACAGTTAAGTTTCGTGAATAAATAGAAGATATACGGTGAATTTTTAATTTCTCAAGCACGCATGTCACTAGTGAAGTGACATGACAACTGGCACCACTCAAACGTAAATAATCAGTTTAAAATGATAAACAATACGTAAACAGTTACATATCATAGGAAAGAGAGCAAATTGAAATAATTAATTGAATGGTAATACAGTCATTTGTAGCGTAAAGTAATTTTTTACATTTATGTTTAAGTATTGTATATATTTTTTATAATGGTTCCAAAAGTTACATTTTATAAAAAAAATTTTTTAATAAACTTTTGTGTCTTACAGAAAGAGGGAAACTTTGTTTTTCTTATTTTCGTTATTTTTTATACTCATAACTCTGTGGTAATATGTTACAAACGCCGGTGATACAATTGACAGTGTTGTGACTACATTTCTTCTATGTTTATAAAAAATTTCATTACAATAAAATCAATGTTTTCAGAGTTACATGTTATTTTATCGACATAGTGCGAGTGCCAATGTTATGTGAGAATCATCTGTACGCTTGATGGATTAATTTCTCTATTTACAAAACAAATAAGTCGTAATAAAGACGGTATTGTTTTTATTTTTAATCAAAACAGTTTAATAAAACACTTTAGTTTTACTATAAAATCCTAAGCGCATAATTCGAGCTGAAGTGACAAATCGGATAATTTAAAATCACAGAATTACAATTTACATTTAAATTTAAATGTGAATGCAAGTGTTCGAGTTGTTACGTTATATATTGAATGCTCACACATTTATTTTTACCCAGCTATTTTGTCTTGGAAATTGTCATGGTAAAAAGCAATTCAAACCAAATTTTATATTCAAACAGTTTACATTTTGAATTTTGTCCATTGTGTCTGTTGATAAATGAAAATATGAAGTATTGCTGGTGCATAATGATTTCCCCTCTCACAGACAGTTGCATGTTGCATCTGCGGGTATTTGTATAGTCTCTAGTTAGTTCATATTAATAATGCTGGCTTATGTGACACGGCGGTAGGGAAGATGCTCGAATAATATGTGTATATGAGTACAAGATATTTCACTACTTGCAGGTGTTACATTTTAATTGCTTGCTTAAACGACACATCAAACAGAAGCATGAAGGCTGGAGGGCATCCAAAGGCGAGATGTGCGGCAAGGGTTTCTCTGTGGGTTTATATGAAATATGCGACAATATAAATATAAATTTTTAAAGATTAAGACATTTTAGTCTGTAATACGTAGTATTGACCAATTTATTCCTCGTTTGTCACTTGTCTCACAAACACCCCTGCATTAAGCAAAGCATTTTACTGAATATTTTTAGCCAAATATCTAGACGCATTTCAATTTTTATGTTGTTTAAGTGTATGAATTTACGTCATGCCACGACCGAGAGCAAGAAGTTCAAAGAATGATTCTGATGCAAGGTGGGACATGGTGAAGACACTCCACATATGCTTCAGATGTCTATAGAAAACACAGCTGCCGCACGAAGATATGTGATGTTGACGGAGGCAAATATCTCCACCACAAATTATTACGTATCATACAAGAAGGCAGAAGAAAAAGACAGAAAATCCGAATATAGAAGCCGTCAGCCCAACATGGACAAATAAGAAAACCCGCTCCAACCTGAAAATTGTTCCAGTGAGGGTTTCCGGACCGGTAGGAGAGTTGATTGTTTCCAATGATTCATTGTGCGTAACATATAATTGCACATTTAAGAATGTTGTGACGTTTTTGCATCTATTTGTCAACAGCTCTTTCTTTAAAAACCATAAATGATTCTACCACTATTTACCTGTTTTCGAGATCAACATTGAAGGTTGATTTTTACCTTGATGCAGTACTACAAGGTTAATTTTCTAGACATGCTTCCCCATGGATATATTAAAATGGTTGCAGTGCTCGCTTGGGTTAGTGCTGGGGTGCGCAATTATTTATTGTTATTTATTTAAAAATCAATAAATTTAATTAAAATTAACTAGTTCCATTTTTTCTGGAAAATTGTACATTTCATTTTTGTATCGTCACTGCTCGCAGTGTCTTTATAATCACTGTACTTACTACCTTCTCTTCTCACAGCCATTCTAAAACCTAATTTATTAAAATGTATACACAATAACACAATTCAATAAATGTAAAATGTTATAATAAACTAAGCTAAAACAAAGTTGAATATTTCATAGTATTTTGAATGGTGTATGAACCACACCAGGAATTTCTGATATGAAAATTTTAAAAGAAACGTTATACTTATGATGTCTCCTGTATTCATTTAGTAAAAATGGAACATTTTCTGTTTATTTGTCTTTCTTTTATACCTAAACGGCCCAATGAATTTCACTGAAACTTTGCTAATAGGTAATATCCATAAAGGCTAAAAAATGATTCCCGAATATTATAAATTGAATGCGCAGCCATTCATTTAATTTTTGAAAATAGGTAAACATATTCCATTTAACGTGCTAAATTAAATATTGCACAGCAACCACCATTGCGTAACTCGTGCAACATGTCACATGACACCACGACACATGTTAAAAGTCAAGTCTGGCAAATCAAAATAATACTCACCTCGTAAATACATAATGGGTCCGTACCTGTTTCTTTAAATCTTCACCTCTTTCTTTAAAAAAATAAGGTTTTTTACATTTTCCTAATACAACACGGGCAGAAGCTGGTTCTGGTATTAACAAGCTGGTTTTATACAAATGTTAAATTATTAGATTATTAATTTTACAAAAAAACAAATGGTAAACAAATGAATATAACTTTTAATAATTTATATAATTGAAATATGCTTGAAAGTAACATAATTTAAAAATATAATTTGAAATGAAGAAATTTTTATTTCTTTTGAAATTGTGAAAACATATTCTCTTACTAAAATTGATGACAATATTTTAATTATGCAATATTACAAACCCTATATAACATACGGCACAATGATTCGTGAGATATTTTGAAATTCACTCTTTGTATTTATAGTTAATATGTATATGTGAATACTCAGATCTTGAAGTGCGCCCAAAAATATCAATTATACACTAAAACACAAATAATTGTTGCATTCTCATTTATAACTTTGTGTTGTCATATGTGAGTTGAACCCTAGATCAATAACCATTTCTGCATCGTTCATCTGAATGCTTTGTACGTTAGGTAAAATACCCAACATCTCCAAGGGGGCCAGAATCCTGCCAGTCTCAAAAATAATTGAGAATTAACATTCACACAAAAGAAAACAGTAGCAAGCTACTGCACACCACCGACACTTCAACCAGAACCCTCCCCACTGTTTTAGGCATTCCTCTTGTAAAAGACCACTACAATCTCAATACATTAAAATGGAGTTTTATCTTTTTTCACTAGATGGCACTATTAATTTTTTTTAACAAATGGTAGTTTTATAATTCTCTGCTAGATGGTGGTACTTATTTTATTGTTTACAAAACCTAATTTTATTAATTTCTACTAGATGGCAACATTTATTTTATATTTGTAGAAAAACTAGTCTTATAATCCTATACTGGTAGAATATATAAAATAAAATTAAATAATTATTTTCTTATAACCTTGTCCTGTTAAACACAAAAATATAGAAAAACAGCTTGATATATCTTGACTAGATAGCAATACTTTAGTAGACACAAAACAATTTTGGCCTTTCTTCTTTTTACAAAATGAAATTTGTTTACTAAGAAAATAATACACCGATTTATTCAAAATATGCTTCAATTGAAGCTTTTTTGAGTAACAAACAAATGGATTCCACAAAAGAAGAAGTCCACTTCCTTTGAAGAAATCCATTTGTCACAAAAAAAGTAATTGTTTACACTGCACACGAATAACATAAACTAACTTTTCAAGATTATTTATATGTTACCTTCAAAGGCATGTGCAGCTTAAATCAAGAATAATTTATAAATAGTATGAGCACCATATATCCGGAAAGCAGGGAATCATATGCAACCACCGAATATTTTATTTCCAATGAAAAGATATTGGCCGTGTCTTCGACTTAGCTGTGGGCGTTGAGTGTGGCAATGTCTATTATGAAAGGAGTAGAAATCATTTTAATATCTACTATATTTATTTTTATTAGAATTTTGATTTTTTATTTACATTAACCTGTAATGGGTTCGAGGATACGATATCGGCTACAAGAACAAACTTACGCAATGGATTTGAGATTCCTATATCGGTCTCGAAACATATTCGCCAACTTCTCAAATGACAAGATAAAACAACTATGCGTAGACGCATTGTGCTATTCTTTACGAAGTGTTGAATATATCTAGTACAATATTAATCATTTTGCTATGTTGTCACCACGGATAAATGGTAAAAATGTATTTTTGAAATCATTTGTCACCCATTTTTAAACTGCATGATTGTTTTTGCAGACTGTCTGTTGTAAATGGAACAATAACTGAGGTAAATATTTGCAATACACATTGCATTATATAGGAAAACAATCTATATTTATTAAAGATTACACTTATTTCATTTGTATACAAAGCCTCCAACGATTCGCATGATTTATATACATTTAATTTAATTAATACAAAATAATTTTTTCTAGATTCAGTTTATTGCACATTTTGTGTAAAAGTAAGAAAAAAAAATATTTTCAACCAAAAATTGGAAGATATCTTATGCTTTCCCCATTCAGTAAATTGTGGATTTGCAGGCGCTTATCATGATTGCAATAATTAGTTTGTTTGATTTGTTTTGTAAAAATGTGATGTTGTATATAGTGGGAATTGGACAGTCGGAACAACCAATGGAGACAATGCTATACTTGGAAAAGAGAAGCACTCACAAGCTTCTCTTCCCTTGTATAGCGGCATCCGTCCCGTTGGTCCAAACGTCGGATCGAGTGTTAAATGCTTACGTAATAAATATTTTGTGTTAACAAAGGCGTTAGACGTTATATTTACAATTCAATTTGATTACTTCATCAAATACTTAATAATATTTATTTATAAGAATCATTGTGTACATCTTATATGTCCATGATTATGAATAATCTAATAAATATTATATTTATTGATATACTGTGAATAAACTTGTTTTGAAATTTATTTGAATTTTATTGCTTGTTTTTTGTTATAAACATTACTTTATATACAAATAAAGCTTTTATTTATGGGAAAAACAGATTTGTATATCTTTCAGAAAAATATTTTTTTTTTCCAACACAACTAGCATAAAATGTGCCATGGAAAGGTCACAAGTTATAATTATTTTTAGAATGCTTTCATTTATCAGAATATTTTCATTTATGGTTTAGAAAGTGCTATGGTAATATGTAAGAAAATAAAAATTTTTTATAGTTTTTTTTTAATAATTGATCATTTTATTATCATAAAAATTACACTACTTTTTTCAGAATTTTGTACCAAATTCAACAAAATAATTTACAAAATTAAAACATATTTAATTTCACTGTAATGATTTTTTTCCGTGCACGGCCAACAACATATTGATTCCTTTTAGCAATGTTTATGAATTTTTTTCCGTATTTGTATGTAACTTGGATTTATATAATTTATGACATACTTTTTGGAAATTTACTTGAGATTATTTTAAATGAAATATTTTGTATTTTACCTGTCCGAGTGCACAAAATATTGTCAAATAATTGAAAATCATATGAGAAATTGATGTTTTAAAAATTTGATAACATTTTTTGATATCTCTTTACACATTTGTAATTAAAAATATTTATTTCAACATTAATGAGATTACATAATCTTTCTGAAAATGTATGGTTTTAGATAGTTTTCATTGAAGTAATTTTTATAATTAGTTGAAAATTAAATTTTGGCTGTGCATCTGTCACGCATGTGCATATTTCACTTGTTCAGGGTATTTCGCGTAAATTCCCGCTCAGGCCCTAGACTAGTTAAAATGTATTTGAAAATTTGAAAATAATTTTACTTAATTTGTTTCATTGGAACACATAATTCAGTGCGGGACGGAGATTTAAAGGTAAATAAATTAATAAAAAAGAAAATTTTCATCTCATTTTTCCAAGTTCACTTCTAGGTTCCATTAGGCTGGATTGCGTTTTACTTGGGAGGGTTTGCGTTGGGTTGATTTTGTTTGGGTTGTCTTTGGTTGGATTTCGTTGAGTTGGGTCGCGTCTCTTGAGTATAGTTTGGGTTGCTTAAATATAAGTGGCTTATCAACAAATAAAATTACAACAATTGCCATGAGGAAAACATATTTATTCTTGCATGTGAGTGTACACGTCGCATCTAACCATTAATTTTATGCACACGTTGCATATGCTTTTTCAATGTGAAGGGATGCTTGAACGCATCGGGGCAGACGGTGCAATGGTACGGACGCTCGACGGAGTGAATGCGACGATGGTTTTTTAAGGTGCTGTTGTACTGGAAAAGTTTAATTATTTATTCTAAATAAATTATTATATATATTATAATATCATAAATTGTATGCTTACATTTTATATTATTGAAAGAGGAAAATATTAATGATCAAACAGTTACGGGTATTTTTTAACCCTTTGCCCATACTTGGGTCTCGAGGAGCCTATTTAAAATTTGCATCCTTAAAACATAAATTATATGTTATACTTTCTTAAAATTTTATGTGTTTATGCTTACATTTGATATTGTTGAAAAAGTAAAACACCTTATTACTATTAGGTCATAAATACCGGCTAGGCCTACGTTAGCCACAAAGTGGCCATTAACAATGTATATAATTTTTAGATTTTTGCAAATAACAAAAATGCTGCATTTATGTATTTACAACTTAATTTTTTTATGTGTGCATAAACAATTGTACTTTTATAATAATCTTGCTCGTGAAACAAATGTTACCTGGTGATTAATTGTTACAATATCGGTAAGATCTTGTCTTTCATATCAGTAAAATTGCAGTTTATTTTCGTAAAAAATTTCTCACGGCAAAATTCTACAGCCAAAGGAATTATAGAACGATCTGATTCTTATTTTATTCTCATCATGAAAGTAACAACGGAGAATCAGTTATCTGGTGATGACAGAAAATAGATGTGTACTTCTGCAAGAACGACGTTTTAACTTTTTACCTATTTAATTATTTATAATTTTGTTATTAAACATAACGCACACAAAAATATAAGCAATAGCCAAAATCCGACTATGAGTAGGTAAACCGAATTCTGAATTTGAAAGTGGTTAACAGAATGATGCTCAATGGGGAGCCGCATTGGATGTCGAATAAATAACGTGGCATCACTCTCAAAACAAGTAGATTCAATTTAGTTACAAATTTTTTCGCTTCTGGAAATATACAGACAAATACTGAACTTTGAAAATTTTTCCATTTTCATTGGAGACGAGTAAACAAGGAAATAAAATGCGAGTGTGACATTATCTGTGCTTTTTTGTAGATATACAAATAAACAAAATGAAAATCAATTAAATAACAAACAAAAAAAGCAAACGTCTATATAATTCCTCACAAAAGTGGTCAACAAAACACATAACAGTTAATCTATTATTAATAACAAGGATTTCTAATATGAGAATCCTGAAAGGTTCGAAGACAATATAAAATGCAATTCAGGAATGGTGATGAGGTAAATATAAGACGTAATCTTATAGGCACCCGTCTCTTCATTTCTGATTCACTCAACAGTGACTCTAGTGAGTGACTAAACCTTTCATTTATGGAATCAAAACTACCGCTTCAGACAACATTATAAGTAATTATACAATGGGCAGTTCATATATACTCACAGAGAATCCCCTGCCGCATACATCACACATCTTGTCTTTGGGCTTTGACCAGCCTTCGTGCTTTTGCTTTATATGTTGTCCAAGCTGGAATTTAGAGCGTAACACCTGTAAACAATGAAACATTTTTAATATATGTAAACTGATAAATGAATCAAAGGGACTTATAATTCCAGCGCATAAATATATTATTTGTGTGCACACGACTGCTTCTATTGTTATCTTATCTCGTATAGTTATGCCAGTGCAAAACAATTTACATTGTTTTTAGTGATTATTTGTTTGCATTTATGTAATAACTGTTATGAAGAAATAGAAGAATGTGAACAGTGATGAATAAGATGTAAATACGACACTGTAAAAGCAAACTTGAAAGACAGTTGTTGACATAGGTACACTCGATCGCAGAATATTTTAGAGAAGGAAAATAGACACATGAACATTTTAGAAAATGTATGACAGCATGTTTGAGAATGGTTGAAGGGAAAATGATAAGTTAAAATGGAGATTTATTACATTCCATCACAGTTATCCATTTCATCATTGACATTCCATCATTACCATCACTGCTCCATTCCAGACGGAGCGTCTATACTGGAGCAGTAGACCAGTAATGACAGAATAGAAAAGATACATAAAAAAGATTTGCCAACCTTGGAGCAGAATTTACAGCTATAGCCACGCTGCAGATGTGTCCAGGTGATATGCTTCCTCAGGTCTCCCTTCTCTTTGAATGTTTTCTGACAGTGATCGCACTCTAAACTGTAACCAAAGTGGATCGATGAGATATGTAAAGAACATAGTTGCAATGATATACCTGCCTTCATAAGTACTCGCTCATTTATATTTCGCTTACTTCTGACTTTGCCTCGTGTCTGATGCAACTTGTATCTGAATAAACTTATTAGACGTTCAAGTTGTGTTAGTTCCAGCTGCACAAACAGTGCACTGCTTTCGAAATAATTGCAGTGTTGTCACACCGCAAATGTTGCGAAATGGTGCACAACACGGTTGCACGGGAAAAAGGAAGTTTAGTACGGGGACGCAAACTTCCTAGTTTAATTATTTGTAGACATTGTTATAAAATGTTAAATAAGTTTCAAAGTTTAATTAAAACATACCTCTTAATTTGTACACTTAGGGGGGAAAATACATTGATCTGAATGCCTGATAACTTTGAATTTAAAAAAATGTCATCTATTCCTTAACTTAACAAATTTATATATTTTGGAAACAATTGTTACAGTACCTCACAAACGTAAAAATGAATATATTTTAATAACAATTTCTCCCAACTCACTGAATGCTGGTGATACTTTTGAAAATATAGTTCGTGCGCACATTATCATAAATTAACATATTACTCATTCATTCAGTTTATTTGATGTTTATACTTTTTCCACTCCTGCAGAATTTGCTAAGTTTATGATAAATGATTTTGGTAGCATATTGTCTACATCTAATTGAACCGAACTTATCAAACTATCTGTTATGAGAACACCAAATATAAATTTAAAAATTTTGTATTTAAAATTCCAAACCAAACGGTCTGAAGTTGCTGCAGGAGGTAAACTAGGAGTTTACTACGTGTGACAAATTTTGGACTAAAAATTGTTAAAAAATAAGAAAAGGTAATCAAAGAAAAATACAATTTAGTGACACAGCACATACAAAATCATATATCACACTGAACGTGTTAAACTCATCATCTGTTTGTCTATCTACCTGTTGCCGAGTTATATATTTGAAATAAAACTTAGATTAAGTATGGAATAGTATACATTGAGACGAATTGAAATTAGGAAGAGAAAGAGAAGGATAATAGGGCTGGAGATTAGTAAAGGTAAAACTTATACTTCTTCAGATAGCTTTTGAAAACATTTATCGAGGACGAGTTCCTGGTGACAGGATCAAATGTAATTTCAAACATTCTGAAACTAGAAAGTAAACAACTTTTTGTAAACAACAGTTGCCTGAGATTGTTTTCAGAAAATAATCCGACAACAATTGGCAAACCTTCAAATCTACTAATCTATTCAGAGTGTTGAAAAGCAGGTAGAGTATGTGAAGATGGCATTGATCACAAATCTCCTAGTATTCTTTAAGGCCAATGGAACAAATGCACACATCTCCGCAATAAATTAAATGTAATTAAAGGAGTTCGGAAAAAATGGAATTTTGTATCAATAGATGGAAAATTTTGAAGATGCTTGATTGAATGTGTACTGAGAATACTAATAATATTCTCCAACAACATTTACTTACATAAAGTTTGATGTTTAAAAGAAACTTTTGAATAACAATGATTATAACTTGCAACTTATTCGAGTTATCTAACAGACCCATTCTATGAATCCACTGATTGATTAAAATAATATCTCCATCAAAGATATTGCTTGTGACTGCCACAGTATAAAGGTAAAAATAAGTAGAAACTTATAAGTCATAAGTAAGCACAATGATGACAATTTCGAACGCACAAACTTTCAAGTGGAACTGGCTATAGACATTTGACCCTTTGATTTGCTGTTATTTTTTCAATGAGGTTAAAGTAATGAGTTAGAAAATTCACATCCTTTTCCATCAACGTGGACTATGGAATATAGTGGGTATGTTGGAGGATTAGAGAAATTGTACTGTGAAATACAGAACAAATTGAAATACTTACAGAAAAGAGAGCACATACTGAGTTTCTGAGTCCATACTGAAGTCTAAAGAGTTAAAATCAGGTGATATAACACTGAAGAATTGAGATCAGGTAATATAACAATGAAAAATATAACACCATTACTGTTATGCACCAAGTAAGCACACATTTCCCATGCGTATCAGAGACAAAAGTAATTGAATAGGATATAGTTTCACAGATCGCCAAGGTTCAGAAAATCTTCAAGCGACTCTTGTCTCATGCAGCAGTTATAAGAACTAAAAAGCTTAACATTAAATTAAAATAATCTGACAGAATGTCCAAAACTTTATGCTCTGCTGGTGTGGCATGTATAAAAGACCTCACAAGCTGATTCCACTCTTTGTTTCTTCTTAATTCGCTACCTCAACTGTGTTACCTAAATATTTTGACCTGAAACAATATCTAACAAAGACTTACAGAAATATGCAGGAAAGTTTCTTTTGAGCATCAAATAAAAAGCCACAATGGAATTAAACTTGTCATAAGTCCCATCGCATACGCATCCATATATTATAGATTCTAGATTGGGACCCCAGAGGAAAAGAAAGTGTCCAAAAAGACAAATTGCAGATTGTGCTGGCCGAAGTAGACAAAACTTGACACCTGAATTTAATTGACATGGCCTAACACTACAGACGCCCTCTGTCACACCAGAGGAGCATAGGAAATAAAGAGCTACTATCAGAGGCGGAAATGTTGTTCAAAAAAATCAATAAACAAAATAAATTCTGCGGTCTCATTAAAATTTCCCAGCACTGTCTGTTGTATGAACAAAATATTTAGCTTTCTAAATCAAGTCTATGTCTTTCTTGGCTGTTATTTCTTGGACATAACAACTAGGAGACTAAACATATTAAACCTTGCAAGCTAACAAAAACATATCCAAAGCAAAGTCTGCAGCTAATGGCCATAACAATTTCTCGTTTAACACATGATAACAGAGAACAAAAAAAATATGTTCAATAATTTTAATTTGCCTCGTACCTTTGTACTTTGTATCTTTCATTAAAAAAATAAGAAATGCTATACCAAACATCAGAATGCATCCTCTTCACATGCAATTGCAGTCCCCAAGGCGACGTGAACCCGTTGCCACAATGCTGGCAGGCGAATGTCTTCTCCTTGGAGTGCATCTCCTGGTGTAGACGGAGGTAGTATGCAGTGCAAAACGTGCGAGAGCACACACTACAATGGCGCGTGCGTGACCTATCGCCGTTCTCGCTGCTGCGATGTTGTCTGTAATTAAGGTCAGTTAAGAATTTTTAGTTGACCTACTAACATTCTAAGAAAAAGAGTTTGGCAAAAATAAATGTGGATGAGCCTGTCTCGAGATGTAATGCTTAACCAGTGGAGCGTTTGCAACTATATTCAGTATTTGAGATTAATTTAACATTGCCCCAGCTTCTTCCTAGACTTTCGTCAAGTCAAAACCTTATTAATCTGTTTGTCTGTCCACATGTTATTATAAAGTTACTGAACCGACTAAGCTAGACAGTAATACCCAGAGTAATGGCCGTAGTTTTCCTTATTACTGAAGTAATTCTGAGACCTTTAAAACGATGGTTTAAATGTTAAAAATCAGCAATAAAACACAAATTTCAATTAAAAGAATCTGCATAAAATCAAATTTAAAAAAATATTCAACTAGACGTCTCTCCCGATATATGGAGGAAAACGGTCATAGGTGTAAATGGTAGACGGCAGGACCTGAAGATTCCCTTTGTACCTGTACTTATCTTCTTTTGAACTTATCTGGTTGCCTGCAAATTTCTTTATGCCAAATTAAAAAAAACATTGTGCAATTTTTTGTTAAAAAAAACATATACACAATTATATATCGTAGGAAAGAGAACAAAATAACCAATCAAATGGCTATAGACTCATCTACAAGAAACGGATAATTCCTTAACTACCAATTAGTAAAAACTTGTCCGCATAGCGAGCTGTTTGTGAGTTTTGTTTGTATGATTATGGAAAGACTTAATATGTAAAAATATCAGTGTGCGTTGAAAAGAGTGTCATTTTTCGGTACAAAATATAGTAATAATGTGTGTAATGAAGTGGGCAAATTTGAATAAACAAACTAATAATGAATACAGGCCAGTAATTTATTAGTCATTTTGAGTGAATACTCAACATTTTTTTATATTTAAATTCAGCATCCACAAAAACTTTTGAGCTATTTTGCCCGTCACCAATTTATACCCGTTTCTGATATGTTATTTTGTTCATTATTTGTATCCAACATCGTGTAACGGCTTTACAGTTGGAAATGTTGATTTATATTCTTTACACTGGTATATAATTTTTTGGTGAAAGATATTCGTAAATAAACAAAATGTGAATTGCAAAACCATTTTCTTTTAAATAGCTGCCATTTTGTTTTTCACCATTGCCGAATTTTGAATTTTATGTATGAAATGTAGCAGTACTATTATTGAATTTTGTATATTTAAATAAACAGTTTTATATACAGGATAGTAATATATTAGTGACTTAAATTAACAATAGTCGACATATTTGATTTCTCGTTTTGACTTGTGTAAAATTTTGGCAAAATTGCATATGGAAATACACCTGTTTTAGATATATTAAAATATGATTATGTTTCAGATATGATGTTTTATGGTTACATCATTCATAAATGAAAAAAATGCATGATTCAAAAGTTTCTTTTTTGGCAATCTTTTTCTGCAACTGTTCTAAAGATTTATACATTTTAAGTGTTGCAGTATGATCTGGCATTATTTTTTATCCCTAATTGCATAAAGGACCCTGAATTATTATGAAACTAATTCTGTTACGTTTTATCACTGTATTTAGTTACCTCTTTCATTTCCAGTTATAACTCACCAAAAACTTAACGACAAAATTAATTTTTAATAAGACAAATAATTTTTTTAAACATTATGGTTAACTATTGGTTATACTTTTTATGATAATAACAAAAATTGCATTTTATATTAAGGTATTTCTTTATAAGCGTTTTTCCTTACGAAAATGGAGAAAATTTTACATTATATTTTAAACTCATATACACAAGTACGATACAAATGCTTCGACTATTTTATATCTGCACTTCTCTAAATATGTAAAAAATTTCATTAAAATTGAATACCAAATTTCATTATATTATTGGAAGTGCGGAAATTGTCTTTGCTGCGTTTTGAGCCTGCACGCTCTAAGGGTTAAGACCAAAAAATAAGAAAACTGACCAAAACCCCAAATATTTATTGCAACAACATTATAAGTTTCATTACATAACATAATTTTGTTACTAATGTTGATGTATTGTTAAACAAATATTTTAATTTTTAATAGGATTACTTTGTGACATACCATTTAGAATCATCAGGATACCATATAAGACAAATTTGGTAGTTTGTAACACCTTTATGTGGGTACGGAACCAGAGTGCAATGGATCAATATCAATAAAGTTTGGTATTTGGCCATTTCTTATAAGATTCCAACAATTTGTGTTCAGTTTAGGGCACTGACTTTCTCAAAAACAGTTCAAATGATTTTCGTCAAATTTTCCACATTGTTAATACTTTTTAACTCAAACAATACGCCTTCACTCTATTTTTCGGCAAATACTGGTTACCTTTAAAAAAAATTGAAGCAAAGTATTCACGTTCAAACAGCGAAGGAAAGATTGTACTGTTTATTAGATTTCCCACTTATCAAATTAGTTCCAAGCAAAGACGTAAGCAATATTGTTTATTGTAATTTATAAATTTATATTGTTGTAGAAAATAATTTCTCAAACATTCTTACTGAGACTGTACTTTATTCATTACTTCACTATAAATTATGTAGTATTTAATGCATCATCACAGAATTCAACTAAAATGTTAGTCCTGACGCATAAAGGGTTAATAATAAGCGTCCAGAGACTAAAATATAAATCATAACACTGTCTACTCAGTGCAAATATTGATATGATGCATATACTCACTCCATATGCCGTTTGTATGACGACTCGGCGCTGAAGACCTGACTGCATTGTGTGCAGGGGAAGAAGGGGAACTCCACATTGTGCACAGTCTTCATGTGAACCTTCAGTACAGAAACTGTTCTGTAGAAAAGACAGACATATTATACTATTTACACAAGCTGTATTTATGACTCTCATTGTGATTTATCAGAGTCAAAACCGTCACGATGCATCTCAGCATGAAAAAAATTTAAAAAAGTAAACTAGCTTGCCTGTGCATGTTCAGATGGTATCTACCTCTTTCTTGGTATATATGCATTCTGGACCATTCTCAACACTACGCAAAATACATATTACTCGTGCACTGGTGATTCGACTTTGTAATTTTATTGTGTATCTTATGATACTACCTTTCGAAGCATATTAACTTTATACAATGCGGGGAAAACATAAGCCTATCACTTACATTGTGCGTCCTCTCCAAATAAAATAAAAGCCAGGAAAAGGTCCAGCAAAATTTTTACCTATATAAAGTACCGTGCTATATCCTCGTTTCTAATATTGCAATTGAGTGTCTGAAAAATTTGAAAAAATGTTTACAATTATACATTTGTTATATAACTTTAAGTTGTAACATTGCTACTTACCAAATTATATTCGACACAATATAATTACAATCAAGGGCAGATCCAAGATCCCAGATCCCCCCCAGAAGCCCCAGTTTTTTCAGTGATGAAAAGTGCATTTGCATGAGTGAAAGTATAGAATAAATAATATTTGTATTAGTACCCATAGCTACTATGTGAGTTTATAGTTTTCAGCATCATGCGAGGGTGCGAGCATGGGAAAAAACTCGTGCCAATCGCAACAGATTGCACCATAACTTAGCAATTCTGTTGCGATTGGCACGAGTTTTTTCCCATCAATTTACTGCAATTGCTCATGATGGGGGCGCGAGCAGGCGGGGACGAGGTGCGTTGATTAGATAGATAATAATTATGTAATTGCTATCCCCGTTGCGTTGCGCACGCATTTAAATTATTAGTGTAATTAAATTGTATTTTGCTTTACGTATCATCATTGTGATTGTATGTAGTCAAGTAAGAAGAAAGACAAGGAAATTTTCTCTACAAAGAAACCGAAAAATTGACGATTTAGAGAATGAAACTCTTCAGCCCATGTAAACTGGTCTGTAAACTGATATTGGTGATGTGTCTCCATATCCATCCTTGCCGACGGCAACTACATCAGCTTCCACTAGTCGTTTCCAAAAGCAGGATATAGATATGCTGATCGATTACCCACAACTCCGAATTGATTACACATTTAGGCAGGCATTTAGAGACAAATTAGATTTCAATATCCATATTCCTGAATTACTATTTATCAATTTATTTATTTTATTCTATTCTCCACGGAAAGAAATATCAAGCAAAAATTACCTTGGTTACCGCTATGGTGATGCAAACAGTCTCCGTAAAAAAATTTATAGATGAAAAATGAAAAAATATAACATCTATTGCTCAGAAATGGAAAATTTGATAAAAAGACATGAAGCAGTTCTCACATTTTTAAATGTTTTACCGTGTCTTACTGTAATTTTGCAAAAAATGGCCGATAAAGGGGATAAATATGTAAATGTATTTTGGTTGCTGCAAGCCGTAATCTCGAGGAAATCCCTTGTAAGCTCGGTCACGCTGGCTGATATTTTAGGAATCACTCTCTCTTTATCTCAGTCATTACAAGCCATCGAAATTGATATATTTTCGGCTTTGAAGCTTGACGACATGATTACAGCCAGCATCAAAAAGTAACGTGTCACTTGATCGTCACAGATGCGTTTAAAAAGCATTTTGATAAAGTTGAAGGCCTGGCAAATGAAATTGAAACAGCTGCAGAGTAACCGACTGTCAAATCAAACAAATCTAACCTTCAGGCTTATTTTGTTGAAGAGTATTACCAACTGTCAGTGTATACTTCTTTTCTGGATTATTTGTTGAACAATATGTTCTTCAGATTTCTCAGAACTCGGCTGAAAATAATTGGGCAGTTACAAAAGTTAGTCTCGCGTAACTTTAATGACGAAAATATAGAGGATGTTATACAAGGAGCTGAATTATACTATATAAAGATGACCTTCGTTGTTTTTATCTTTGAAAGTGAATTAATAATTTGGCAACAGATGAGAGAAAATCTGCCATGATCTCCAGCAGAGGTCTATAAAAGAGCATCAGCGCTGCCAAATATAAGAACCCTTGTCAATTGTTATGTCTATTTCCTGTAACAACTGGCACTGCAGAGCGATCTTTCTCCACTTTACGACGACTCAAAACATACCTTTATAGCAGGATGACAGAAGGTCCTTTGAATGGACTGTATTAATAATATGGATAAATAATAAACATTAAATTATTTCTAATATGTCTTTATTTACAATTAATATCAAACCTATGAGGAAACTTGTTGTAAACTTGATTGCGCCCCCCCCAGAAAAAAATTCTGTATCCGCTCTTAATTACAATTGAAAAGCATTATGTTACTTGCTCTCGCTAAATCAAACAAAATGTTGTAACATCTATACGCAGGTTACTTTCACATATTTATGTAAATGTTTTACAAGAAACTGTTCACTAAATATTGGTATTTGTGTGTGACAGAAAGGCATTAGTGTTATAAAACAAACAGGACCCTGAAGAAAGACCATGTGTAGCTCTTACCGGAATTCATTCGTGCAATGCTCGCACTCGAAACATTGATCGGTGTGTTGCGACACGTAGTGGTTGAGCGCTTCTTGCCTGTGCAAGAAAGTTAATGTGCATACCGTGCACTCGTACCGCTCATTGTGTATCTTGCAGTGCTGCTCATATGACATCCTATCCTTGAAGTATATGCTGCACACCGAGCACTTGTGGCTGCCATAGCTCTGCAGAATTTATTCATCAATTTATTTATTCCTTTAAATTTTACTGCATTTATAATACTATCAGCAACGTGTAACGAGTGAAACTCGTTATGTATCCTCACAGTGTCAAGTTCATCATCGTGGCATCAAATGCCAAATTTTTACCGAAATTTGATACAATGAGGACAAAAAATTGCCCATTTTTATTTTTAGAAAAATACAATAAATCTAATTTTTTCTTTTGAGTTCAACACCACTATGATGATTTAAAAAAAGAACCAACTTCACAATTTGAAGAATTACTGAAGGGTTGGAGAAAAGATGCATATTAAAATAATGTTTTGAAAATATTTATTAATTATAATAACGTAGTTATGTACACTTAAGTACCACTCCATAAAAAAAATATTAAGAATACTAAACTCGCATGTAGTACCCTGTCGCTAACTCTACACGTAGCCTAATAGCTCCGCAGCAGTAGACGCCATTTCCCCCCGGATTGTCTCAGGGCCCCTTCGGAGACCCCTAGCATCGTCCCTCATACAAAAGAGGAGACCATCGAAGGTCACCTAATAGTGTCCCATATCTACAATCATAACGCTTCCACCGAAAATGGTCTAGTACTATCCCTACTCAATGAGTCATTTTGATAACTCCATTTTTTCGAGAATGCACTTGGCGAATGCTCTAAATGACTCAAAGATCGGTCCATTCTCAACCAAATCTCAGTGACTAAAGATACCACATTTTAAGGCTCCACGTGTTTCTACTCTAATGTTAAGGCGCATGGTCTCTATCAAAACTCTACGCGTATCGTCGTGCTCACTGCAGTGGAATAATATATGATTCAAGTCCTGCAGCACTGTGTAATGCTGGTCCAAAATCTCACCGTTGTGTACGGAGTTATCAACCCATGTCTTACTCACTGCAATTATATCAAATTGTTCGACCAGGGTACTCGAGTAGAATAATTGAAGTGTCCGCTTACAATGGTGCCACGTCGACTTCCAGCTGTTCAAGTTTAGTGAGCGATCGTCGGGCATGTCTCGAAAATTTCCACTTCTTTATTCAAGGTGTTGTGGGGCCAAAATGATGAAGCTATAACTACTTCAAAATTTTCCTCCGGTATGCCAAGTTGAAGAGAGGCATAGTCTCCTTTTGAGGTTAATTTCTCAATATAGAGGCAAGTGAGCAGTCATTTTTTTACAAAAATAATCAGTGATTTGTGCATCCAATCACATGTGAGATGAAATACATGAATGTATTTCATGCGCTTAACTGCTGTCAAGTTACGGTCAACTTTGTACTCACTATTGTGGGTTTATGCTACGCAGATCACGTCTTAAGTATGAGTAGCTTAACTCGCTCCACAAATGTTCCATAGCAGAGGATAGAAACAATTCGGTAACATTCTGGCGGCATCAACATTGTTTGGAATGGAGGGTGCAGTGTTAATGGTTGTTGCCTGTGCATGTCGATATTGGATTTTGTTCGGCGACGGCTTGCACTAATAGGTCCCTGCGTTGCAGGGGTGGGAGGCTATCTCACTCATCTTAGCGAGATTATCTCCTGGGTAAACAAGTTTCGATTTCAGTTGCAAAATCAAATAATTTTATTTTTAAATAATAATTATAATTGTTCATCGTATTATCTCCAAATATCAGCAAACTGACTTCCAAATTCTGAACACTTTTGAAAATATCCTTCAAATCCATCTGTGTCAACTTTCCGTATTTTTACGATCAACAATCTCTAAAATGTGATTTTTTATTTTACAATACAACTCACACTCAAAACACACATCCATCCACTTTAATGCAAATATTTTGTAATCTTTACAACAACTGGTGGATCTAGATTTTTAAGGAAAGCAAACCCGCAACCCGTACATAAACAGTATTCCAAATGTTTCCATCATTCAAGAAGGAAGTACAATACAAAGATAACAATTCATTCTAATGAAAACAACCGGCCATCCAATGCGTTGTACGATAAAAATATTTACCTTTTATGCAATTTACAAGTTCGTGTCATTGTCCAAAACAAAAGCAGGTCTCAGTGAAGCTTTATGTGACTAAAAAATAAAGCATTTATCATTCTTTCGATATTGTCTTCCAAACACATATTAACGACAATAATATTAAAACGTGTAATAAAAAAATTCAGTCATTCTACGTTTAAGTAATATTTCAAAAATAATGCAAATCATTTATTTATTAAAATGTTAGTTGTATATCTGTAGGCTCACTTATAGTTCTTCCACATAACCATATATATTTCTTAAATATCATTCTTCCACGGTTTCGGAGTCTTTGTTACACCAATAAGATGACCTGGTTTTCCAGGGTAACTTCTGTAGAAAACTATTCAAGAATGGAAAAATATTATCCACATATAGATCCTTTAGCTTTGGAAACATTTCACAAACCGATAGATTTATGTCTGAACTTACGATAGATTTATGTCTGAACTTACGATGTGTGAGACAAGACATGTCCATTTGCATCGATGCACCAAAACAAACAGAATATTCTCCATGTGATAATGTTCATTGGTGCTTTTCTGCACAGTTCTGTTCAATTTATCCAAGAAGCCACAGCAACAAGGTGCTGTCACATTTATGCTACAAGAAGCTCTGCTTATTATGATAATTATAATGATTGGATCACCAATTGTAAGGTCTTTGATTGCGCTTGTTGCATTTTTTTAGGTCGCAGGGAGAATCACCTTCTCCAGTTGTTAGCCTGAGATTTCATCTCCTATTCAAAATCTCTAACCCACACTTTATTATTATCGATAATTCAAAAAAGCAGGACCTCACCTTAAACAAAAAACATTTTTTTGGTAGTGTTGCAATGTCAAATGTTTTTTAATGTTCAACATATACAAGTATTGCAGTACCGAAAAATGTCTCCTCATGTTGCTCGATGATTTAACCAAGAAAATTGGACACAATTTGTTCGATTTTCTCTTATCGCTTTACTCCTAAAACAGTGTTCTCGGCCATCCGGTCTCTAGCCATGGATCAACATTGCTGCTCTTTTCTCCTTCAAGTAAATGAGTACCTTCAAGAAAAATTAAAATAAATGGTTCCGGATGGTGTAATGAACTGAACACCATCCTGAACCAATTATTTCAATTTTTGTATGTCAGTAGTCCGATGGGAACTAAACACCATCTTGTACTATTGATTTTAATTTTTGTATGTCACGAAATATTTTTGTTATAAATTTTTATCGCTATTGTTTCACCATCACCCCTGATCCTAAAAGTATACAGAAGGCTTACTTCCGAATGCCGTTCCATATGCGTCTCATAAGTTTTACGAAAAGAGAAGTCGAAAGCACATAGTTCACACTTGAAGGAAGCATTGCGGTAGCGTGCCTCCTGCCTCCTCTCCTCCAGCTCCAGTAACCGCTGGGTCTCAGTCAGCTGCAACGGACGGATGTATTTGAGTGCGTCCACTGAACTGTATGTTGTTTGTGATTTCCTACCTGTTGGTATGCATACAAATATAGTTATATAGAGAATGCAGTGATCTCCGTTGCTAAAATTAAAACAAAGCCATAATATGAGATTTTAATTAACTGCTGAATTAAGAAATTTGTATCCGATTTCTTATTGCTGCCACAGCCACAACTCACACGTAGAAAATATTCACCCAAAAAAATTACCTATGCTATTCTTTTCATCAACTCGGATGGCAGACGAAATAATGAGGGGAACATGCATATGTTTAGTTTGGTGTACTAATACTAGCCAGGTGTGAGTTGTGATGCATTTTTGCAACTGACAGATTAACAAACATGTTGCAATTATACAAAATTCGGGATTAGCTTTATACAAAACATATTAATAAAAATATTTATATTCATCATTTGTACACAGATTTTGTTTTGTGTTTGATATTTATAAAGGAATTGCAATAAAACTATTATTTCACAAAGCTACATCTGTTTACCTAAATGTCTGTTAAACATAACATAACCATTATAAAACAAATATTAAAAGCATAAAACACCTGAAACTTCAATTCCAACATGACTTCCATGATCTTGTGATCTATGCTTTAAAACCCCCTGTCCAAATTCTAAACCAGGATCCTCATTTACTGCTTCAGACAACAAATTCTGGTTTCCATCAGTATCAAAGGGGTCTACTTTCGAAACCTCAGTGTGCAGTATTTTGCTTAATTCCATTTCGTTGATTTTCTCCTTCGTCACCACATTTGACTTGAGTGTATTCCGGTGTCCAACCTGTAAAGAATGGAAATGTTGCTGGCAAATATACCCAATAAAATTAGCACAGCTAAAAATAAGGACAGAGGATAGCAGTATGTGACAAAAAAGAAAACACAATCCAAAAAATTAGTTTGTTGAAATGGTTTAGATTACAATAACAAATTTGTCATGTACAGGGTGTCCAGTGGCAGATTTCAAAGTTTGAACAGACATAGTTTCTGAACGCAACACATAAGAGGGGCGCGGGGGGGCGTCGTTAGAAGCGCAATCAGTGCGGATGTTTTAGTAGCCATGGAACAATGGAGTGGAGAGCACCACGCTTTTGCCGTCGAGGCGTATATTTCGAGTGGATTTTCGCTGTCTGTAGCGCGCCATCGATTTAATAATCGTTACAGTATTCGTTGATTACGTGATGGACCATCGATTAACCTCATTCAGTCATGGGTAGCAAGATTCAGAGCTACAGGATCAACATTAAATAGGCCCAGGCCAGGACCTACACCATTGGTAGCCACGGATGAAAATGTCGAGCGTGTTATGGTTTCTGTCGTTGAAAATCCCTGTTTATCACTGCATACACGTTCATCGATATTGGAATTCCGAAATCAACTTTACAGGTAATAATGCGAAAAAAGGTCAAGTTCCATCCATATAAAATTCAAATTGTTCAAGATTTACACAATTCTGACTTTGAATTAAGAAAAACTTACGCGGCACCTCCGATGTTGTTGAGATTTCGTACTGCTACCCGGATGGGCAACATATTCTTTAGTGACGAAGCTCACTTTCACATTGGAGGATATGTGAATAAGCAGAACTTTCGTTACTGGAATGTCCACAACCCAAGACAAATGCATAAAGAGCCTTTACATAAGCCTAGAGTAACAGTCTGGTGGGCCATGTCTGCATCTGCAATCATAGGGGCTTATTTCTTTGAAAATCAACGTAGCCAAACTGTAACTGTCAATTCGGAGATATGCCCAGATGTTAAATGACTTTTTCAGAGTAGAACTACAGAATAGTCCATCCTTCAACCAAAACACATGGTTCCAGCAGGACGGGGCCACAGCTCACACTGCTAATGTGTCCATGAATGCAGTGCGGCAGTTATTTCCAGAAAAAAACATATCCCGAAACGGTACCGTACCGTGGCCACCTAGGTCACTCGATTTAAGCCCATGTGACTTTTTCTTATGGGGATACTTAAAATCCGTTGTTTACAAAACAAATCCGAGCACTGTGACACAACTTAAAGAAAATATTTGAGTCGAAGTCAGTAGGATACCCCAGTCGCTCTGCAAACGCGTTTTTGAAAACATGCATGCTAGACTCGAAGAGTGTCAGAATCTACGGCCGCCATTTGGAAAACGTGCTTTTTAAAAAATGAAATCCGCATTTGTTGTTACAAAGTTAAAATAAACCTACTTTGTATTAGAGGTGTAGTTTTTTTTACAATTTTTCACACATTGAAATCAGCCACTGTATAATAATATAAACAAACATAATTTTTGTCATGTTCTAAATATAATTCACTTGAACCTTACCTCATTGATGTACGGAGTCTTTCTTGTGATGTCTAATTCTGAAGTCAACACATCATCTTCTTTGGGTTCCGGTTTTAAGACTGCAATTATAAAAATATAATTTCAGTCTTGTGTTTTTTATCCTGTGTCACTTCCTGCACATATTTGATCACATAAGGAGTTACTTCGAGAGCACAGTTGGCGACATTGAGATTTTCAAGCCGATGTAAGGCACAAAACAGCTATGGAGTCATATTAGTATTGAGTACTTTGTATAATCGGTGAAGCGAGTTCGATTATGACAAAAAATGTAGCATAACGGATCTCAGGATGTTAATTATATTCCAATTGAGTCTTTTCATTGCTTCCTAATAAACAGTAAACGTTGTGCGTAAACTGTAGCCTTTCAAGTCCAGAGAGATTCATCCATCTGCATCACAATTTTCTTCTTTCATTTTTGTCTTCACACCTCGAAGTAATATTTTGTTGATGTTTATTCCGTCAATGGAAATTTGGAGCAGCTCTGAAAGAAGCCTTGTAATTACAGCTACGAAAGACTATAATAAATTCAGCTAGTAGTGTTACAGCACAGCATGTAAAAAGAGAGTTTGTATTGATTTGCCTGCTCACACTTCTAGATAATGTGCGTGTGCTTCTGTTTTGTTGCAAAATGGCCCATCACTCTTTGTAGATGAGGGATTTTTAAGTTAATTACATTTAGAGAAAAAGGCAACCGATTTTATCTGTCACTAGTACATGCCAATGAGTTTTTTAAGAAATGAGATTTAGGTAGTAACGAAAATTTTGCTACATGAAGCAGACTTATTGGCTCGTTTTCTTTGTTGACCTCTGCCAAATTTCTATAAACTTCACTGTCTTCCAAAATGGGCAAAATTCTCTAACTTTTCTATGTATTTTCAACTTTACAGAAAATGGTCATCCTGAAGTTATCAACTTATGAAGTCAAGCAATATGGGAGTTACTATGACAAATATATATAGATTTCACAAGCGTTTTGTTTTCTTTAATACATTCAGAACTCTACAAGCTACTATCTAAGAAATTATGAGACAAATCTTCACATGACTGAACCTAGAAATAGAACAGTAAATTAAATGAAGAACGGTAAACAGGATCACCACTAAATAGAGAAAAAATTTTAATTTTTTCAAAATAGACATGACTTAAGATTGTTTTAAAATAATTTTCTGCTAAATTTACTTGTATCAGCAAAAAAAGAGTCTAGCAATGCACAGTGGCACCTTATTTGTTTTTAATCCAAAATAGACAAACCGTGAGCCGTTTCTTGTGTTTAATTATTTATGACGTCCATTTCCTATTAAGACTTGTAGCGAATGACTTTGAATTAATGGCTTACAAAATAAAGTTTCTTTCTTAATCTGTCATTTACTTAGATATATTTTATAAGACACTCTATTGACACCAACATCAAAATTATTGCTTCAAAATGTGACATACCTAGAGAATTGTGTCTTTCAAGATCTAATGAGCCTTTATCATCCAATTTGCCATCGTTAATTACTCTGTTGAGACAAACATTTTGCTCTTCACTGGAAAACCCATCTTCATGTTCCAGCTTCACCAACAAACCAATTCTAGCATCTGGAGATAATTTGCCTGACATAACTTGGGAGCTGCTTAAAATCTCGATGTTAATTTTTTTGGGTTTATGGTTATGGTTCACTTTGTCCTCATTAATGACACTGCCAAGATAGGTATTTCCCTCCTCACGGGAAAAGCCATCTTCATGTTCCAACTTCACTGGCAAATTGAGGCTAGTATTAGGTGGTAAACAGTATGAGATAACTCGGGAAGTTCTTGGTGTCAAACCGTAACTTCTTTTGATAGCCTGGATATGGTCCCAGAATATTTGTTTGGATGACTGAAAGAGTAAATTAAAATTGGCGATGAAGCTTCTACTGACATTACCTTCAACTTACCACCGTACAAACATAAATAATACCATATTATAAATAAATATGCTTTTGTTGGTTGTGACATTGTTCACTGGAATAATGTCTGTAAAGTTTATGCCTGGTGTGAAATGTATTGTCCTTTACGGTATTATCTTTTTACAATATTGATATGTCAGGATGCCGGGTGCACTGATCAAGCGATACAAACAGACAATATTCACCCATCCTAGTAGCAATATGTAATTTTTATTTAATATTTACATTATTCATTAATTTTTATTCTAATGATCAACTAGGTTTTGCCTGACACTGTACTTATGTTGACTACTAGTATACAAAACAATTTTGATAACATGAGTTAACTTACAACTAGCACCATCTATTGGAGCCAATTGGAAGCAATATTAAAACAATTTTACAGCAATATTTTTTAAGATCATTTTAAAATTTCAACCTGCACATCGGTGATAAAATATTAAAATAACTATTTCATGGCATTTTAAAGCATTAAATTTTGTAAGTACCGGACCAACATTTTCTTCTTTATTTTACTAAATTCCTCACATTTAGATGGCACATATCTAAGTTCACTCGTGAGAACCTGGGCCATATATTATAGAAGGTGTCTGTAAAATCTGTCCAGTACTTCTTGTGTAATAGTCGACTTCATCTCTATAGTTCAAGTAGAGACTCTTGAACTCATTTTTTTGAAAATAAATGTTTTATGCAGAACATTCAATACCACTACAGTACTCGTGAGTAGGTCCATAACTGTTGCTCGCAAGAGAAATAGAAGACTATACCTGGCAATGTGAATTGTCTATTTTTGTGATGGTCTCCAGTATTCTATCAGTCGCCTGTGCTGTTTCCACAAGTTTTAATGCATTAATGACACGTCGACGACACCACACGCATAGGTTTCTACTGACCTTGTTCGAATCCTGAAACCAAAGGTAATTCTTGAACAATGCAGTTAATCTTGATTGTTTTATGTTTGTCTATTTTTGTTTCTTTTTTTAATGCTTTCGTTAGTCTTGAGACATATAACTTCATCTGGTTTTATTTTAGCTCCTGTGGGTTTTCATGTTTCTAATTAATTTTTATTTGAATATCATCATATATGTGTGTCCTATAGATTCCATCTGAGCTTTGTTAATGCTTATAAAGATTTAGAAAGACATAACAATGACTTCTGCCTCTTCCACAAAAGTATAAAGATCAATATAGAGCAATATATTCACTAGCGTAATAATATAAAAAATTGAACAGTTCCATCTGCAACTGTGAAAAAAAAAGCTAACATGGAAGACAAAGAAAATGATGAGTGCTCTAAATGCAAGGCAATATAACCGAAGGTAAGATAATAAGTCACAAATTCAGGTGAGTGCGGGATATTTTAAGAGACGAAGCACTGCTGCTCATTCTACTTTGTTATCGGTCAGAATTTGTGAATGAAAACCGTGTCCTCTAAGTTCATAACATCCTGTTCTACACTGTGTAATTTTGTAAAACAATAACTGCAGTTTTTCTTCCAGTAATCTTCAACAAGCTGCACGGAACAAGTTTACCTTAACAAAAGTGAATTTTCCATTAATTACCTTTATTTGAGTGCAAGAAACCTTTTACTAAACATTGTTTTTGCTAGTTACAATAGCTGTTTTTATTTTATTTCTATTCCCATACAAATTATGTCTTTATAATGAACAATTTCTAAATTTTTTATTTCAGTAAATTCACCATTCTTCATAACTAAACATTTTTAAAATGTAAAACAAAATTACAAACACAAATTATTTATTTACTCGTTTAAAATTTCTATCTATTGTTCATATTTGTTAAGTAAATTACTTTGGTAGGTTTAGTATTAAGCTGTGTAAATTTGGATGTTATGTACTTTATTAATAAATTTGGTTGTTATGTATTTTATACATAATAAAACTATTTACAGAAAAATTATTTAGAGAACATATCAATAGTAATAGAACATAAAAATATAGTTTTTGAAATTTTTAGCTGGTGTTACGTGTATAACTACTACAACCAGCTTAATCGTATTCTTGAAAGTTCCATGTCAATGAAGTCGCAAGCACAGCTAGTAGAAAATATTGCACAAATAATTTTAATGACGCAATTTTGCCTTCCAGTGTCGATTACACTTGTTAAAATAAACAAAATTGTTGATATTGCGCATTTTGAGTAACACAAATGAAAACCAAAACTTTGCTGATAATGCACTAGTGTATTTATTCATGATAAACAGTTTGTGAACTATGGAAATGACTACATCTTTGTAATTTTATTTTGAAAGAAGTAGTGAATATGTGAAAGATGGTGATTTATATCTATTGGCTAAAGTGTTTGATCGGGGTACCGCAAAAACTATTTAAAGAAAAATGCCACAAACTTACCGGAAGAATCGAAACGTGAAGAATATTTTGTTAGGCTTTCAGGTGTGGATTTGTTTGTTACCTGCAATCTACAACATCTGTTGGAGGGTTTCTTGAATAATAAACAGAAGTATGATATATTATTTCATACAAAATGAATGCGAGCTACATGGAAAAATATTATTGGATATTAATTAAAGAGACTGTGCAAGAGATGATCCTTGAATGATCAAAAAATTAACGTGTAACCTAAGATTAGCGTGTGCATCCCAGTAGAATATATGACAAGATAGTCAATTATTGCGTGCAAGTATTTAATGATACGAAGTTTTGCACATTGTCATAGCAAGTGCCGCATGGTTACATGATGTTCGCTTCTCTCCCTTCATATTATACAATATACACTCCATTATGATTGCATTTTTAATTCAATTTCTTTTATAAAATATTATATAATGTTACATAAAATGAACACGAACACTATCCACAACAGACGCATTATCAAAACATTAGCTACAAAAGACTAGAAATTGTTTCATTCAAGTTTGGTTTCCTCAGTCGCAAGATTATAAACTTACTGTTCAACACATTGTTCTTGAAACAACGGGAAATTCTGCAAATACCGTAGGTGTTTAAAAAAAATTAAGACCAATGTACAAAGCAAAATAAAATTATTTTGATTAGATTCCATACAAAAAAATTAATTACATCAAAAAGGATAATAGTCATTTAATATGAGCCCCCCGAAGCTGACAGAAAAGAAATAGTTCACAATCATCAGACTATTCAGACGTAACTCAAATAAGCAGATTAAGCAAACATAGGAAACTAATTATCCAAACCTAGGATAAATGTTGATAAGCGTTAATTATTAGACATACAAGACTGACTCAAAAATCAAACCAATAGGGTATTTTCACATTAGTCAACACAATGCCTGCACAATGTCAGTAGTATTGTTGCCGATTCTAACACAGTACCGACACAATATTGACCATTTCATACTAATCAAAAAGACATCAATTCCGACATGATCTTTTGGAAATGTCTTGTTCAAAAGGTCAAAAAAACCTGTAATGTTAATAAAATTTTAGATTTGAAATATTTAGAAAGCACTTAGTATATCCCATTTGAAAAACAGCTTACTTTCACCAAGATATTTTACATGAATTTAAAGACTTTTTTAATTAACTGTTAACATGCTTCTAATAAATCGAAAACCTCATGGCAACATTTTTTTCCGCATACATAGTTTTAATATAACAACTTCTGTCAAAGTTGCTACAATATAGCAAAAATTATGGCGTGTAAATAAAAGGCATCTTCGTGCATGCCACCCTGTTGCTCATACAGCCAAGTGTACTAGATATGACTGACAAGGTTGGTTGGTATCGTAATCTAAAAGGCGCTATACGAACGTGTATCAGATCAATATTGAGCATATCCCTTTATTGATCATTACAGTATTATACACTAAATCTTGCTTGAGTTTAAAAATAAATTGGTTTAAAGGTTTCATTAATTTTTATGACAGTTTTAAAATTAATTCCTTTTTCTTCAAGAAATTTGAATCAAGATCCTCTATAAAATTTAACACATAGAATTAGTTCACATAACTATAGGAACATTAATCCATCTTTTACGTAGTTTTAATGTTAACTGAAAGCAACATTAATTTTACACCTAACCATTTCTTCAATCCTCTTGAATTGCGAAGTAATTTTCGCATAAATAAATGGATTAGACTTTGATACAAAGCGATAAAAATTCACAATTTGCTAACTTTATTTCTACAATGTCCAATTCATAGAACTATTTTTAAAATGTGGCGCGGGTACGGTATTGCCTCGCTCGCACATTATATTGTATTTGGCCATCTAAAGTGAAACTTAATTAAAGCCCTCTCAAGGAATTCAGAGCAAAAATATATTACACTCGAGATAGCGCATTCGACAGAAAATACATTTGTAATACTTTTATTTCAAATTGATATTTGAGTGTAAATATAGTGGTGAATATCAATAAATTTGTTTTCAGTAGTTGTAGATTGTCTCATATCTTGGAAAACATTTAACTGAAGTTTATTGGTGTAGAAAAGGGGCTACAGATAAAATTTTAAGGTAGATTGATGATTAAATTTAACTTTCCACAGCATTTAAATACTAACAATAATGAGAGAAGCACCAAACCGTAAAAAGCTACTCCTCGAATCATCTTGCACAATCAGAGATGATTTTTTGCAACCATGTAAAACATTAAACTGGAGCTTTCAAGAGTCTGCTGGATTATTTTGTTTCAAGAACTGGTGTTTACTTTATTATATTAACACAGTGCAATTTAAATCCCACCACAGACCAATTCGCATTCCTTCCCGCCATTTCCCTGCCTACTGCCGCATATCTTTAAAGCTCTCTGCTTCCTGCTATCCGTGTGAAAGAGATTTTATTTAATTTTCTTCGTTACCATTTCATCATCATAATTTTGAAGGTGTTTGAAATTTCGCAATGAAATTAAAACTAAATTGGTTAAAATATAATTATATAACGTTTGAAATCTCATATCAGTACTTTTCGAGCTAAACAGATAGACAGACAGGCTTAACTTTTATGATTTATTTTAGTAACCAATATGTAAACAAAACAATTTTTAAAAGTAAAAATTCGAAAATCATAGTCTCTCCAATTTTATTTATCTATATGTGATCTGTGACTCTGTGGACACGTTTCCAATTTAACATACATTTGTCAGTAGCAATATAAGTATTAAATCCAATTTCTCACTAAATGAAACACAAGCAGTTTTTATAAAAGACCAAAATTGTATTTATTAAGAGTTTTATTTCAATTGAAGCCAGAGAAACGGAAAAATTACGCTTTTCTTAAAATGCACTTCGAGAAGTTGGATCGAAGAATGTTGAGAAAAACAAATAAAAAAAAAATCAAAGTGGGCGAAAAATAAGAACAAAATCGCATGTACACACAGTACACACGTTTGTTTTTATATTTTAATAAATAAAATAACAAAATTTGCAAATGCAGAAATCAAAGAAACATACTTAAAAGAATGTATTAAATTGTGTTACCTTATTAAATCGGAAAATAGAAAACAACAATGGTACTAAATTAATTGCTAAAAATTAACATTCCGTGAAACGGTTGTTTAGACAAGAAAGGGTTAATTAAAAATATAACTGCAATGCACGCTATTTTAATTAACTAATAAGTAGAGATGGAAATAACTGTTATTTCCCCATACCTATTATAATGAATAACATCATTATTCAATAACATAGTATCATACCTGTTAAAAATGACATGTTATTAGACATTATTGACAATAACATTTGTTCAATATGTTCTTAAACATATGTTCCATGAAATTAATTTTCCTTCTGCGTGTGTATGCAAAATATGTATAGTACTTGCGTACTATAATCACTATCTATAATAAATACTACTGGAGAAACACTAGTTCAATTTTAATTTGGTTGTTGATAGAATATAGGTATTTTTTTGTGGACGATTTCAATCTACACTTGATTAAATTATGTTAAAAGAAAGCCAGGCATTGGTCAATACGGTGAAAAATTACATTTCGAACGACATAGTATTTTCCTAGTTCGATAATTTAAACAAAATGAAACAATAACGCATAGAAATTGCAGTTAGTTAGCGATCAACAGTAAATTCTGAATGAATATAACATAAACAAAATTCAAATAACAAGTATAGATTTGAACATTGTAGTAATTAATTGTTTATTATCATTCGGTAAAAATTCCATGTCATTCGGTAATGTTCCGTCAATACGAAACAAAAGAATAAAGCATAAAACAAATAATATATAAAACAATGAATTGCATTAAGAAAAGAAACGCGCTATTTCTTGCTCTTTTTATTCAGACGACGAATGACATCCGCTCCTTGACAATAACGCAATACAATATTTTAACATGTTACCAAGCGTAATGTTCGTAATAACATAATGCGTTCTTTCCAATCAGTAATAGGTATGGATCACATAACAGGTATGAATTTAAGAACATTCTAATAACAGATTATTAATCTTTTGGTAAAGTTCGGTGTCATTTAGTGATGCTCAGTAGTCAGCTGTCTCGCTCTCACTTTGCTCAGCGAGTGACGGCCATTGTACGGGCGTTGCTTGACAATACGTAACATAATAATATTTTAACATGTTAGCCAAGCGTATCGTTATTTATTAACACAGTATCTGTAAATCGCAATAACATAATATATTCATTTCCATCAATATTATGTTATTCTTACCTGTTACGTTATAATTCTGTCATCGCTACTAATAAAGAGTTTAATGAACCATCAGCAGATTTGAAGTTTTTAATTGTTAAAAAAAATGTACGGTATAAATGCTTAATCAAATAATAAGAGATAAATAAACTGTCAGCAGATATTTACGTTTTCTTATGGTTAAAAAAATTTAACGTATAAATGGAGTTTAAAAAAATTTAACATATAAAGTAGCACCAATGATGATTTCACTTTTTTTTCTTTCTTTAATTGAAAAGACATATAAAAAACAAAATATTTAATAAACCATTTTACGCTCGTCGTTGTTTAATAAAAACATCAATTTCAAAAGTACTCCTATTATGAACAAACGTCAAACATATTTATAACCTCTATTAGCGCAATCCTTATTTAATTTTGAAATTTGTTTTTTTTCACATAAATTCTTGTTTTTATTTGCATATTCAACCATTTGGTTCACTTGGATATATATAATAAATATAGAGATATTTTATTTAAACTTAGCCCTTTCATCTTTACACGTATAAAATAAATATTACTTACGACGCATTTGGCCAGTCCAATAAAAAACATTTGATACATTTTGGTTGAGATCGGATCGAGTTTCACTTCTGCTTTAGTTCGAAGACAAATACTGCAGTAATCATTTTCTATTTTCATTGTTTCTACTGAATTTTCATCAGACATTTTGCTATGTTGTTTTTATTTACTTGACTGTCAAATGTCAATTGTAAAGTTTGAGTTGGAGGCAGATTAGTGATGCGATAGTTACCGGTATTATCAAAACATCGAGAGTACCATATAAAATTTTTTAAAATCAATGTGAGTAAAAAAAACTTTAAACTTTTTAAGAAATGTAACAAAGTATGAGAAACCAATATCTTACATATTGCATCATTCCTATTTAATTAGCATAGGTGCTTGTCTTTATTAGTATACTTATATACCATATCGAATTACGAGATAAAAATATAATCAAACGCAATTTCAACTTCATTTTTTCACCCCTATATAGTGTTCTATTAATTTAAGATTTAAAAATAAAATTAAAAAGTACAAATTGAAACATATGTCTCAATCATTATTTAGGGTGCTTTTGATTAATTTAGAGGATTTTTCTGTCGGTTTCGGCGCAAAAGATTTTGAAGGTTGGCAACAATGGTGAATTCATACTTCACAAATGACAGTTCGACCACAGAGTTCGACATCGAACAGTGACATTACAAGTTCAATGACTTACATACACGTAATGTACGAGTGAGATGTATTTATGCAAGATCTCCGGTTGTGTTCGTGTAATTTGTTATTAATAAATAAAAAAACATAATATAGAAATGTCTGTCCAAACTTTAAAGACAGAAAATGATTTCTGTAATATTTGTCTTCGGACTAAAGAAGAAGTGAAACTCGATCCGGTCTCAACTAAAATATATCAAATGTTTTTTGTCGGACTCGTGAAATGTGTCGTAAGTAATGTTTGTTTTGTTCAAGTCTATACATACTAGAAAAAAAAACAAGATTGTATTTAAATAAAATATTCCTGTTTTTCATACGTACATTTTCAAGTGAAACAAATTGGTAAATTTTTTTTACAGTACGAAAACGTCAAAGTTTATTAATAATTTATTCAACATTATCTGATATGAATCACGTTTTTACTTGACCATTATTTTATTTAATGAAGTGGTTTTTAACCTTTATCCATTTAGTTACGTAATTTCAATTTTTAAAAATTTTAAATTTCATTTTTTTATTTGTTTTTCTATCTAATGCAAAAATCATTTGTTACAGTCCCTTAAATATGTTTCTATGGTTACAACTACAGATATGTTTTAGGTATTCCTTTTTATTGACATTTATTAATCAAATGAATGTAGGGTAATTCGGGGTAATACGGTCAGTCTGATAAAAACAGTCTACTAATTAATTCAAGTAAGATTACTACTGGTGCACATTGAGCTGATGTAAAGGTTGATTTTTCCAAAAAATAACCTTTACATCAAGTTTAGAAATTTTAATGTTATCAATAGTATTAATCAGTTTTTAGCTTGAGAATTATATTTTTCTTGTTTTTTTATTAAATGTTTTTCATTAATGCCTACCAGTAAAGTTGGCTTCATTACCGGTTACATTATGATTACCTTGAATTGAAATTTAGTTAATGACACCAGATTTGAATATCCGGCCATATCATCGGTATGGTTGGATATGATGGCCAATTTGTTATTGAGGTGAGTAGCTAATTTCAATTGTTCTATGTGTATTTTTACATCAAAATATTAATGTGATTGAAAGAAAACATGACCGTATATGGAACCTCCCTTGCTGTAAATAAAACGCTATATTAACTATAAATACTTATTAACTATAAATAAAACAAAGTATCAGAAGGAATATTAGGCCCCGGTTCCTTACTCGTGTGCCTAGTTCCAGAACAGCCCAGGACAGTTAGAAAAAGTACTAAGCAAGTGGTTACACCACTGACAGCTTATTCTTAGTCGAGTTGCCATCTTATCTGGCAAGGTTTTATTATTTCATTTATATTTCATAGATAATTATTTTTATAGCTATGAAAGACCTCAGCTTCCAAAGATGATTAAAAAATAAAGCATTAATATACCATTTTACTTTAAACTCCAAAACCAACTCCCTTTAAGATGCTTAACCTAAATATTTTTTAAAATTTATTTTATTTGTATATGAATTGTTTAATTATGTCAAAATCTGCATTTTTTATACTTTGTAGAAAATATGTGACTTTTTATAACAACGGTTTAATTAAGAAAGTTAATTTTATCTCTTAAAGTTAATTTATTCTCGTTAATTTTATCATTAAGTAAAAGACTGTAAAATGTGCTATATCTGACATAATGAAAACATCGCAATATGCGGTATGGAAAATTAATTTATTAAAAATATTGAGTGTAAGTATCATAAGAAGAACAATTAAAATTTATCAAAAACATTCTTGCGTTGATTATAAGATGACTTGTCCACGAATTATATGTAGTCAAAAATTAAAATAAGCTTTTTACTTGACTGTACGTAATTCTATTGGAACTAGCTGTAGAGAAGTTTATAAAAATAGTAATTAAAGGTAAGCGCTTGCACTTGAAGACACATTTAATGGAATTTATGAAAAAAAATTATTAAATGCCATGCAACCTTTTCAAATTTTTTAAAAATATTTCTTTCATCCGAAATTCGATCGAAGTTTTCAATAAAACATTTAAAAAATGCATTAAAAACTAAGATTTCCAATTTAAAACGCGTTTTTAATTGAAATTGAATTATATGCAAAGTTACAGGCTATTTAGAAATAACCACAATTTTTGAAAATTGTCAGTGATTCTTTAATTTTGGCGCATAGTGTAATTAAGAACAAGCAGAAAATATACAAAAACCAATACAGTGTTTGTGTATCCATCACGCACATCTTGTTTCAATGAAATTTAATCTTTATTTACACCTTCAGTTATATTATCTACGAAGGCGACTTTCATTGTGTTGCCAAAGATGCAAAATATTTTATCTTTTTTAGTTTTTATTGTTGAGCAATACCGAAAAACTCAATTATTGTTGAGCAATACCTTAATATGTTTTTACAAAGCAGGTTGTATAGCCAAAAAGACTCAGTTTACATGTTGTTCTCTCTAATGGAATTTGTAGCACACAAATAATGCAGGTCTTAAAATAAAAATTAAATTGACTGCCCTTAAGACATTACAAAACTTACAAATAATTGACAGGAGCCATAATAAAGCTGGAAGAAATTTACCTTATATATGTCAAGACTGACAAAGAGAAAAATAAATTTAAAGCAAACTATTCACTCAATAGACAGCAGATGGACCTGCTTTGATCAAGAATTATTGTCTGTTTCAGGAATCGAATAAGCTCAGTAGAAACATATGCGTGTGGTGCCACAGACGTATTGTGAACGCGTTAAAACTTGTGGAAACAGCGCAGACAACTGACAGAATACTGACAAACATCACGCAAACAGACAATTTGCAATGCCAGGTACAGGTTTCTGATATAATGTTTAAGTCATTAAAAATATTAAGAATACATTAAAAATATTAAGTCAGTACATTAAAATATTTTAAAAAATCAGCTGAGGACATTATAAATAAACTTACAAAGAAGGAATCAATAATTTCTCAAATATTTGTCTGTTTACACGCTCATTGCATTAAAATAACTGGTTGGATTTTAATGAGATATGTCATACAGTACAAGGTTGGGTTTCCGAGAGTGAAATTTGTTTGTTTGTGTATAAAAATTTAGCAGGTCAACGAAGTGTTAATATAATTTTAAATAATGTTACTGTAATAACGTTTTAGAACTACTTTATGCTGTCTCCAACAGATGTTGCTAGGTATAAGTTAACTCACACAATCAATATCTTTTTACACAGTTGCAAATAAAAGCTAGTCAGCTATTAAAATAGAAGTTAGTGAATAATATAAATGTATAAATAAAAATTGTACAGCCTAAAGAGTACAATCAGAGTAATATAATTATTGTTTCTTGGTATCGTTCGATCATTCCATCCAGCATCCTTTCACGCTAAGCAAATATCATAAAAAGATTCAATAGTTATGGGCGGTGCAGTCCACATTAAATATAAACTTTAAAGACATTATTACAGTAAAAAATGTCACCACTAACAATACCATATTGTTCGTGTAAGGCTGAAGGAAACGTCGGTGAAGCTTCATCGACGATGTTAATTTATTCTTTCAGTCATTCAAACAGACAGTCTGGGACCAGATTCAGACTACCAAAAGAACTTATGATCTCAATCCAAGAAATTCTCGATTTATATGTTACAGTTTACCGAGTAACACTGGAGCCATATTGCCAGTAAAATTGGAACGTGAAGTTGCCATTTCCCATAAGGAAAAAACTATTTGTCTTGATAGTATATTTAACAAGAGTGAACTGGACCATATCCAGGATGTCAAAAGAACCCACCTCCTGAATTCAAGAAATTCCCAAGTTACCTCTTGTAACTTACAACTGAATGCTGGAATTGGACTATCGGTGAAAATGGAAAATCAAGATGGTATTGCTAACGAGGATGAAAATATCAATCTCAACAGGATAATTAGCAAGGTTGAAGTGAATCAAATTCCAGCCACCAACGAGACCCATGTTGTGACTTCAAGAAACGTCGATAGAAATGTGAAACTTGAACATGAAGATGGCAGTTTTGGTGAGGAGGGAAATATCTGTCTCGACAGGGTTCTTTGTCAAGACAGATGTTTCCCTCCTCATCAGAATGCCGTTTACTTCAAGGGTGACTTGAACCAGATGGAAGCTGCCAACAAAACTCACATTGTGACTTCAATGACTCCACAAGTTGTCTCATGCAATAGGCCACCAGATGTGTCAATTGGCTTATCAAGGAAGTTTGAACATGAAGAGGGGATTGCTTGCTGGCATGATGTGATTAAGGAAGAAGAGTTGGAAAATAAAGACCTTGAAAGACAGGATCTTCTAGGTGAGTCATATTTTGTAGTAGTAAATCTGAGTTAAATTTCGATTCATCTTTGAATAATATATAATGAATGCAGGAAGATAACCTCAATTTTTAAACTTCACTTGTGACTTGTAACTTTCACTTGATCCGATATTGAAATTATGTTTATAAAATTGCAGAGTTAAAATTGGAATCCAAAATAAATGATGACTTGGCTTCGGAATTGGATATCACAGAGGAGACTCCATATCTCAATCAGGTAAGGCTCCACTGAATTACGTTTAGAAAATGACTAAGACCTTGATCAAGTTTCTTATCAACATGTACATAATTACACTTCCAGTGCTTTGTTACATTGTCTCCCGAAAATAAAATTTTATTAAACTTCAGGCAGCATTAATGTGAATTTTTAACATGGGGAAAAATTAAAAAACTAGGCAACTCTGTAAGTTGCGGCAACTTTACAATTCTAGAGCAAACATAAAAAAAACTAAATATATCTGCAAATAATCAAATTGTTTAAGTAATATTATTAAAAATAAAAATGTATCAGCGACGTTAAAGTACTGTTTGACCATTTTTGGCACAGAATTTTGATTGAATATTGTTGTATTCAACTCATTAAGTTTTAAGAACTCTAAAAATTAGAATTATTTGGAAGTTACTTTATGCTCGCTTGCTTGTATTTAGTTTTATATTACGTAGAGCTCTCTGAAAATATCTCAAAGAAATTATTTTTTATGCTTTGTACATTTTCTGCTATACAACTTGGCTGTCAAGTTAGTCAAGCTAAGAAAAAATATAGCCAGAAACCAATACTTACACCATCTTATTCTAGATTGACCAACAAAGTTCGAAAACAACTGTCTATTGAGAATTGTGAATCTTTTGTTTATGTTTCAGTGTTACAACTAATGAAAAACAATTAACATACACGTAGATATAATTTGTTCACAATATGTGTTGCTGTTGAATTTTTGTGGTTCCAAAGTGTTTCACGCACCTCCTATCAGCATAGTCATGGTTGCATATTATGTTATGTATCCATTGCTACAATAAGCTCTAAACCACGCCAACAGACCTCCATGTTTTAAATCACTTTTTTTTTTCATTTCTCACTCCTTTATCATTTCCACATTTTTGTTCTGTATCAGTCCATCTATGGGATAATATATTCGCCAGCTACGTTTTCATGCTTTGCAGGTTAGAGAGAGTAATAAATACAAGTCAAATGCGATTATGAAGAAAACAATAAAAGAAATGGACTCGCATAAAACAGTGTACATCGAGATTTCGAATCTTGAGCCCATTAATACTGATGGAATTCAGAATACAGTATCTGAAGTAATAAACGAGAACCCTGAAGAACGAGATTCGAAGAATGTGTCGCAAGGTGGCAATAGTGATGTTGAAGTTGAAGATTTAGGTATTTTATTACTTTGGGTTACGATTTGAATCATTGTCTTACTGTTCCTATATTATTTTAATGTGGAGTTGTACTAGATTTTAACATAATGGCAACATATCTGCTAATCTGTCAAAGATGCAGTCCAACTCTTAATTGGTTAGCCATTAGCATATTCACCTAAGTATATGTGTGTTCTTGGCTCTCTTATTGACCAGGCTGATATTTTTTTGGACAAATATTCCCAGTATGTTAACAATAGCAATGGCAGTAATCGGATACAAATATATAATTATATTCCAACAGATACAAATTCACAAACAACATACAGTTTGGAGGATGCACACAAGCACATCCAAAGGTTGAAGTTGACGGAATCTCAGCGTCTTCAGGAGCTCGAGGAGAGGAGGCAGAAGACCCGCTACCGCAAAGCATCATTCAAGTGCGAGCCGTGTGCCCTTGCCTTTACTTTTCGTAAGTCATATGAGACGCACATGGCACAGCATTCAGAGGTGAGTCTTCTGTAAACTTTCAGCGTTCATTGATAAGGTGGAAACATTATTAATGATGAATATTAGAAAAATAACTTTTTTTGCAAGGGAAGTGAATGTTTTTATTATTGATCCATTTAGTTCCCCGGCATAAATTAATTGAAATTACAAACAAGTTAGTTAAAAGTAGACAGTAGTAGGTAAATAGGAAATTAACATAAATTTTTGAAAGAGACATCAAATTTAAAATACAAGAATTTATTAAATGTTAAATAGAATATGTATACCATATTGGTCGTCACAACTTGTTTCAAGTCTGCTAGATTTTTTATATCGGGCACTTTCAAACTCGGACTAAAGATTTGCAAAATATATAATTTCATCCATAAGTGTGTATAGATGGCTGCTAGAATCTATTGAAATTGAAACTCCGAACAAAAATCTGGCTTTAATATGAAGTTGCGACTGATGTCAGCTTGTCACTTGTTCTGTTAACAAACAATAGTAATCGTTTAACCTTCATAACACTTCAAACTTGTTTGTGTAATTATTGAATTCTTTTATTCATAAGTTGTCATGTTCTAATGTCATTATTAAAAATGTTGCGAGACTATATTGTGACATATGTAGGGTTCAAACATGAAGATAAATGAATTTGTAAGGGCCGGGTGTACTATTTATCTACAGCTATAAATAATACAACTTTGTTTGACTGACTACCAATTTGACAGAAGCACAAACTTCTAAATTGCATAAAAGATAAGTATTTTCATGGTACAATAGATAAAACTCGTTGGGTGGCCGGTTGTTTATATTTGAATTAATTCTCTTGTTGGTATTGCATTTTCTTCTCTAATATTGAAAAACTTTTTAATACTATTTATGTACTGGTTTGCACAACCAACTGATCATGTGACTGAGATTTTCAAGTAAAGCAAAGATATAATTAAAAATCAACCTAGTGGCTGTCGGAACATACATACTATTGGGTTCAATAGCTTTCTATATCTTTTGAAATTGTTAATGAAAATTAACCAAATAATTTTATTTCACGGTTTAATCAACTAACTAGAATTTTTCATATATTTGAAATCTATGGCTGTAAAATGAGATGAGGGACACAAATTGCGTGTCACCTTGAAGCTTAATATTTTCACAAGTGGGATTTAAAAATGAAAATTGTGTTTGCGTGTGTGCCAAAGAAATATATGTTTATTTTCTTGCATTTTTATTTAGAACAAACTTTTAAAAACATCTGTGTAAATTCTTAAATCAATTTGCAAAATTGACCAAGTTACAAACTTTTAAGGGAAAGCTGGTAAGATGGCCGATTTCAGCTGATCGTGTGGGGAGGGCAGCTGCTTTGTTTAGATAATATCAGTACCTTTTCTTTTAGCAACTTTCCTTTGTCGTGATTCATAATGTGATATATATCTTGCTAGAATATTAAGAACTTATTAAAGATCTAACAATGCAATATAAACTTCATTGGAATACCTGACAAGGACCTAAAAATATGGTTAATAGTGTATCCATCCCACATCCTTTAATTAGCTAAATAATTACAACTTATAACTAAATAATTATAAAAAATGTGACGATGGGCATTTTTCTTGGCCCTCACAGTATTATTCCCCCAATAAAAATATTAGTTGTGTGGCTTGGACCGGCTATGTAGCAGGAGAGCGGTTGTATCCATTTCCTTTAAATAAAATACATAAATCATTTAGTGTGTGTGAGCTAGTACTAACAGAGACACCTTTATTGTAAGTATGTTTTGGCCGTATCGTGAGCTTTTGAAGTCATTTCCACTTAGTATTTTTACTGTCTTTGTACATCACGGTGACGTTAGAATTTAGATTTAAATGCACACAAGGAGATTATATTAAACTATCATAATTAATGCCGGCACAACTCATGGGCACCTTGAATGTTCTTTTTGGTTTAGAGGGTAGTAAAGCAGGTAATATTTGGGAATCGTGTTTATATTAAAATTTAAACCAATCATTTCCAATTTCTTAGTTTTTTTTAACATGTGTGACGAGTGTAAATTCCGCAGGGTTTTGGAAGCCACAAATGCTCGATATGCGGCCTGCATTTTGTGAAGATGAACTCATACTATCATCATCACAAGAGCCACTACATCCGTTACGAGTGTACAGTTTGTGGGTGCAATTACTTGCGCAGGCAAAATGCGATCGATCACTACTTGGCGCAACACACTAACGAACTATACAAGTGTGAGCATTGCACAAATGAATTCAGGTAACAGGTATAAGTGACCTCTCCTTAAGGAGCTTGTTTGTCTATCTGTTACATACAGATATCAAAACATTCACATAAATATTTAAAAAAACAACCTGCTTGTTACAATATTTTGTTTGAGTCAAAAGTATGTGAACAAGAAAAATGTAAACCCTTAATTGTAATTATATCATGTAGAATATAATTTTTTAAGTGGCAATATTACAATTTAAAATTATATAAAATTTAAATAATCATAGATATTTGCTTGACAAACAGCAGTTCTGTCATTCACCACTTCTTCCAAACAAATAAATTAAAATTTCCTGGTTTCTTGTACCATAAATAATAAGTTGCTTTTAATGTGTCCTTATTCAAAGACAATTTTCAGTTTATTAGAAAAATATTGAATCAGGCAACGCACATCTTGCTATCTATTGTCATTTTAATAACTGGAAATGTCTACATTATAGTTAACGGTTCTAGATTTAACAACTGAAATTAATTTTGTTCTAGTTATCTTTGCAAGTTTATTCGCAACCCAGAATATTTTCTAATTTTTTTCTGTCACATGGTTTCAAATATCGAATAACTAGAGAGAAATGTCACATGATTTTTAAAACTAATTGTATTTAACAATCTATCAATTAATCATACTATTTGGATTCAGCATGTGACGAACTTTAATTTGACGCACATATTTTGTTTAGATACAAAGAAGGAACTTCCCACTCTCACTTTGAATCCATAATGCTTTTTCACCTGTCACGTGTCACTAATGTTGCTTCATGCAACATTCCTACTATCGACTATCCAAATTTGGCAATACATGAGACTGAAAATTATGGTTGACATACTGACGGAACATGTAGTTTGAATTTTACGTTTTGAGGTATTGAACTGAATACATTCCATGTAAATTGTATGTGGCTGGAAACATAGGACATATGGAGCTGGTGTTCAGGGATCCCACCAGATGACAGATCTAGGGTTCTATCGTCGATGCTTCAATGAGAAATTTTGTTGAAGTGCAATAGAAAAAAGTAAGAAATAAAAATAAAATTAATTTTAAGAAAACTTCCTATTGTATATTATACCATAAATACGAATGTATGTTGTTTATTACCTACCAACTCGTGCACTACTCGACCAATCACCAAATTTTAAAGGGTAAAGACTGTGTTATAAACTAATATATAGCGTAGCATTATCTTAGTATTTCAAGTAGTTTGTTATGGTATAATCAGAAATTTTCGTTCTTGATAGATGGCGTCACTGTTGTTATTATGTTTTTTGTTTATATTCAAAGCTCAATAGTAATACATGTTTTCTTACATTTCTTAAAATATTAATTCGAAAATAACGTGCACGCGTTTGTCTCGCAACAAAAATGTAATAGGTTGTTATGGAAAATTTTTGTCATGTAAAAAGTAAATTTTGATAAAATCAATTATTCAGAATAGAATGTGTGGCACCAATTTCAAGTTATAATTATATATTCTGTTAATTAATTAGACAGTCAAAGGCCAGTCTGTATTACTCCATGAGTTATAGGTTTTTTTTTTGAAATAATGAGCATACCTCTGTTAGTTAGATTTGCTGTTAAAGAAGTCGCAGACAGTATCTTCTTTTGGGTTCTTTTTGAATTCAGCAAGATATGCTCTTTTATGAACTGCTTCTCAATAGTCAGGAATTTATAGGTATTAACTCGTACTAACTAAAAAAATCTGGTGGAGATGCAACACATGTTAATTTGCTTCATGACAACACTTGTCCACAACTTGTCAAGTCTATTCGTACTGAGCGGAAAAGCTGTGATGGGAAACCAAATTTACCCAACTTATTCATCTGATTTAAATGATTATTATCTGAAGAAGTACCTATGGAAAGATCGGAAGGATCGGATACGGAAGATTGGATCAGATATATTTTCTTAAATTGTCAATCTCTTGATTTCTGGGCAAATGGTATCTGTTCCCTCACTGATCATTTAAGGAACATGCACTAGAGTCAGATGGACGATGAGTATACCCGTGTCTGAAGTTTATTTGGAATAAATAAATAAAATATGTTTGGTCCACCATTCAATAATATATTAATCTACTCAATATAATACATCTGTTCGCCATTTCCGTAGGAGGGTATCTTTGCTGATGCTACACATGAAGACAGTACATGATGTGGATCGTCCTCGCTTTCCTTGTGAGCGCTGTAGCCGGGTCTTCAACACAAAGCAGTCATACCAATGGCATATGAGGTGACTAAATTCACCATATCAATATTATACAAATGCTTATCAGGTGTTATTTTTATGTAAAAGTTATTAAAGGGCTAGTAGAACGTACATTGCTAATATGTTATTTAACTTTGAAGTGTCATTTGTATGGTCAAAATAAATTTAAATTAAGGGCTTTCAGAAGTTAGGAAATAGGATGTTAGGAATACATAATTTCATATCCGGCAACCCCGCATACTTTATAATTGATTTTCAGTCAAGCAGTGAAATGAGAAGTCTGTTAGGAATATATAATTTCATATCTGGCAACCCCACATACTTAATTGTTGATTGTCGGTCAAGCAGTCAAACGAGAAGTCTCTATTAAGTAAATTGAGTTGAATAAAAACAAACACATTGTTGACTGTAAATACATAACAATAGCAGATTCTATTCAAGTTTTTTTGCATTGGTGTAATGGACACAATGGTTGAGCAACGGTTGTAGCGACTTAGGAACACTGCAGGTTCAAGCTTGAGATTCAATGTAGTTGTTGACCTTAATTTATTTTCATTTTCATATTTCTTATCTTTCAACATTACTTTCTCCTCCAAATTTTACTGACTTCACAGTAACTTTAGGAATTCATAGTTGAATGTGTATCTGAATTTGTCACTTGCTAAATTACAGGCGACATGACAAGAGCTTGCTGCGCCCGCACCGTTGTGAAGTGTGCTCCCGCACATTTAAAATTGCCTACTATCTTCGTCAGCACCAGGCCACGCACTCTAAAGAGAATAAGTTTCTTTGCCAGCTCTGTGGAACGAGACTCAAATCATTGAAGACGTTCAACATACATATGAATAGAAAGCATTCTGATGTATGGTATGCTGTTTTTATATTTTGAAAGAAAGGGATAATGTGAGTGAGAATGAGATAAATGAATATCATTGAGCGTAATTATTTTAACGTATATTAACCACACTTCACGTAATTGCCACATTTTACTGGACGTTTGGCCCCAAAGCGGACACAAACGAAATGGTTTGCAATAATTAATGATCATGCCCTAAACTCAGAATCTGACAATATTTTGCAATAATAACCACAGCAGAGTTAAATAAAACAGTTAATAATGGTCTATAATCAATCTTCAAATTCAATTATTAGCATAAAGTGAATTCTCCGTGTTGACTACACATAAGAAGATGCATTACACGTGAATGACTCACTATTCAGATATAACTCAAATAAGAAGATTAAACCAACATTAGGACACAGGACATTGACATTTGAAAAAGGAATATAATTTTAGTGTTGCCATAATAAATAATTGAAGCTATTTTATTGTCAATATTTTAGTAAATATAGACTGCTACAAAAATAATTATTTCAGAACTGTATATTCACATAAAAATGATTAGTGTCAATTAATTTAACCTATCCACGTCCTGGGAGTTAATTAGCGAATTTTGCAAATGATATTTGTGCAGCAGCAGTGCCAAAATTAAATTATCTACTAATTGTGGAAATCACTTCAAAAAACTATTTACGGCTATACATTTTTGACAAGGTTACGAAATTTTATAAATTATGAAATAATTTTTTTATTTACAAAAAATTTAAAATTTTAATAGACCGATTTCTCACCCAATTTTCAATTATGTGGCAATATTTTGTGAAATGTGGCAGATAAAAAAGTAACTTTTCGTTTAAAATGTTATCAAAGAAATTTCCAACAATTTTGTAAGTTACATGAATCCAGATTATATATAAATACTTGAAAAAAAATTCATAAACTTGAAAACAAATACGATGTGTCAGATCTGTATATTGTTGACCGTGCATGGGAAAAAAGTCATTGCGGTGAATAAAAAGATACAATTAAAAAAAAGCATATATTGCCATAGTACTGGTGAAACCTCTGTGAAATAATATTTATTACTTGAATTGTATTCTTCCATTTATACATACATATCCTTCGAAGTATATATAAAGAATAAAGAAATATTACATTTATATGACAAGTGAAAGTATTCCAAAAATAATTATAAACTTTGTTCTCTCCATGGCGTATTTTATGCGAGCAAGAAATATCTTATTTGGTTATAATTATCAACACCCAAACAATAACAGTGCCAAGCTGATTAATATGGCACAACATTTATTTTAGTGTTGCATAACAGTTTGCGGTTGACTCTGCATTTGGTTTATTAAGTAGGCAGCGAAAAGGTTAACAGCCTCTTATTTTGTCTCAGTATTGGAGAAGTGAATATTAATTTTTTTAAAAAGTTCTTCATAAACATATTTTTTGTTAGTCTGCAGAAAGTTTTAATATTGAGACGGGAGCAAGATAAAAACAGACAAGTGCAACTTTTGTTACATATTTTATATTTCAGCAATCTGTTTACGTTTGTTGCCTCACTGCTGCCATGTTGCCATATTGGGAAAATAACAACGAAGTCAAAGAGCCAAAGTTTGAGTCTACACTGCTCCTTGCAGTAAGAAGTTTAAGGTGATGAGTGCTTGTTGTCTGTGCAAATTATTCAATTATTTTAACCAGTTTAAGGATAATGGAAAAGTGATTGCTTGCAAAAATGGTCACTTAGAAAACACTAGAGAACATTTTTAGTTTATATTATTTAAAAGGTTTAGAGGTTTTACACAAAAATGTAAGAAAATGGTAAAAAAAGTCACCCCGACTAAAAGGAAACTTGAAAAGACTTTTATTCTAACATTTCAAGAAACATTGTGATGGAACTTAACTGTTGAGAGAGTATGATCGTCTGTGTGAATTACAGTTTTTTGCATACAATCCAGAAACCAAGCACCAATGGACTCTGTCGAAGAATTCCAATTTGCTGCTACAAAAGAAAGTACAGAAAGAAAAGAAAGCCAAGACATTGGCTGAAGTGAATGTAAAATAAGCATTTACGTAGAAATATTCAAGTAATTACCGATCTATAAATGAATAAAATTTTGTAAAGCATTTACTAATTATTTCAAGTATTAAACCTTATTTTTGTATCAGTAATACCTTAGAAAGGTTTAACAAAACTTAAACATTACTAATTACTAAAGTGGGCATGATTAAAATATAAATACTCAGTATTTCTTAACATTCTGGAGGTTCGTTGCCATCGTAGCTCGACGCTTGTCTAATAAGCTGTAAACAAAGTTTTATTCATTAGTTATGGCTGCTTGTATGAGTTTACATAAAAAATGTTACAATATGCATGGGATTTCAATTCCAGACAATGTAAACAACTTCCTTGTTTTGAAGGAAGTGAGGTTGAACACCGTGCAAATGTTCTTTTATCGCTAATCAGTCAAAAGAGGGGTTTTATGATATATTTCTCATCCTGAATTAGAAAGTGGCGCAGGTGAAGATTTTGGAATTCGTCGAACTACAGTTTGTAAAATGCCCATTATGTTTAGAACAGAATACGTAGAAGATTTTGTACACAAGTAGAAGCCTATTAAAATAATTTGGTATTGTGTATATAAATCGTAAGAGTTATCAGAGTATCAGTGTTAAATGATTTGTGGTGCAGTTGAACTGATTACATGTGCACATGATTCTTGGCTTGGCATTACCCACGATAGTCATATTTCGTGACAAAGTTCTATCCTTTAAGTTATATCAAAATTTAAAGGTGTTGCTTTTTTGTATGATGGCAGTTGTCGAATTGCTCCTCGGTTAATAACACCATTTAAGCCACCACAAATTCGAGAGGAAGTTCAATACACTCAAAGAGTTTCGAAGATCCCGTTAACTCAAAGAGAGTATTTTAGGAAATTCAGAAAAACAAAGATTCAATTCGAAATTTGGAGAAAATGTTAATGATCGTTTTACTGATTTTAATTGCAACTTATCTAAAAGTGGTACAATGGTGAAAAACAACCAGATCCAAGGCGATGAAGATGAAAATTACGTTGTTGTATGAAAAAGTGGGCAAGAAAAAAGGAAAAGAATCGTGAAAATGTTTTTGGAAAATCTATAATTACAAGAGATGCAATAAAAATACTTAAGAAAATTAGGGATTAAAGATCAAGTAATATCCAAGTGTCCCTTCTAAATTACCTTCTTCAGCAGGTTCAACCGGTGTTCTTGATATTTTTGTTGGTAATAGGATAGTGTTTGATTTGAATTGTAATTGTAACAACTCCTTTCTCGTTTCCAATTCAATTTTACTTCCTCTCGTTTTAGTTGCAGCCTAATTAATTTCAATTGCTCATTCAGTACAAGATTTCCTCTTTTCGGCCTTCTTCATTTACTTTTAGTGATTCTTCTTCAATTTATTTTGCAATTTCAACTTGAATTTCCCCAGGTATTTCTTGAAATTGAGGATTTTCATTGAAGTCAAGTAAAACTAGAAAATGTTTTCCCCAAATTCAACAACTTCATTGGCGTATTGCCACTTTTCTTTCAATCAGTCTTTTTATTCTTCGTGTTATTTAATAAATTTTTACGTTTTTCATTTGGTTCCTTTTTTCCCAAATTTCCCTGAGTACAAACAGCGTACTCAGCATGACTATCTTTCCAGGTCTTTTCTTTTGCAGCTACAGTTTCTGATAGCTTGGATCTATTTAAAACTATCTTATTCTTTTTCAAAATATTCCCGAATAGCATCCTGCTGTTTTCCGACTGAATATCTTGGAAATCCTCTTTGTTTTCACAATGCATTTTTTTCCGCACACCAACAAAAAAAAACTTAGCTATCATGTGATCAAAACCAACTGTTGCTTGCTTGTAGTATCTATAATATACCATCAAATAAACAGACAAAAATGAAATAAATAAACATTGTAGTAAACAAAATGCAACATATTCAAACTTGTTCATTTTTGATCTGTAACAAGGCTGCATTATAATTATTAACTCATAAGCGAGTCAAGTTTTACTTACAAGTAGGCTCCAGTAAATACTGATGAACTTCATTGTATTCTTTTCAGCATCAGCAAACGGTTATTCACTCCACTATAGGTATTTGCTCACCTCATGACATGCTTACTTGACTGGATTAGTTCTAAGTTAGTAAATTAAATGTGTCATGGGGCGAGCTGAGCACGGGCTAAAGCGAATAACAAGCGATACTTTCGAGTAATAGGTATTTATTATTCACTTTAGCCATGCACTGTCCAGCCAAATGCTTTTGATTCAGCATGAGATCTCCATTTTGGAACACTCACCGTATTCACCTAATCTCGCCTTTCGTGTGACTTCCTTTAATTTCATTCATCCATCTCTGGAGTAATGTGGAGATCAAGGAGATCGTCTCGAAGGTGGATAAAATAAAGTTGTAAAAACTGACAAATGAAAAGTTTTAAAGCATCGATTCGGTTTAGCTATGCTTTGTTTGTGTCTGTCCTTTTTTGAGTACATTTACATTTATGTAAATTTTTGAGTAAGTTCATAAACAGAAGTATGTTCTTTAGACAATAACTCATTGAGTCACTTTGGTTGCAGTTTTGAGTGTGATTACTGCCAGAAGACGTTCACAACAAAAGGCAGCTTGACACAGCACATATCCTGGATGCACCTAGGACGTGGCTACCAATGTCAACTTTGCACTAAGGTTGGTGAAAATTTCATTTTCTCTTCTGTCGTTGTGTAAATGTAACTCATATCCCATTAGGCATAACGGAAGGTCATACAACTGCATCCTTCTCAATTTCCCTTCGACCATTCTCAGTCTGTCACCACTTCAGTTTTCGTGTTTCCTATCTAAAAATGTTATCTAAAAGTAAACAACTACTAACTAAAGACGGTACAAATTGTTATGCGAACCGTATTACTTTTTATTTCGAGATCCCTTTAATTATCTATAAAAGTTTTCGGAGATAAATGCCCTGATGATGATGATGGGATGATTAAAACATATTCATACACCGTGCGTATATGAGAAATTCTTTCAGAATTATAACAATGAAAAACCGAATGCGTGAATGAAAACTGCACTTTAAAAAGCTCATTTATGTGACAGTTGTTAACAATTGTTACAATTTCATTGATTTTTGCTCAACGAGTGTAACAATTATCTTGGTGGTGAAAAGCGATAAAATCATAGTCAAGCGATTGGAACCAAATTGAATAGATGCACCTTTTTTTTATTTAGAATTTTTTCCAGTGCGTCCATTGATAAATCGCAAGTATTAAATATCTGGCTGGTGCGTGTGAATGTTTCCTCACATAAACAATTGTATGTTGCATCTGGTTGCATTTGTTTAGTCTATAGTATATAGAGTAAACAATGTATATAATTTATATTAATATCAACTTATGTGCTATGCTTCAGCAGTTAGTTCATTTTAATACCAACTTAGGTCTCCAGTTTGATGAATGTGTGTGTCTTGCAGGTATTGCGTTTTAAACGTCAGCTCAAACGACACGTCATAGAGAAGCACGATAGCCGTGCGGAACCCAAGTACAATGTCTGCGAGGAGTGTGGCGAGGTGTTCTCTGTAAGTTTATATGAAGTGTACGATGTGTAATAACCAATGTTTTTTAAACTGGTTTTTTTGACAACATGGAAAGAAGGTTCATAATGACTCACGAGAGTCATTGTAGAGTAGATCTGAAAAAATATGACAACAACAAAAAGTACCTTCTTATATATAAACCTTATCAACTTTTTCTAACTGAAGATTGTACCATCGTCAAAACAATATCTAAGGGATGTCACTTTGGAAATAGTTTACTTCAATAATATAAGAATAGTCAATAGAAATGGTGTTAATGTTGCTGTGCAATGGGATGGCAGATCAGAAAATAAAATTTTCAAAATAATCCACAGAAAGTGGTGATGAGATGGTGGAACGTGACATTGCGAACTCTCTTCAAAGAAGCGCTGGTTGTTTCAATGAATTATTCATATTTGAATTTCATTTTCTTTCAATTCTACAATAAGCATTTGGCAATTTTGTGTTGCCACTTTGTTACCCTGTTTATTTACGATAGAAATGGATAAATTGCAAGTATTCAAATGTTTTTCTGCATATTTCTATGCAGGGAAAACATTTTCAATTCTTCTAGTTCAAAAGGGGGTGCTTCATTATTGTACAATTCCACTCACTGTCATTCACTCCATCATCACCTTCGAGGTTAGAAGTTTTTGGTTTTAGTTTTCATATTAAATTTTGAATACCCACTGTCAACCTGCACTCGGGATTTGCAGCTGTCACTTTTTCAATTTGATTGTAGGCACTTGTTTATTTTATGTGCAGTGTAATCGACAAACAAGTTACAAGTAATTAATTAACAAGAAAACCAGAAAGTAATGAAGTATGACAATGATACTGTCATTTTGATAAAACAAACATTTGTATAGCCCTTAAGATGTTTCACTTTTATTGTGTGCACCGATTCAGCCCTTGTTTGTCACTTGTCTCACTGACATTTTTGAGTTAAGCAGAGTGTGCGATTTGCTGAATTTTTTGAACAAAATTGATATATTTCAATGTTGTTTGACTGTACCATACCATTTGCTATTGTTTTAAGTACCGTCCTTCATGAGAGAACAACTGTGTAAAAATTTGTGTACAAAATTCATTATTCTGTAATGGACATTATAATTAATTTACAATAAATACATTAAATATTACAGCGCAGCAGGGCCTTGAAGATTCACCGTCGTGTTCACTCCATGGAGCTCTACCGGTGCACTGCTTGTTCCATGACATTCAAGTACTGTGGAGCGCTCCAGAGTCACAAACAACGAGTGCATAATATGAATAACTAGGTGCAACATGTCTACTGAGGTACAGAAATAAATTATGTTTCGCTCACAAAAATTATTGTGTATTTATTTGTATATTATAATCGTCTTTATTTGTTTTTTAGTCCCTTGTGACAGGCGGAAGTAAATGAATAACAGCTGTTTGCTTATTTTAAGAACGAACAACTTCCTTTACCTGAATGCTGGAAATTTTCACCATTGATCTGATGATTGAAAAATTCTATTATGCTCCTCACTTGACACAAACCTCTTGTTTGACTCTTTATTCGATGATGGAGAATCAACCTTATAACAAATGACATATCACTAGAAACTCCAATTCCGTTGATAAAAATATTATTTTATAAACTGAAAGGCAAATAAAGACCTTTTATTAATAATGTCAATACTGACTGCTCTTCGTCACAGAAGAAGTAGTACTACGTGACACATTTCAAGATCTTGAAATTTTCTCTCTCTGGAGTGCAAGTAGGTAGACGTCTTAGAGTTTAATAGATACTAATGATGATCCACTATCTAATATGTGAATCCATCCAGTGCCATTTTGTGGAGAAATACATAACTATGTTTTATGAAAATTAAATTAAGTATCTTGTAGGTGAACATAAATGTAATAATAGCCGCCATCTAGTGTAGATAATTCAATGTGATGTTACTCTCCATATCACGCATTCCTGATGACAATGCATATGCGTATATCTACATCACGACACCAGCACTCCAAAATTTCAAGTCACCGATATGTTCGAATATATACAAGAAGTGTGAAGCTTTCTTGCAACATCATTTATAGTTCAACTTTTGCTGAGTCAACATTCAGAAATTTTTAATGACAATAAAGCCCAAGTACACCAGTAAATACTTTATGAATTTCAATTTGGTCACTCTGCAGCAGAATTTATATGCAGCATATGTCAGAATGTGGCCTTCACTAAAGGTACTTCAAGACAACAGTTATAACAAGTCTAGAGTGGAGATTACACTTGAAGGAAGCAACACAAACCTGGCTGTTAAGTTATTTCATATTGGTAAATTATAACCACTAACTAAAGGAGATCTCCAACTTACAACACTGGCCTTGAGTGCTTTTGTAGTACAACGAGAAAAGATTTATACAATTTAGACAAATATAGTGTTTGAATACAGATGTAGTGTTTAAATACCCCATTTATTAAGTGAAGATCAACTCAATAGTACAGCAGAACATGTACACAACTTATCTTTTCAACATACACCTTATCACTGGGGATGCAGAGTGGGTTGTGTATGTAAATCATAACCGGAAATACCAGTGGTTGTCTCTTGAACAAATCAATACAAAACTGAAGCCAATCATGGAAAGATATTGTTATTAATATCAGAGCTATGATGGGTTACGATTCTTCTTCATCATGTCCACCAGACATGGTGCCATCTATTATCTATTTGCAGTATTGTTTGAATTAATGTTAACACAAGTGATAATTTGAAACAAACAACATTTATTAGTTATAAACGCAGAAGAAAGAAAAGAATACTATTTAAATTGTTTTAATAAAAAGTATGTTCTCCCTTGGGTTTTATAACTTCCTCAACATGTTTTGGCATAGAATCCAATAAATTTTTACAGTATTCTGATATTTGCTGATCTCAAACCTAATCATACCCGGATTACTTTTTTCAATTCAGATTGTTTATTTTTTCAAACTCACAAATTTTCTATCGGATTAAGATCTGGTAAGTTTCCCCGCCATTCAATGGGATATCTTTTGGTCCTTGAAATTTTTCATCATGACCTTGGACACATGGACTCAAATCTTGTTGAAAAACTGTATGACCATTCGCATCAACTGTTCTTAGTTCAGTTTTCAATCTCTATTCACGTTCTATAGTTTATCACATTTTCCATTGGCACAAAGAATCCAGTACCTTTATAAAAAAACAGCCCTAGAACATCTTCTTTAACGGATGTTTAGCTGTTTGATCAATATGAGCTTTTCTAAGTTTTTTAACAAAATGAGATCGCTGTCCTTGTATTAAAAAATGGCTCTTTTCTGAGAACTAAAAATGGCTCTTTCATGTCTCCAATCCTCGAAATCCAGCTTACATATTTTTTACTCAATCATATCATTTATTAATCATGGTAACTATTTTTTGGGGTCTGATTGTTTTTTTTTACAACTTCTATAAATTGTTTTCATACGGAGAAGTCATGTACAATAACTCCATTTTACGCTAAATCTTGCTGAAGTTCTTGGCTTGTTTTCCTCAGTTTTAATTTAGTTTCCCTTATTGAAACAGCTTCATATCTGGCTTTTTCTTCCTTCCCCATTTCCCTTTTCTGTTTACTTCACTCGTCGCGGTGCACATTTTTGCTTCAAAATCTTGTTTACAGCTCATAAACTCCTTGGCAATACTCTTTTAAGTAATTGATGTATGTTCACTCGGAGTAACAATCTTAGTGCAATTTTCGTGAGTAATATCCATCTTGAAAAAGATAAGAAGCCTTAGTTCAGGTTAACAAAGCCTTGGTTCAGTTTACTTCAGCAAAAATATACTTCTAAAAAAATAAAACAACACATTTCTAGATTTTATCATCACTCACTGACTGTCAGGACAGTAAAACAAAATGGCCGCTACATTGGCATAAACGTGTTGCCAACTGCAAAAAAAATAAAATTGTGATAATTATGTGTTCACACTAATTCACACAATACTACCAGCAAATAAGAAAAATTTTGATAAAGAGGAATATCTACAAGAATTCTTTGCTGAATTTTTAAAATTAAAACCTGCGAGTTTCTACTTTAATACTATTCAATGTTTGCTGAATAGATGGAGACAGGTAGTTGATAATGATGGTACAATAAAGTAAGATACAGTATAATATAAATATTTATGCTTTTAAAAAGCTAATGGTTTATTACATGATGAGTTGACATTCAGTTAGTTCACCACTCAGAACCATGTTAATTAGTTACTCTTCTTTAAAATTCATAGAAACATAAAACTACTTTAGGTTTAACGTAAAATTAATGCTGCTATCTAGTGGTGAATTATAAAATTAGTTTTCATTTAAAATAAAATTATCACTGCCATCTAGTGGAGAAATAAAACTATGTTTAATGACAAAATAAATAACGCTATCTAGTGGAGAATCATGAAAGTATTTTTTCTTAAATAAATTACATAATTAAGGTGAAAATGGTTTGATGGACTATTAGACAAGGTTGTCTTGTCAGTCAACTCAAAAAAGATTGTTTTGTAATAAATGCTGTTAAAAAATATTAGATGGGTGTCTATGACACCAAGCTTTTTCCTGCCAAATTTTTTTACTTCATTATATACAGTACAATCGCAAGCCAAGGACAAAATTGCCTCATCATTTATGAATGGTTCCTACATAAGATCAAATTCACAAAATATTATGATTCTAAATTGTTTTATTTAAGTTCACAATTAAATGAAACTACGTGATGTTGTATTAAAGAAAGTAGAAATAATCACATAGTTCCATATAATTGTGAATAATTATTATTAATATAATATTAACTTAAAGAAAGTAGAAATAATCACGTAGTTTCATTTAATTGTGAATAATGATTATTAATATAATATTAACTTAAAGAAAATAGAAATAATCACGTAGATTCATTTAATTGTGAATAATGATTATTAATATAATATTAACTTAAAGAAAGTAGAAATAATCACGTAGATTCATTTAATTGTGAATAATGGTTATTAATATAATATTAACTTAAAGAAAGTAGAAATAATCATGTAGTTTCATTTAATTGTGAATAATGATCATTAATATAATATTAACTTAAAGAAAGTAGAAATAATCACGTAATTTCATTTAATTGTGAATAATGAATATTAATATAATATTAACTTAAAGAAAGTAGAAATAATCACGTAGTTTCATTTAATTGTGAATAATGATTATTAATATAATATTAACTTAAAGAAAGTAGAAATAATCACGTAGTTTCATTTAATTGTGAATAATGATTATTAATATAATATTAACTTAAAGAAAGTAGAAATAATCACGTAATTTCATTTAATTGCGAATAATGATTATTAATATAATATTAACTTAAAGAAAGTAGAAATAATCACGTAGTTTCATTTAATTGTGAATAATGATTATTAATATAATATTAACTTAAAGAAAATAGAAATAATCACGTAGATTCATTTAATTGTGAATAATGATTATTAATATAATATTAACTTAAAGAAAGTAGAAATAATCACGTAGATTCATTTAATTGTGAATAATGGTTATTAATATAATATTAATTTAAAGAAAGTAGAAATAATCATGTAGTTTCATTTAATTGTGAATAATGATCATTAATATAATATTAACTTAAAGAAAGTAGAAATAATCACGTAATTTCATTTAATTGTGAATAATGAATATTAATATAACATTAACTTAAAGAAAGTAGAAATAATCACGTAGTTTCATTTAATTGTGAATAATGATTATTAATATAATATTAACTTAAAGAAAGTAGAAATAATCACGTAGTTTCATTTAATTGTGAATAATGAATTTCTACAAAATGATCGCCAAATATATTCAATATTTATTTAAGTTGTTATGAATTCTTTATTTATTTATTACTTTGATGAACAATCATGTTACAAATTACAGCGGAGAAATCCCTTGCAGTCAACAAGAATTACATTACGTTTATGAATTAATAGGACAGGTAGATAACGACATGTAATAAGTAACACTTTTAAAAACAACAAATAGAACCAAAAAAACAAAAAACACAAAATTGATCTAATTTCAAATGTCAGGAGGGGTTTTAAATTAAAATTGAAGGCAGAGAAAGAAATAGGAAGGATTAAGGGAGAGAGATATAAAAGAAAATGGAATGTACAAAGGTAATTTATGGGAGGTTTGATTTTTCAGACAACTTTTGAATGCTTGAATTGACGACGAAAGTCTGGTGTCAGAACTCAGTTTGTTGCGTAACTTAGCACCATGAACCACTAACAGGCGTGAGAAGTTTCTCAGAACATATACGAAGGCTATGAACAAAAAGGGCTGTGAATTTTTCTCAAACATGAGAGGGTCAGTGAGGATTATTTGAAATATTATAAAGCAGTTAAAGAATACAAAGTTATGCCAGTGACAAATCTCCATCCATTTGAGCCACATCCTAAACTCCAAGACGTGATCAGATTTTCTGAGGATAAATATCTAAGGAATACATAAACTTGAAGTTTGATAAGCAATTGTTCTGAAAGGTCAGGCCAGCACATATCTCCGTAGTCTAGTAGAGTTAAAAGCGGTGTTTGACACTGGTTAATTTTAGTTGCAAAGGTGTTGAAATATTGAAAGACATTTAAGAGAGTATAAACTGCTTAATAATCTATGACTGACATCATTAATCAGGGGCTTCCAATTAAGTAATTGATTGATCACTAGACCAGTCTTTTACAGTTAAACAAAACAGGATAACTGCACATTTTCGTAAAAGTTGTCGTAGATCAGGTATACTGATCCTAGAATGGAGTTTCCTAATGCCAATAACAATAGCCTCAGACTCAATAGGGTTGACAAGGAATTGGCGTTCAAGGAATTATCACGCTAGAAATTTTACTAAGGTTAATATATATGTATAATACAAGCTCATGTGTATGTAAGTGACACTTGCCGTGGAGGTTTCTGACGCAGTATCAATAAATATTGAAAAAATAAGCGGAGAAATTACCAAATCGGCCCACTTTGATAGTAATCTGCTGATCTAAAGGCTTTGTTATGTTCATATAAATAATATTGGAATCATTCCACCGAAATTTGACAAAAGTAGACTGACTTCAGGCTTCAAATGCACTACTGAAGTCAAGAAATACGAGAATAGAGAGTTGAGTATTAATCACAGCAAAGCGTATGACATCAGTAACCTTAATTAGTGCCGTAGAGGTACTATGATCCGCTCTGTAATCAGAATGAAAAGGATTAAAAAGATGTTGTTCGTACTAACTGGTTGTGAAATATATTTTCGAGTAATTTAAATACAAGTGGCAAAGTGGAAAAGGATCTAAAATATTTACATTGAGTTGGAGCTGAGGCCTTAAGTAAAGACATGTGCTCTTTTCGGTACAATAGGAAATGTGGCAGTAGTAAAAGAAATGTTGAATATATCATTGATGGCTGGAATTATTATATCTATTTTGGGTTTTAAAGCCATCATAGCCAAAAGATTTAGACTGGATAAGAAGAACTTCAATTCTAACTTTACTGCCACAAGTTTCAGAACCTTAGAATCAATGTTTTGTGGGCCTGAAAGGAGAAGACAAAATACTGTTTAGAATGTTTAATTTAGTGGCTAAATTAAAAAATTGTAATGATGTAACAAAAAAGTATTAAGTAAACTTCTACTGCACTGGCAGCCCAAGTTCTCACGTGACTTGTCAACGCCCGAAGTTCCTAGAAATTTCTAAATGTTTGTAGGAGAACACTTTTAATGGAAGTGAAATTTATGGGAATTTATTTCTAAGTACTCTGAAGAATCTCTAATACTCAAAACAAGCACAAAATTTAGGTTTTAACCTCACTGCTTTTAACTGTGTATTTATGAATGTCATCACTGAGCCAAGTTATAGCCTTGCACTTGACTATAATTCGTCTAAGAGGAGCATGTTCGTCGTGATTCTTGAAACAAAAGCAGTTATTTGGTCTCCTTATGAAGCTATAAGTAGCTTCATCATTCTGAAGAAAATATTACAAAAGCTAAATTTAAAGTAACTTGCCAAAATAGTGTAGTACATTTTTTTCAGCATGAGCAGTCAAGTTTATTTGATGGAATATTTTGAGTGCACGATTGGGCAAACAAGATTGTTTCTTTTTTAAAACTAAGGCGCTTTTGTTTTTATTTTAGATTGTGATTAATATAATGGTTATTCGGGATTAAGGAGCAAAAATTAGAATCAAGGAAAATTAAAATTCCTAGTCATACTACTTGAAAGGACATCGCAGGGTGGCAATTTTCTTGATTTCTATAAAAATATCTATAATTTTAAAAGTATATGACCTAGATTTTTTTTTACTTTTCCAAGAACTATCATAACCTGGCCTATTCCCTGTTACATACATATATATAATTATATATATATGTGTATATATATATATATATATATATATATATATATATTCTCCTAATTTTAGCACAATGAATTCAAACTGTACAATGCTTTTGAGACTCACTATGATATAATCTGTCATTCGCTATTTCAAAGTATTTTTAAGATTTAAAATGGTAATATCTCCTATTCGCAATAAATGTTTTAAAAAATTATAATGTTGAAGATGTTGGCATTTTTTACACTATTTTTGTCCTCCTTTAGTCTTAGAGCGTTGAATTTGAATTCTACGATGTTTTTGAAGTTCAAGATGTTAGCGACTGTCTTTTGCGATTTATTTTCATCTGCAATAAGACGCCGGTATCTTTAATTTCAACCAATTGTAGAATGCTGAATTCGACTTTCGCAATATTTTTCAAATTCAATATTGTGGAATTAGTAATTTTCAGTCGATTAGCTCTACATTCATTTTAATTAATTTCATGGCGCTAAATTACACAAAGTTTTTGAGTATTTGTAGTAAATCCCACTATTTTTGTTTTGGATTAATTTTAAAATTAATCCAAATTTTAATTGCACACTGTTTTTCAGCATTTCGATATTAGGCGAAAATGAATATAGTGGCGATTATATAAACTCTATACCTTTTGAAATTAAGGGTGTTTTAATTCATTTATAAAATATTTTCGTTATCTTCGGAAAATGAGTAAATAATTTCATCTTTACTTTTGTAGTGGTAAAATAAATATTATCCTAATTTAAATACGATGAAATAAAATTGAATAATATTTTTCGTTTTACTCCATTATTTTTTACACGTTACAATTTGTAAAAAGTTTTCTACTTTTATTTCAAATTAGGCATACCTATGCCGCGCGAGATGGCCACTATACTATTGCGCGCACATGTGTGTAGCGACACCAAATGTAATTCGTCTCTAAATACATCATTTTTAATGCATTTTATTTCATTTCGTAACCAACAAACAATGAAGATTCTATTGTTGCTAAATACTTTTTTCATGTGAACAAAATAAACATTACATACGACACATTTGGTCAATCTGCCAAAAAGATAATAAATTTTGATTAAGATCAAATTGAGTTACATTTGTATTTTAGCCCAAAGACAAATACTACAAAAATATTTTTCTGCTTTGAAGTCTGATCAGAACTTTTATATTTTATTTTTGTTTATCTATCACAGATCGCATACCGGGAGACAACTACAAATCATAAATATAACACCCTAGAGCGTGGTATATGCAGAATTATATTACGCTAATTATATACACACACACACAAACGTCGGGATTGCAAATTGTCAGTTTCCGAATTACGAGTATGAGCCAACGCACAAAAATTTACTTTCCAAAACTAATTTTAAATCAGTATCATGACATATCTATATAGAGTACAGATAAGTACAGTACAAATAATAGTCCATCGTGGGATTTTATTTCAATTATAAGATAGTTGTAATTATTTGTTCAATGCCTTTGTTTTATTATATGAAACTTTAATAGTTATTATTGCATTAACAATAATAATATCTATCATAACAAGTAATAACAAAGCATTTTAATTTCACAAACATTATTTCAATTGCCAAACAATTAAAGCAACAAATTGAAAAATAACCTTTTTTTCCAAATACCTCTTTTTTTCATTCTAGCAATCACTACGTCGCTCACACCGTCGGTAAAGCATTTATCAATTTATTATAATAACTGTGGATGCTTTCGTAGGATCGTCCAGCCGCGCGTTCTACTTTACGGCTTACGATTAAAAACTTTTTTAAAGATCAAGTCAGAATTTAATTTGAGTACTTTCTTCCAATATCCAGCAAATATCATTTGTTACCAAAGTACTTGGTATCGAATCAAAAGTACTTGAATACTTAAATTTATTTATCGATACGAGTCGATCTACGAGACATCCTTAGTCAAGAACTGTCATTGCGAGCATCTGTGATTGCAAGTGTCAGTGAGTGCGATCGCAGTTTTATGTTCCGCGTATTTTTATTTGTGTTTTGTTATTTGCGATTGTACTCATACTCTCGTGCTATAAGTAAATAAACAAAATAAAGGAATGTCTGTCGAAACATTAAAAGAAAGAATGAGAGTGGAAGAAGATTTCTGTAGTATTTGCCTCCAGACTAAAGCAGAAGTAAAACTTTATCCGATCCCAAACAAAATGTATCAAATGTTTTTTGTCGAGCTTGCCAAATGTAAGGTGAGTAATGTTATTCTTGTACACTTCTAAATATTTTATGGAGGAAAAGCGAACCATACTAATCGGTTTTCACTTTAAAAAGGGAATATCTTTAATACGAAACGGTCAAAATCTTTTGACAGTATAGTTAACCTTTTTGGGAGAAACGTCTTTTTACTTAAAACTTGTTTAATGTTAGCGAACAAAAGGTTTTTCAACACTATTTGATGCTTTGAAATGAAATTTTATCTTTTGTTCATCTAAAATGTAAGAATGTACATAAAAACAAAATATTTAACATACTAATAATTCCGAAGTAATTGCCGCTCGCGATGATTTTTAATTACAAAACTTTGTTTAAAAAATGCCTTTATTACTTACGAACGGCTTCTTCTTCAATTGTTTTTACGTTTTATAATATTTACCAATTTGTGTTCTTATTTGTATATATGATGAAATTATAAAAAAAAGACAAACCGAAAATAGTATAACAAGTAATTTATTGCAATAATAAAATTTGATTGGAAATACTATATTGAAGTATTTCTTTTTATAAAATAAACATTGACTGCTGCCTAAAAGTGCGCAATGCGATGTTTAGTTACTGTTTTCTATTAATTAAATATACACAGTCCAGTAAGTCACCGACAGACTGCATCACTTAACAAATTGTGAGTTCCACAGTCAGGGACGTTCGAACAAAAAAGAAAGTAATATGAGTTTACTTGCTCACAATGATACGTATTGACAAAAAATTTCAGTAAATATTTAACTTATTGTCTGGAAAATCATACATATTTATTGAGTAGTTGACGTTTCATCAATCTATTGTTATGGTGTTTTGAATAAACAAACTTTAATGCCCATGTCCACTACCGCTTTCATTAAATTGATTACAAGATTACTAGAAAGAAAATCTACATACTGATAAAAAGCAATGTAGTCAAATATTTTTGTGGAAATAATGTGATATAATTTTTTCTTGTAAGATTTTTTAATCCACCTCGTAAGGCATCTGCCAAGTTTTGTGTAAGAAGAAATTTTCTTTTCAGTATTTGTTTATCCGTTGGTTTGGATTTGACTTTTACAGTTATATTCTGACATAGTAGATATCTGCTTAAAAAATTACAAGCACCTAGTTTCATGCGTATAAGAGTTGTGAGATTTTTTAATCACATCGTAAGGTATCTTGTCACGTTTGGTGCAAGATACCTTACGATGTGATTTGAATTTGACTATTACAATTATATTATGACGTAGTAAGGTATCCTATAATTATATTATGACTTTACATTTTGTTTTACATTTTTATATCATTAATTATGCTTTATCTTGTTACGAACATATAAACAAATTTTCAAATAATTCATTAAACATATAAATGAATTTCCTAACTTCTCAAGCTGCAATTTTAAAATATATTGAAAGCCGGCGATGCAGTCGACGCAACAATTTTCTGCCCGCTCCTAATTTTTGTCTGGTACCTTCAGCATCGTAGCAAGACTTGACGAGAGCTTAAATAAAACCAGATAAAGGTTTATCTCAAATGCCTCATGATCTAATGAGTAATGTCAGAAATTACATTCAGGAAATTCCTTCCATTTCAGGAATCAAAGAAGGTCAGTAGAAAAATATGCGTGTGGTGTCGTCAACGTGTCGTCAATGCATTGAAACTAGTGGAAACAGCGCAGATGACCGATAGATTATTGACAAACATCATGCACACCGACATGCAACGTCGCCAAGTATATGAAATATTATTTATTGTTTTTGATGTATATAAAAAAATTAGAAACTATTTCAATGAAATAATTTCTATATGTAAAGCCTTTTGAAATCATTGTTAAATACAATTGTTAATGAGCTCTTGAAATTTCTTTAGTTGCTTGAGATGCACAAATTTGAGCGTATTTTAAATGGTTGGCATTTTATTCCTTGCAGTTGATATCTACTCTGTATTTGACTGTTGTTCCAATTGTGAAAGGAGGCCGGAGACAATGGGCCCGATGTTACAGAGATAAAACATGACTTTTAAAATATAAAAAAATAAGCAATTCAGCAAATGACAATCAGGAAAAAACAAAAACTGAAGTACTATTTATAACCATAATAGCAAACAAAAAAAATTATCTTCAAAAACTGAAATATATTATGCTTTTAAAATATCAAGAATTATTAATTGGAAACAAAAAAAATCTAATGAAATACATAATAACATTTTAGAAATGATTACAAAAAATAATCGATGCTGCTTGCTTTCTTTAATGTGTATCCATCGCCTAAATTAATTAAGAATAAACTTTTAACTGTCATTGTCAATGGTTCTATTGTTGTCAAAATGAATGTCTTTTTCGCTCTTATCGAGATTTGGGTAACTTTTGTTGACAACTGGTCGAAATTATGAGCATCATGGAATAGTATGGTACATCTATAAATGGAGAATACAATGAGAAACAATCTGCACTTTGTTTTATCTCTCTAGTTAAAAGGATTCTGTAGAAATTACATTTCCAGAGTATTAGGATCAATAAACTGACGTCATCAAGAAATACAAGATTTCTCTTTAGTCTGATTGCCGATTTTAATAAAACTTTTAAGAAGTTTATTTTTTTCATTATCTCTATATAACAGTGTCATTTTTTATTCCTGTAACACCTGGCGTAACATTGTATGGACTTTTTCCAGTCTCCTTTATAAATTTGTGTGAGCACCATTATTAAACATTTTTGCAAATACTTCAATTTTGTAAAATCTTTCTGTAGTCATTTTTGTAATAAATAATCTTCACTCAGTTTTAATGCCATTTGTATAATGTTCGTTTAATTATGTTCATGTTAATACATTTTTGGACCCACTTCTAACTTTGATTTTTGCGAACTGTGTAAGATAAGGAGGTGTAATCTCCCCAAAACTATTTACCACTGACTCCTTAAGTTCTTGGATTGGAATGAATTTGGAGTCAATATCAATGGCATATAACTTATCTTTGGTTTGCCGACATTTAGACCTTTCTTGAAACAATTGTAACCTTGTAGGCAATGGCAGTGGAAATTTCACATAAAATAATAATTTATTCTTCCAGTCATTCAATCAAATAGTCTCGAACCAGGTCCAAGCTACCAAAAAGACACACAGCCTGACTCCAAGTACCTCCCGGATTATCTCGTACAGTTTACCACCGGATACTAGAATTGGTTTATCGATGAAACTGGACCGTGAAAGTAGTATTTCCGATGAGGAGGGAAATGTTTCAGCCAATAGTGTAATTGAAGATCAGATCCAAACTACAAAAGATGATTATTTTTTGAATTCAAGAACTTTGTTACGCAACTCACCGGATACTGGAATTGGTTTGGCGGTGAACCTAAAATGTGAGGAGAGCTTTCCTTACCAGGAGGGAAATATCTATCGTGAGAGTGTAATTTATGATGGCGAATTGAGTCAGACACCCGCTGCCACAGATGCCCACATTGTGACTCCAAAAATTCCCCGATTTGTCTTGTCCAGATTACCGCTAGATACAACGATGGGTTTATCCATGAAACTAGGACATGAAGATAGAATTACGTGTCGAGACGATGCATTTAATGAAGTGGATTTAGGGCATAAAAAAGCAGTACCTCTTGAAAGACACAATTTTCTAAGTAAGTCTCAATTCCAAGTAATAAGCCTAGTATTTCTGAGAAATGTAGATTATTGATTATAAAATCATGAAAAGTATTTAAATAATATAACACATCAAAAACTATCAACTCAGCACCTGATTTGATGGCTTTTTACATGTTATATGAATGGTAATTAATTGGAATTATCTCAAAGAGTGAACGCAGGAAACTGCTCAGGTTGTTTTTATAATGTAATAAAAACAATGTTGCAAAAAACAAATAAAATGTCTGCATTGTTTGGCTCTTTATTATGAACTGAGAAGTACATAGTTTCAGTTAATTTCATTGAAAAATTCTTCTAAAATAACTTTAAACCATGGCTACTGAACAAAATTGAATTTAGCATATTCTACTGTTCCATATCTGGTTTCAGTTATGTGACTATTTGTGGTGGAAATCATATTGTTCCAAACTTACTAAGGGAAAGTGTTTTTACATTGTTTGTACTTATATTGTTGGTACATTGACAACAATATATTTGTCTGTTCCAGCAAGTAACTCCCAAACTACTTGATATAGAAGTTGTGTCAGTGAATCAGAATGAACTCTCCAGTCCGTACGACAGATCTAGTTTCTCAGTTTTACTTGCTGCAATCACGGATAGTATAGCTCTGTTTCACGCAACTTTTGCAGACATATGTACATAATTTTTAATTTTTAAATGTAAACAAAAAATAACTTTAAGGTATGAAAATGAAAGAAGAAAATAGCGATGCTAATGAACAATTCCTTCTGAATTTGAAAAGCTACGGTTTACTCATATTGCATAATGCTTGTAAGGAAGCAACGAAGACACCTATTTGGAATGGAATATACTTTCTTAGATTGTTATACTGTGTGTTTTGTCGTAATCCAACACGCTACGCTGTGATATGGAGTGAACTAATATTAATATTTTTCTGTAGAAGTTTCATGTCCTATTATGCATTTAAAAACGGAACACTACTCTTTCCTTCATTATGCGAAGAGGTTTTGGATATTTTGCATAATATAATGATGAAAGATGTTTTGAATTAAATTAAACACATCAATAAATGTTGTCAATAGGGATTGAAAAAAATAGTCACCTTTTAAAAACAGAAAGATTTGGGGTCATCGGTGAGAACCACATTGTGCTATGGAAATGCAGTAAACATTGGTTTGGTATGTTTGCGTACCAGATGATGGGCTTTCAGATTCTCAAGTATGTAAAGTAGAAGGTTCTTACGATGGTGTGTGTTAAGGGCACTATTTGATGATAAAATGACTTTCTTTTGTGGAAGAGAACCACCGCGTTGGTAACTTGATGGACAGAGTTTCCAAAGTAACGAAACAAAGTTCTCTCTTCTTTTATAAGAATTGTTTTGATTTTGTCTCAAATGCGATAATGCAATTTCTTTTTTTATTGAAGACTAATAAATAAGAAAGTTTTGGTTTAATAGCCCTCTGAAATTTTAGGATGCAATAAATATACATTAATAAAAATCCTTTACAAGTTATAGTAGAATTTGATCTGTTTTAAAATTTGCAGAGTTAAAACCAAAAACCAAAATAAACGAAGATTTGACTTCTGAGTTGGACATCACTGAGAAGATTCCATCTCTCAATGAGGTAAGGCTCTACAGAATTATGTTTAGTGATACATTTTTGGAAAAACAAATTTTTCTTTTTTTTTGCTAGAAGCAGGCAGAAACAAATACACAGAAACACTTTATATTTTTTTGTTTTTGTAAGCTGTTAAAGTTTAGTACTCATCAGAGAATCATTTACACCGCTAAGACGGACAGACTGCTCGGAGCAGCCACAGTCGTAGTCCAGTCCTATCTAGCCAAATAGAACCACCTTAAAGTTTTGAATTTTGATTGGACACAGATCCCCTAAATGCCATATTCTCCAGACCTCGCACCCACAAATTATTGTTTGTTTAGAACGGTCAACAACGTCTTACATGAAAAATACTTTGATGATGAAGACCTCCTACGACAGTTCATAGACCAAACTTTTCATTTGAAGCCACCTGATCTTTAAGCAGATGCTATTCACTCTCTGCTAGTGCATCGGGACACATATAGTATAAAATTATGATTATTATTGTGTCGACGATTAATTAATTTTAAATCGGAAATATAATAAAAAATTGTGACATTAATGACTGCTCATTACTTACTAGCCAACCTAATATATTTAATTTTATATTAAGGCGATTGCCATGTCTGGAAATATCTTTGCATTTTTCTCCAAAATCCTTTGCTTTTGAAAACGTACCACTCAAGTGAGTCAAGGTAAGAAAAAATTTGCCGAGAAATCTTCTAATTGGATGGAATGTTTGTACAGTTGGTGCAATGAACAAATGGAATTCTTAAACAACTGTCAACTTTGGATTGCGAATCAAAAGATTCGAACAAAAGCGAGTGTTCCCGTAGATATTGAATATTCGTGCGAATGGATTTAACGAATCTTGATTTTAATGCAGATGGATTTTTGTGAGAAATATTCTACATACCTTCTTCTCAGTCAAGTCATAGTTGCATATAATATTATGTGTATCTAAACCATGTCAATAAACCTCTATGTTTTATTCATATTTCTTGCTGTATTCGTCAAAGTCTTCTAGACAATAAATTTGCTAGGGATATTTTCATGCTTTGCAGGTTAGAAAGAGGATTAATCCTAAGTCAAATTCTATGAAGAAAACAAAAAAAGTTCGTTTAAATAAAACGGTGTACACTGAGATTTCAAATCTGGAGCTTGCCAATGCTGATAGAAACCAGAATTCGGTGTCCGAAGTAATAAACGAGAATGCCGGTTCTGAATTTGGGGAGCGAGTTTCGAACAGGTGGCAAAGTGGCAAAAGTGATGTTGAAGTTAAAGATTCAGGTAATATTTATTTATCTGCGGCTACTATCTGCATCCAAAGACAAAGTCTTACACTACCTATATTATTCTAAAGTATATTTAAATAAAAGGACTTGCCTTGATAGAAAATTGAGTTGTCAAAATTTACAAAGACAAACAAAAATTCTACAAATATTAAATGTGCATTTTTTTTAAAATAAAGTAAAACTGTCAATTCAGAATTTCATACAATTTGCAAAAATGCAGTCCCGCTCACACTTGGCTAGCTTTTATCATTTTTACTTTAATGTACAAATTGGAATTTCACCATTTGACATTAAATTAACACACAGTCAGTACTAGTTGTCGTAAATACTTTGAAACAGTGCAATAAATAATTAAGCCAAATACAGGTCATAGGCCATAGTGTGTATATATATATATATATATATATATATATATATATATATATATATATGTGTGTGTGCGTGTGTGCATGCGTGCGTGCGTGTGTGCGTGCGTTGCATACATTCGCGGGGGCGTGCGTGCGTGTGAGCGTGCGTGTGTGTGTGCGTAGACAATAATGTTATTAATTTTTTTTTGATATAGATATTATATAAAGACATATAATTACATATATATTATTACCTAAGGAAGAGACTTGGCTTGAAACTACGGGGTAGTTTCAAAATAATTGGTTGTGTGAAGTTCTGGGACTAAGAGAAGCCGGTTTTTGGCCCGCATCATGTGGTGTGAGTGGTGATGAACACTGCCAGGTTAACCTTATATGTTCTAAAGATATTTCGGCTCCTTTGTTGTGAAAAGTCTATGCAAAAAGCAGAGAATGTGATAACTGTGACGATTAAGCATTCAGAGCATTCCGTGCTCATTTAAATAGGATGATACATGGGATCGCCGTGGGATGCCAAAACACAAACGCGCACATGGATTTTGAATTAGCTGTTTTTGAAAGTAAATGTGCGCCGTATACGATATCACCACATTATCGAATACAGGAGACTCAATTAGAATCTTCCTAACAGGAATAGAGAGATAAATATATAGCGTTTTGAGATGCACAAAGCAACATTTCACTTTTGCAGATAGGTATTCATGAAATCTCCGTTGTGAGTACATTATGTTACCTAGATTCTTGGCGAGTTCCTCCATGGGAATGGACTGCCCGTTTATGGCAAGTTTCAGTCTTCTTGATATTGTTACCTAAGCCCTACCCTCCTGTAATTAGAAAACAGGATTTGGAGGGGTGTAATAATAAGGTACACTTACACAACCAATTCCAGATTTTTAAGAGATTTTCATTAACCTCTTCGCTCACTGTGTCTTCATCTCCTACATGAAAGAATTTGTAGAGCTGCTTATCATCAGCATAAAAGTGAGTTTTAACATGCTCTCAATATCTGACATGTAAAGAGTGAAATGTAACCGATGATAACACAATTACTTTTTTCCATATCTCAGGATAGGTAGAAGAGGTGAGTGATAGATTCACAATTTTGGTAATCAGGGTAAGGGTGTAGGGTAGTGTTAGTTTCAGCATCCATGCAGAGATACCATCCTCACCAACAGCTTAGGACTTTAAAGAATACACAATCCTCGACACTATATCTTCAATCACAATCTAAAAATTCATTTTTTTCTCAGTGAAACGATGGGTATCATAAAAAGAAATGAGATCAACGTCCACACTATCGGGACAAGGTAGCGTTGCAAAGTGATCGATGATCTGAAAAGGATCACAGGGCTGGTGTGGCAGGTTATTTTCTATGCTTTTACTGGTAGTGTATCTTGTTTGCAAGCCTTGTCACAGATGTTTGCTGTCTCCATGATGCATGTTTTCATAAATAGTAAAATATGCTTTTCTCTCCCGTCTTAAGGCCATGATAACGGAGGTGCATTATGACATGGATCGTATCCGTTATCCACAATTTGGATGGAGTGCGCCTGTTCCCTCCCTGACTGGTGCTTAGGCATCTAAAATCAACAAAACGTTATGTTAAATTTATTAACAATTTTGTTGATATCATCGCCCACTGCAACGTTTTATTAAGATAATGGGAATAGAATTTACAATAAGATATTTGAGGTTTTATGATATTGAAAATACCGACCAGGAGAGGTGGTCACTTAAATCTTGGTTATGATGAATCAGTATATTATGTTTAATATCACATGTACTGTAACACAATAAGTCGATTAAAGTTTCCGAGTGTTAAGTTACCTTGATTGGCTCAGTCATGAGTTGTTTGGAACCAAACATCTCCAGTCAGTTAATGGTCTTGGAGGTGCTTGAATCGGCCTGTTTCAACAAGTTTACATTGAGATCAATTGTGAAGAAAAAGGATTCAGTCGTTCAGAAAATTGAGCGCTAAATCTAGAGATATAGTTGGCGGTCGATATGCAGTATCCACAATCACGCTGACCAGTTCGAAATTAATTAAAATTTGCTCAAGCTCTGTGTTCGGGATGAAAATTTTGCAGTATTGTATGCTTTGGTGTACATAGAAAGCTACACCTCCTCCACGGTCGACGTTGCGATCGTGGTGTGCAAATCCGCGTTTCTTTTATAGCCAGTATGTCTAAATCATGCTCTATTATCTCTGCATATAACTCATCATGGCCTATCCACAGACACCGAGCATTTAAATGAACCAGTGTGAAACAACCTTTTCCAAAAGAGGCTACTGTGGACACAGATCTAATAGATGTGTAGGCCTATTTAGTACCATCACAGGATATATTCCATCTATTATAAAATAAGTAGCAAATCTGCCACAATTGATAGGGCACATTTCTCTGAAGTATTCCAACTTAAAGAACAACATTTTAGAACAAGTGAATGTAAAATCCCACCAAACGTAATGGTTGAAATAAATATATATATGAATAATAAAAGATACATAAAGCTATAGCAGAATAAATAAATATAAAAATAAAAGAAAATAAATATTATATTTAAGACATGAATGAAACTAATTCCACGCTCAGATGAGACATTCGTCCACCAGATAAATTAAACAATATCGGAATACTCCAAGTGGACCACGTACGCTACCTTGGTCTACACCTGGACAACGGACTAACTTTGCAAAAGCATATATTCGCCAAACAGAAAGAACTTAGTCTTCAGCTCAGAAAGCTCTATTGGCTTAACGGGAGTAAGTTCCAACGATCATTGGGAAATAAGCTGCTACTCTATAAAGCCACATTTAAACCAGTTTTGAACTACACATTCACCTGTGGGGTACAGTTCCCACTCAAATATTGAGATAATCCAAAGATATCAGAATAAAATGCTGCGGATAATTACAAATGCCCCATGGTTTGTAACCACGAACAATTGCATAATGACCTACAAATATCTACAGTTAGGAAATCAATAGACACACAGAGTCATACAGAATCATAAACCACCCAAATAAACTTGTGCAAAATCTGATGGACAATACCTGAACCAAACGCTGATAAAAACGTAGAATTCCCCAAGATGTGCTACAATAAAGGCATATAAATATTAAATTTGGGATGCTACATGGGTCATCCCCCTAAACCTGTCCGAGCAACAACTGACAAACTTACCACTCATTGTCCCAGTGTAGTGACAGATTGCAGTACAATTAAGACAAAAAAAAATTAAATATTAAACAATAAGATCTAGGTCGGCGGCAATTGTCTTTATTTTTATATACGGCTGTCTATGTTCTTTTTGCACACGTACTTGCACGTTGTATGTCCACACAAAGGCCACACGGTTCGATACTAATAGCCCACCTGAAGAAGTTGTAATACAACGAAACAAAGATCTTTGCTAATATCCCACCTGAAGATGTTGTAATACAACGAAACCTAGGTCGTGGTAAAGAACTTAAAAAAAGTAGAAATGATACTACATCACATAGTTTCATTTAATTGTGAATAATGAATTTCTACAAAATTAACGCCGAATATATTCAATACAGTGTTCATTTGTTAATATTGTTACTGTTAAAAATAAAATTCAATTATCAAGTGTTTACATAAATTAAATAATTCAATAGGATAATTACCGTCGCCAAAGCTCAGCCTTAATTTGTCAAAAGCTCTTCCTGTTCTATTTTTTAACTCATTTCTCATCATTCATCATTCTCAGTATTTTAATCTGAGGTATAGATCTCCTTTTTAGTATATCCCCATAAAAAAATTCAGTGGTGTCTGGTGACCAAGTTGGCCATTTTATGGGTCTGAATCACCCGATCTATTGCTGTCCGAACATTTCAGTCAGCCACTCTATGGCAGGCACCACTGAATATGCAGCTCCATCCAGCTGATACCACGACCACTTATAGGCTTTTAAGGGCAGTTGGTTAGTATATTCTGCAATGGGACTTCTAAAGAGTTCCAGAAATTTTTCAATGTTCAGATGGCCAACTGAAAACTGAACCAACGTTTTGGTTTCTGTGGATATCAGCCTATATATTCAGCTAAAGTCCTGGCTCCAGTACCGAAAGTGGATTCGATATACCATTATGTGTGAAATTTCTCTCATCCATCCACATAATATTAAACAGGAAATCGAGATCACTATCTACTTTATTCAGTAGCCACTGGCAGTAGACTTCTCTGACTGGCATATCTCTTATCAACAAGGCTTGAACTTTCCTATATTTGTAGGACCTCAATTTATTTCCTTCTAAAATCTTATGGACAATGGACTCGAAATGGTGAGCAACTCTAAATGGTGAGCAGCTCTAAATGGTGAGCAACTCTAAATGGTGAGCAGCTCTATGCAAATTTAAAGTTGGGACACAAATAAAATGATCTAATATTTGTTTCTCACATGCTATTGATATTTTTCATGGGCTCGTGATCCTGCAAATTATAGGCCTATTTTCTCACATTTTTGGACGGCCTGAATAAGGATGCGGGGATTTGAAGGACATACACGTCTGTTTCTAACTCATTCTCGTAATATTTATATTCTGAATTTGTTGGAAAAGTTGTAAAACTTGTATTAGAAGATGCCAGATTAAAAAAAAACTGTTTTGAGGAATGGTTGGAGTATGTTCTACAATTCATTCTTCATGATATGTCAAAAGTCAGCAAGATGGGCCGGAAAATTCAATTGCAACGGGTTTCCAGGACACTACACGGTTTCCTGCTCATATGTATAATATTATATAATGGGAGATAGTGCTCTCCCATTATATAAAAATCCTTAGCTGGCCTACTGGAGCAGTTAAAAAGCATTGTTTAAAAAAAAGGTAAGGAAAATTTGCAAAAGATGTGCTGCTTTTGCATGACAAATCAATCAAAGAGTCATGTTGCAATGGCTGCCTTTCACAAGTATGGCTTTTAAATATTGCAACACTCACCTTACAACAGAGACTCAGCTCCTTTCGAATAATATTTGTTGCCAAAAATGAGTGATGGAGCTTCGTGGAAAAAATTTACCAATTTCAGCTTATTTTGAAGATAATGAGAAAAATTTTTTTTTGAGTGTAAATATAAAATAATCGGCAGATCAGACAGTGAGAATATATCAAAAAGGACAAATAGCACCACGTTTTCTTTGACCTGTCTTAACCCAATTCCACTAATTTTTCGACCTTCCTGTTTATTTGTAAATAGATATATATATATATATATATATATATATATATATATATATATATAATGTGTGTGTTTATATATACACACCCACTCACAGATAAATATGTATGTGTATGCGTATCGGCAGATCCAAATTTACCGACTGCGTACAGTTTGAAGGATGCACAGAAGCACATCCGCACGTTAAAGTTGACAGAAACTCAGCGACTCGAGGAACTTGAGAGGTGGAGACAGGAGGCTTGCTACCGCAACGCCCCCATTAAGTGTGAGCCGTGTGGTCTTGCTTTTACCATTCATAATGCATATACGGCGCACATGGAATGGCATTCAGAGGTGAGTCTTCTGTAAACTTTCAGTGTTTAAGAACTAAATTAATTTTTTGGGTTCTGCTGTGCCGCACATCTGTAAAATTTGTGATACTGGAATTAAAATATTCTGTTAAAAAAAATTCTATGTAGGTGAGCCACAGCAGTACATAGAACCAGAAAAATTAATTTATTTTTTGAATATTTATTAAATGAAAATATTAAAAAAAATGGTTTCACGTTTGTACAACACATTAAGACTAATAAAATCAAGAACGAATCACACGTAACGCTGTTAAGTTTTATTATAAACAAATACGTATTCCATATAAATTGTCTCAACTTGCTTTAAGCCTTCATGAGATTTTAAAACTCTGACCCTCTTATATTTAGAATAACAGAATAAAGGTTTGTAATATCTATGATTTCACTTGTAAGTAGGTATAAATACAAGGTATATTGAAATATAAATATAAATCTTATATTTAAATATCAGTTTGTCTGAAGACAGTTTCATGCAGGCACGTCTATCAGCTGTTTACAAAAACCCTCCAGTTGTTGTTTTGATTCAGTGTGCGTTTGCCTGTTGCCAAATTCAGATTGGTATGCCCACGACGATCTTTTCTCCCGCCAGCTGTGAAAATTTATAAAAACTGAAAACAGTTTACTGCTGATTTTGGATCAGTGGTAAACCGTTGTGTCGTCTGGTGTGATCCTACTTCACGGCAATGCACATCCTCATGCTGCTTTAACCGAGAAAAAGATTTTCATTTCAAACTTTTTGGTCACTTCCCATATATTCTTTACCTTGCACCTAGTGACTGCTTCCTCTTGCATTTGAAACAGTGGCTTGGTAGTCAATGGTTTGAAATGACGAGGAACTGAAGACTGCCATTTTCATCTGGTTCAATTCCCAGGCAGTAAATTTCTACCAGAGAGGTTTAAGAAATTGTTATGAAAGAGCTTAGAACTCAATGGTGAATATGTGGAAAAGTGAAGTAGATATGCAGTGAACTAAAACTGTCAGTAGAAACCTTCTCTCACGATTTTTTTTTAATGATCAAACCGACCTTATTTTATGAATATGCCTCGTAATTATTCAAACATTGTTTCCATAGTTTTCTATATGTCTGGAAAGTTGATGAATGTTTATCTGAAAAATTTTATTTGAAGGTCTGATCGACTTGTAGTAACTAGATTTTTTTCAGATATTCGAAACCCATGGTTGAAGAATTACATGGAGTACATAAATTACATGTCAGTGTAAAATTTGAATTTCAGAAATCCCTATTTGTGTGAAATATTAAATAAAAAAGCAAATTGAGTACAAGCGTGTGTGACAATCTTTTCATTGAGGGGGAAATACAACTGTAACGGGTCAAATAAAAAGATTAATTTCCTTGAATTATCATTTGTAATAAACTTAAAAATGTCTGTACAAATTGCTGATCTCTGCTGATCATGTGGGTAGGACATCAGCATTGTTAGGAGAATTATGGTCCCATTTCTTTTGGTAAATTTCCTTTTTCTCGATTTATGCAGTTTACGTCTTGTTAGAATATTAAGAACTTATAAACAATCTCAAATACAACATAAACTTTACTGGATCCTATGAAAATGATCGTACTAATGATGGCTGTAAACAATTTAAAGTCTGGTACAATATCTGTATTTTTGTTATTGTGTAATAAAATTTACCTTAAAATTGTTTTAATATATGCCAAACATGATGTTCTTCCTAAATCTTTTCATAAGTTATTTAGTTGTGAGTAAAAATTATGAAAATATTAGACGTGATTTGGGTCGGCCATCTTGTGGGAGAGCCGGCTCTACCATCTTATATCTGTTAGTATATCTTGGCCTCATGGTGAGTGTTTAACATTACTTCCAGTTGGTATTTTGACTGTTTTGGTATGTCACAGAGTACATGAGTGAAATTAACGTGACATTGTAGATTTAAATGCATATAAATATACTAGATATATTATAAATGCGGCCACAACCCCGAGGCATCGTGATATGGTAACACCCTGATTTGGAGGGTAGAAAAGTAGGTGATGTTTGGGACTTGTATTTTACATTAAAAATAATAAATTTTTGAGATGTATATTTTGACGAGTTCAAAAATTATATTAAATAGGAAAATACAAGCATAAACATATATGTTGAGACGCCTGAAGTAGCAGGCACCGGAGGAAGGTTGTTGTTCATTGCTGGAAAATTTACTGTCTTTAATTCTTGTCTCAAACACAAACACCAAATTTTTTTTTAATGTTAATAATATTTATTCGTTTATGAACTACAAAACCAAAAAAATAATTCGAAAACAAAAAAAATTTAGTCTACTGAAAATTCTTCTAAAGAAAAAGAAAACTTTCTCCAATTTTTTTGCTTATCGATAGCATACACTAATAGACTAAAGATAAAAGTCGCCAACTCGTGAAAAAAAGTTTTTGGTTAAGATAATTCTCTCTTACTGTACAGAGTTACAGAATGATCACGAGAAGGCAAGAGCAAGGAAGAGTCCTTGCTCTTCGTTGAATTGCTTTTCTTAAAGATTATAACATTTCCTAAACATTGAAATAATTTTTAGGATTCTGTATCTCAAAAGAAAAAAAATGGAACCCTTATAGGTTTACTTTATTTTCCATCTGTCTATCTGTCAAGGCGCTTTTTCTCAGGAATGCGTGGAAGTATCAAGTAGAAATTAATATAAAATACTCAAGTCTACAGTCCCTCGGAGCTGTAAAGAAATCAAGCTTCTAAGTCGACATAATCAAGAAGAAGCCTAGAACAGTTATGCCGCATATATTCACACTCACAAATAAATCAAAACCTATAGGGTGCTTCCCGTTGACCTAGAATCATGAAATTTGGCAGGAAGTAAGGTCTCACAGTACAATCAATAAGATATCCTTTCACATTCCTTTTGAATTCCACCAAGAAAAGAAAAAAATTGTAAACATCGTAAGAAGGGGCATAAAGATGGTTTCGAAGTGTGACAAACTGCCGGTATGACGTGCACGTCTTCATAAAATAGTGACACATACATCTCGAAAAATGATTTGAAATTTTGGTATAAAGTTTTAAAGATATTTTCCGACAAACTATCGATGAAAGTAAAATAAAAAAATGAGACTTTGTTTACTTCCTAAACCAGGTTCTACCATTTAAACGATTTTTCAGTGTTTTCTTCACTAATCAAGTACATAAAATAAACTTATATGAAGCTAGCTGCACCCCACAGATTCACTCGCATGAATAAATATAAAATACTAGCTTTTGCCCACAGCTTTGCTCACGTAGAAGTCGGTATTACAATATATACCAATAAATCATGCGGATCTATTTTTACCCTATATGCATATTTGAAGCAAATCTATAAAAGGGAATCAAAAAACCATACAAATTTTCATTTTTTGTTTTACTCGCTTGGGGTTTGTATTTTTAAAAATCCTTTTCTACAAGAATATAATACGGAAATATGAATAAACCTACAAGTATTTCCTTGTAAACCACATTTTTTAATAATTTTGTGGTCGGTGCCAGTAAGACTAGGCTAGTTGGGGCACTGATACAGGAGCAAGTCACATAAAATTGATCATGGGGAAAAACAAACTCTCCACTTAAATCAACCCCAGTGAATTTAAGAGTCTGGCCCTGTGTTTTATTAATTGTCATAGCAAAGCAGACGTTCACTGGAAGTTGAACTCTTTTAAATTCGAAAGATACGTCATTGGGGTATTATCACAGGGATTTGGGGTATGAAGACCGTCTCGCTCCTAGAACACCCAGTCTATAAAGTAGCTTCTAATACATTCTGAGGTCAAACTTTTATTTGAAGCCTTTAATCGTTGTTAAGAAATTTAAAGCCACAAAATTTTGGTGGCTTTAATTTCATTAACAACAATGATGAGTGTGAACATTCAACGGTTTAGATGGATGTCTGAAATGTTCCTTGTAATAATTAAATGGAACCATATTAGGGCACACCCTCTGCCTTACGGACTTCCATACAAACTTTCATTCCCTATTTCACACTTCAAATAAATGCATTAATTTTTTATTAACCAAGAGCGCAAGTCTAAAATTTCAATTACATGTCTAATTTACAGACTGAGGAAATTTCACACAAATTTTCAACCCCTGTTTTACCCCCTTAGGGGTAGAATTTCCAAAAACCAATAAATACATTAAATTTTCTTACTAAACAAGAGCGTAAATCTAAAATTTCACGTGTCTAACTTACAAAGACAGGAAATTTCATACAAACTTTCAAATTCCAGAATTTCCAGAATTCCTTCGCTCTCTTACACTATAGGAATAACTTATCTGCAAAATTTCTAGATAAAGATTCTAGATTCAGCTGTACGTTAATCTTTGGGTCAGTCAGTCTTTTTTTATATATAAAGATATAAGTAGACTATACCAAATTTCATCAACATCCGTCCAGTAGATTTTGCGTGATTGACGCATAAGATAACATACCGACAGAGAGACAAAAATTATAAAGAAAAGTTTTCCCGTTCGTTCATCATTCCATATGCTAAATCAATCACTCTGTTTATAACATTTTCCATGTACAGAATTTACTCTGTTACAATTTGGTTACATGTACAGATTAAAGTATTAGCTCTCTAGTGACAGAAAAAATAGGTCGTCTTCTCTCAATGTCTTTAGCTGCTGCATTTGTTATTGTTATCTTATTTTATCATCTTATCATAATTTAATTTTTTATTATCTTAGTTTAAAGGTAGCGTCATTAGGATACATTTCGAATTACTCATTATCTATTGTTTTTGTAAATATTTGTTTCCATAAGTAAATATTGTAAAAATCCCACAGAGTTTTGGGAGCCATAAATGCTCAATATGCGGCATGTACTTCAAAACGGAGTACTCATACTGGCGTCATCACAGGAGCCACTACACCCGGTACGCATGCACAGTGTGTGAACGCAATTACTTGTGTTGGCAGAATGCAATTGATCACTACCTGACAGACCACAGTAAAGAACGAAACAGGGGCGAGCACCGCAAGAGTGAATCTAGGTAATAGGTATAATTCTTTTGAGACGTTGAAAAATGCAATTAACAGACGGACAGAAGTGATCTTACATGAGTTCGGTTTTACCGTTTGAATTGTATACATTTAATATAAATGATATGCAAATGGAGAGAAGTGACATTTTTGGGTTGGTATTTAAAATGAATACTTTTTTGACAATTTATATTTTTAAACATTTTTTTAATTACACAAAAAAATTATAATTTTTCACTTGCTACATTTTGAGTCTAATTTTAGGGCAAACTGCAATGTTCTCAATAAAAAAACGGATGAAATAAGGTTTTTAAAGTAATTTCTGAAAAATAAACTTATGGGAATTTAATTTCTTAGAATTATATCAAAATTTAAGTTTTAAAACGTATCTAAATAAATGTTTTTATTCCGAATAGGCCAGTTAGACAAATAGTTGATAAAAAAAATCAAGTTTCCATCACAATTATTCACGTTACAGAGAAGTATTTTGTCTTCATTCTATGATTTTGGGGAAAAAATACAAAAATATTTATAACTCGGAAAGTATTTAAAAATATCCCTCGTGTTTCAGATAGGCCTTGAATTCCCTACTTCTGTTCTTCGGTTTGACACTATTTTTTGGGACACCTGTACATAATACTACCCAATACCCAGTAACTCGGACACTACTTGACCAATTGTTACCAAAATACAGAATAGCATCGCTTCAGAAAATCAAGTGGTTTGTTACGGAATAATCAAAATCTTCTTTCTTCCCGATGGTTTACTTTACAGTAGTTATTGTGTTGTTCTATTTGTATTAAAAGTCTAACAGTAAAAAAGGCTTCTTTACATTCCCTAAAAATTAAATTAAAACTAACATGGTTGCTACAACTTGCAAACAAATTTCACAAGCTAACAAGTTTCTTTCTATATGCTGTTTATCTTCCTATATTGTTGTTCTTGTTTTGGGTTTTCTGTTGTCTATTTTGGTATTAAGTACTGTAGGGAATGAGTCAAGAGATTAAATAAATCACAAGACGGAAATTTATACCGTGACTTGGAAGAGTATCTGGACTCGAGCATGCGCAGAATGTAAGAGCTATACATTTGTTTCACAGCAACACTGTACGCCGTCTACTACAAAATAAAATAATAGACGCGTCCATGTAAAATAATAGATGCTAAATGGTCTGTACGAGCATTTCTGTACCAACAGGGATTTCTTAGCCATCTGGGAACTGGTGATGGAAGCTAGCTTCGCTGCAATGTCACTGCTTGTTACACCCACTTTAGTGCGATCCAATCTTTATCCACAAAGCTAGAAGCTTCTCTTGTATTGCTTTTGAGATTAGCGAGATTTACTCTTCTATAAACTACTTGTTCGCAGCCTTATGACCTTCAATTTTGTTCTTTGGTTGAGTCCATCAGAAAAAATGGCGGAAACACTTCAATTGCTCCACGATAATATTTGACCACAACTTGTGATGTCGACTTGTAATGAGCTAGAGAAGTTGTAAAGGCAAACTGTAGTTATCCAACTCATTCATTCACAATTTAAAAGCAAACTCAATAGTATGTCTGTTTTTTCTATAGGACGACCCCCGTACTGAAAACGCACATGAAGAGGGTATGTGATGTGGAACGGCCCCTCTTACCCTGCTCGCATTGTAGTCAGGTCTTCACCAAAAAGTCAGCATTCTACCGACATATAAGGTGAGTAAATATACCAGAACAATATTATACTCACCACTGACAAGGAAAGATGCTAGACGTCTAGGTCACTGTTTTGACAAAAGGGGGAACTCCCCTTAAACATCCACCATTCCCCCCTTTTTTAAAACTGATGGCTTACTTCTAAAGTTTCAAGCAGACATTAAAAAAATATGAAAACTAAACATGCTAAATGATATTTCGTGGTTTCTCAGGTGATTTTAATAGAGTGCAATTTTGAAGTACTTTTATTTTTTCCTGTGCGGTTAGGCATTGCTTAGTTTAGAATGTTAAAAATTCAACGTGCTCCAAGGCTGTGGTCGTAGTCAAAAACAAACAATTCATTCTTGAAGTATTAACTACCCTTTACATAATCTTATTAGGTGTACTTTACATTTCTACCACCTGTGATTTCACGACCATCGATTGGGGATTCCCTTATTATATGCTTGAGTCGCATAACTTTAGTCATTGTGGTTTTATGCATATGCGTCGATATGTTTGAAATAATTTAATAAATATGATATATAACCAGTGACATGCCTGGGATGTTGAAATTAAGCAAGCCGCTATATGATGCGGCAATGTGATGAATCCCCCTAAAGGCCCTAATGCAAGAGAAACAACTAATGTGAAATACGAGTTTCATGTCTGCTTTACTAAAACTCTGTAGTATGTGTGATGTTTACGTTATGATACTGGTAATGCTTGTATAAGTTGTATGTGTATTGGTTCACATAACCATTTCATTGCGTCGGTATTGAGTGCGTGTTACAAGAGTGCAAGTGATTTATTATTGAGTTGATTAATCTTTTATAATAGATTATACTTATATTACTTTTTAAAATATATTTATCGTTTGTGTAGGCAACCCTGAATTTTCGGCGTCATCTTTCACTCTCTATAACGTAATGATGATTTGATCTTGTAGCAATTAGTCGCCAGATATCTTCTGAACCATATAATATACTAATGTGAAGAAAACATTAATTGGTATCAGCTTACATGTAGTGTAAGTGTTTTACAAGTGTAGCAGTTGGAATACAGTTTACAATCACAGACAGATATTATAGTTTTATTTATACATACAGATTCCAACCCAACAGGCTTAGTAATTTTGCAGTTACAAATGGACAGGCAAACGGACCTAGTTACTTAGCTAGTAAGGTATTGGTTTTGGATGAAATTCTAAAATATGCAATAACATCATAATCACATATGTGATGTTTTCACCCATTTATTAATGCTTAGCTATTTTCTCTTGTGAATGATGAATTTATGATTGGATACATTACAGGCAACATAAAGACAGCTTGCTGCACCCGCACCGCTGTAAGGTGTGTTCTCACACATTTCACACTGTAATCGATCTCCGTGAGCACCGGGCCACGCATTCAAAGAAGGAGTTTTTATGCCAGATCTGCGACCACAGGCTCAAGATATTGTGGACACAGAAAAACATTATGAACAAAAAGCATTCTGATATTTGGTATGCCGTTTTTTATGTTTTAAATGAAAAGACAAGGCAAGAGGTAACGAGATAAATAAATATCAGAGTATAATATTTCTAATTTATATTACGGTAATTCAAAAGGAAGCTTTATGGCTATTAGTAGCAGGTTTATCAAATTTTGCTGCGGACATGTCTCTCGCCGGCATGCAGAGAGACGGTTTAATAAAGACCAAGACGATGTGTAATTTTTGTGAACTTCCATTTTTTTTGCATAAATGGACACAAATGGAAACAGCGTAATGTTATTGCCATTTTTAAAAAAAAGCAATTTTGCAGTTACACGTTTTGCTTATTAACGAATGTCATACACCAAAAACATTTTATCACAATAAATTACATAAATCGACTTTCTCAACAAAACAAAAGCAACACTTGAATATAAATAATGAATAAAATAACAGATCTAAGACAGGTATAATTTCATGGGCTGTAAAATTCCATTGAAAATGGCAGCAAAGTTTTGCACACGTCAAAGTTAAACAAAAGGTACATAAATTACTGTCCCGTATTTGTGATGAAAATGTTTATTCAAACATGTACGGCTACCGCTATGTTCCGAATATAAAAGTGACGCTGTCTCGATGTTTATCGACATTTTATTATTTACCACAAAAATATACGAACAAACATGATACAGCCTTTACAATAAAAATTATCACTAGTATCACGTGTTATACATATATGTAGATGTATAATCTTACATCCACTCCGTAATAGTTGACACAAAACTTGACAACATAACTGTACTCAAATAAGATCAAATTACATTAATTCGTAACTATGAATTCATCATTTTGCGGACAAGTCTACGACCATGTTTCTTTTGTTCTCTTTCTTGCTAAATAAAGGGTTACTTTCCAAACAGGGACGGAAATTGAAGATGATATTCTAGTGCTCAAATACTAACAAAGACATTCATATTAACTGTTGGCGAGCGCAGATCATGCGAGGTCAAAACTCGTCGGCCATTCACTACGCCATTTCTGATGATGCTTAACTATGAAAGTTCTTATTTTATTTTAATGAAATTTTTAACATACATATAAAAGGAATGTAGCTACGACATAATTGAAGCATTTGTACCATATTTATGAGGTTACGAGTAAAATATAATATAAAAAAGGAAAAAAATTTCCATTTTACTAAGACAAAAATGCGTATAAAGGAAAAGTTTTTGTGAAACATAACTTTTGTTATTATCTTAAAATGTAACTAAAACGGTCACTTACTTTAACAAACATTTTTGTTATGTTTTTGGTGAGCTATTTTAGTTTGTTCACAAAATACCGAATTAAAAGCAAGAATCTGAAGAGGCTAAATAACTAAATACAATTCTAAGAAGTAAAGAAATTACTTTCATAACAATTTTGAGTACTTTATTCAGTCCGGGATGAAAAAAATAGTGCCGTATATGTTTGAAATAGTTTAGTAACTTTCATATGCAATAGCTTAGAAAAAGTGGAAAATAGTACACAATATTTTGTTTTGGATTGTTTATTTACGGATGTTGTACACCAAACATATTATATTCCATTATAAATTAGATAAATCGAGGCTCCACCGGTATACCCTAAACAAACATTTGGATATAATTAATAATATAAACTGGATAACAATTTCGTTGTTAAGTTTGATGCTGGCAAAATTTTGCAAAAGTATCGAAAATTACCGACTCAGATAAGAAATAAATTAGTTTTGCTAAGAATTGTTTCTTTTAATATGTAAAATGACTATGTGAATATACATATATATATATACACACATATATATATATACACATATATATACACACATATATATATATACACACATATATAAATACACACACATATATACATACACACACATATATACATACACACACATATATACATACACACACATATATACACACACACATATATACACACACACATATATACATGCACACACATATATACATACACACACATATATACATACACACATATATATATATATACACACACATATATACATACACACACATATATACATACACACACATATATACATACACACACATATATACATACACACACATATATACATACACACACACATATATACATACACACACATATATATATACACACACATATATATATACACACACATATATACATACAGACACATATATACATACACACACATATATACATACACACACATATATACATACACACACATATATACATACACACACATATATGTATACACACACATATATGCATACACACACATATATACATACACACACATATATACATACACACACATATATACATACACGTATATATATATACATACACGTATATATATATATATATATATATATATATATATATATATATATATACATACACGTATATATAAATACATACACGTGTAAATAAATACATACACGTATATATAAATACATACACGTATATATATATACATACACGTATGTATATACGTATATATACATATATATATATGTATATATATATATATATATATATACATATATATGTATATAATTATAAAAGAGACAATTTTGTCAAAATCAAAATAGATTACAATGACGGCAGTCATTGTTGACATTTTAATGAAATTATTTTGAGATTTTAATGATGGCAGCCATTGTTGACAAATAAGGAAATTTTGCAATATTTGCTTGGTTTACTTATGAACGCCCTGCTTCAAAAAATATAATACACCACTGTAAACTGGATAAACAAACATTTCTAACAGTGTAAGCTAAACAGAGAGATGTGTAGAAAAAAGGAAACAAAAATATACACCCTGCTGTCTTCTTGCGCTTAACTCAGGCATTTAACAAAGTTTGGCATGAAGGTATACTACATAAATGAAGATCGGTTCTTCCTGATAATTTCTGACAACTCTAAAGATCTTGCCTGTATACTTTTGGGTTAAATATGAAGATTCATACTCAGACTTATAAGCTGATTAAGACTAGTATCCCTCAGGGACACAGTCTTGTATTTGCCTTATATAAAAGATGTTCCAGTAACATTGCATAGCCACTTTTGGTGAGGATACAGCAGTCATGGTAGTGGGAGGACCTGCAGAAAGTTCAACTAGAAACTTGTAATCTACTCTTAGTGACATTAGTGAAGATTAGTTGTTGTGCCATCAATACGTAAATATCTTGGTATGACTCTCCAGGCAAAGCTTAGGTGGAGAGAACATGTTAGGAAAAATATGATAAAGTCAATAACAAATTCAAAAAATGTATAGGTTGCTTGTTCGTAATTTTGAGGTATCAACGTACAATAAGTTTATATTAAATGAGCAGGCGTTACGTCCAGTTTGCAGTGTATTCCAAATGCAGCTAAGGGGCTGCGCTGGTAATTATAATATCCAAGTGTTACAAAGATTTGAAAATAAAGTACTTAGGGGGTTTGTTAAATTGCCTTAGTATGTTTGTATCTGTGACCTCCATTGCTTATATCTTAAAATTAAGATGGTAGAGGATATTATTAGAAGATTTGCTAGCCCTCTCTAAAATAGACTTCAAAGTCACGTCAATGTAGAAGTGTTAAAATATGACTAGACAATTCAACAGAATAAAACCATTTGAACTCGCCTGGTATTAGAACATTAAGTGATTCAATGGAAATATCTTAGTTTAGACAGTTTCTAGTGTATTGAATTAAAAACAAATTAATAGTGTCAAACTACATTAAACGGTAGCCACAGAGATTATGAAATTTTTTGTTGTTTTTTTAAAAATGTAAATTTTTCAGGCACACCTCAATGCAACAAAACTATACCTGTACTTTTAAAGGATTGCCATTTTGTCATAAATAAAAAAAAGATTATGCTAATGATAGCAAAATTTCTCTATTATAAAAATAATGAATTCATTCTTTTACAAATGTTCTGCTCTATGTGGGAGCAAACAGACTTCTCTGGAATATTTGGCAAGTTTTGAGTTAAACAAGAGGGAAGAGAATGGGTTAGCTAGTTTGACTCAATAAATGTGTGGAAATTGTGACATAGGACAAGAGTGGATTGTCAGAAATGAGCATAATAGCGAGCGAATGCTTACAAGGACAGATTCGTCAGTGGAGGTGTATTCTTTACGTATTAACTCATTGCGTCACTTTGGTTGCAGCTTCATGTGTGACTTCTGCCAGAAAACGTTCAGAATTAAAGACGACCTGAAACAACATATCCTCCGAGAGAACCTCAGATTTGGCTACAAATGTCAACTCTGCCCCAAGGTTGGTGACAATTTCTTTTTATGTAACTATACAATCCAACGCCCGTTAGACATGATGGAACATCATACAATTCCATCCTGGCCCTACATACTTTCTTTCAATCAGTTTCATACATACTCTCACATACGGTCTTAAATTTTCACGAGTATAAAAAGTAAACATGAATCTTTAGTGAGTAAATGTATTTAATTGTTTTGAAACAAAATAAAATAGACCTAAAGCCCTTCAATATTTTATAATAACGGTTACGATACTGTCACACGGTAATGCATTTACTGAGAGAGGTTTTTAAATAAGTGAAAAAATGTTAACAATCCTAATAGCGCAGAGGTAAGTTTATGACTCACGTATTGTGGTGGGAGACAAAATATTTATATAAATAAAAAACTCATTTATGCACTTCAAATTACGAAGTGCTTATATCAAAAACGCAGAAAAAAAGGAAGAACAAGACGCCGTAACAAAACTGAGTGCTGAAAAGTGTAACATGCATCTGAAAAACCAACAAATTTCAGATAAAAACAAAAAATTCTTGACCAGAATCGTCAGAACAAGAAATTAAAAAGCTGATTAAAGCCTAGCTAATTATATACATGTTGTCACCAAACAATTCAATATTCATTGAAAGTTCTTTTTTTCTATTCGATTGAGTTGCCTTTTGATTCTCACTCTTATTCGTCAAGTATACGATTACAACGCCACTTAGTGTTTGCGAGTTTGTCAGCTTTGCTAGCATTACATAGTTTGAAACTATTAAAATGAAATATATCAACTTGACTATTATCATAATAAAATATGACTTTAAATAGAAAACATATTTTTTTACATTCTGTTGAAAAAAATATGTTTAATTTACGTAAACTTTTGTTTTCAGTACAATTAAGTTAGGTTAGGTTAGGTATTTGAGTACAAGTGCACTTTAGTGATACTAGTGGGAATTTAAATTGTAGTGTAAAACACTTAAAAATAAAATATTGAATAAAAAACTGCTGCTAATGCTTATTTTAATGAAGATAAATTGATCCAAATTCAAACACATTTTTACATAGTTTTTTAAATGATTTAACTTTTTCATTTTATAGCTTTATAGTTTCTTAACTAATTATCAATTTGTGTTTATATCTACAGGTTTGTGTTTAATTACACAAAATTGTCAATTTAGTTAACAAAATTACAACACATAAAACGCAAGAAATATAGTAAATGTTTTATTATATAAATCTTTTTTTTTAAATAGACAATAAGCAGCTTTTGTAACTACCCAGACTAATGTCTGAATTCAGCTTATTTTTAAGCACTAATTGGTTACACTGCATTCAAATGACTCATGAAACTTGAAGTTAAGGGTGTAAGCTAATAGCAAAGATAAAATCAGGGAAATTTTATTTGGAAAAAGTTGCCACTCTGATAGTTATCACAGAGTTAAAAAGGAATGCGCAAACCAATAATTCTTTAATACGACTGTTGACAAAAATTGCAACGCTTTGGTTACTTTTGGTTTATGTTTGCTCTGTGAGTATCATCGTTATCTCAATTGCGGAAAGCAATAAAATCATATTAAGTGATTGGAACTGAATTTAATTGAAACGGATTACATTAGAATGTAATCAGTTTAAGTACAAACAGTTTATTTTAGAAATGTTCCCACTGCACCCGATGACAAAATACAAGTTTGAAGTATATAAAAAATGCGTGTGAAGCATTTCCACTATCGTTGAGGTACAGCACAGTTCCAACATATTCAGGGACAATTCCTCGCTCAGGAAACATAAACAACAAGTGCACAAGATTAACAACTAAGTGGTGCATGAGGAAACATAATGATATCTCCTCACGCAGACAATTGCATGTTGCGTCTGCATGCATTAGTTTATTCTTTAGTTAGTTTTTATTAATGCCAACTTATGTGCCCATCGATAGGGTAAATATTTCATGAATATATGTTCATATGTCTAAATGTCTCTTCGTTCACAGGTGTTGCGTTTAAAATGCCTGCTCAAACGACACATCAAGCTGAAGCACAAAGGCTCGACGAAGTCCAAGAACACAGTGTGCAATGTGTGCGGCAAATACGTCCCTGTGAGTTAATATAAAGATATGATTACTTGTAATATTTTATTAAGTGATTTTTATAATACCATATATACGAGGTTCATAATGACTCACCAGCATCTTTGTTGAGTGAACCAGAAACTGACAGATGGTCAAAAGAAAAGTAACTTTTTTATATTAACCTTATTAACTTTTTCTAAGTACGTATTGAATCATCTTCAAAGATATCTACGCTAACGCTTTGAGCGTTGTCATTTCTAAAATCATTAGTTTCAGTAATAGAAAAATTATCATTTCTTTGTTGGAAATAATTTAAATAATTTAAATTTTAAATTAAATTTTTATTCTGCAATAAACAAGCAGCCATTTTTTTGTTAACGTTTTGTTCTCTTGTTTATTCATCCAATAGGCAAATAGAAAAATTACCAATATCAAAATTTTTCCTGCACATTTCCATAGATAAATAAAATTAATTTTTTGTCTAATTTGGAAGGTGAAGCTTCTTTATTTATTTAATTCTACTCAAAACTAGCATTTCGATAAATTCGAGATAAGAAATCAGTTTCAGATTACATATAAAATTTTCATTACGCATTTTTATTGATTACAACGGTCACTATTTCAATTTGTCATAATAATTGTTATTTTGCATTCAATATAACTTCATCAAATATAGTATAAAATATAGCGGCAAGATGGAAAATATCATTGAATAAATTCGCAGCGCCATCTATTGGTAATTACGAAGAAATACACACGCTGCGATATTTATTTTTATCAATCCTCCATTTCTTTGCAAAAACAAATTACTTTACTGCCGCATTGCACACAATTCTATGATTTTTTTGTTATTTCATATTTTTTAAATTGTGAGTCCATGTTAATCTCTTTGAAGTTCAGACGAAAAATTATTACAATAGTTGAAGTAATCAAACAAGAAGAAAGTTAGAGCATTGCTCTCATAGGAATAAATAACGACGACTAAATCTCTACAAGACACTGACACGGTGTCATTATGAGACGTCAGAGACACTTATAAAGCATAACACATTTTACTCTCATTACGCATGTATTCACTAATTTGGTGCTTGTTTGTCATAATAATTAATTTGGAATAAATAAATAAATATTGCAGTACAACAGCAATCAGAAGAACACCATGGCGTCCATTCCACGGAGTACCTGTACCACTGCTACATCTGCTCCAACACATTCCAGGACCTTACCACACTTTGGAAACACAGGCAACAACCGCATAAGATTACCAACTAAATATATTGTGCAATAATAAATATTTGACTAAAACAATTTAACGTGTCTTTATTTAATGATAAGCCAGTAACATTTTAAAACCTCTTAAGGCAGATGTAAATTTATGAATAACTACTGTTTGGTTCAATAACTTTACTCCATTCAATTTGAAAAGAGAATGTTTGTAAACAATTATATGTCACAGTTCAGGTATTCTAAACCTTTTTCTTATTCATGTTAGTAATTTAATGTGGATTTATTTGTTTGTTATTGTTTGTATCTTGTATGTTTACACTGTATACATACGTAACTTAGATTATGCAGATTATATTTTATATTTAAGGGAAATTCAGATAAGTAAGATGAAGTTTTTTGAACAATTTAAAACTATTACTGTTACATAAAAAAAACACATAATAAAATAGTACCAAAAATTTAAATAGAAACAGTAAATTAATCTACTGTTTGTAAGTAATCTACTAAATGTTTAGTTATTAATCTACTAAATGTTAAATTATACAGTAAATTATTACAAAGTAATCACAAATAGTAGAACAGAACATATCACATCTATTACAGAACATATTTGCAGAACACATTCATAGTAAATCTATCTATTACATTGTATACCATCATTAACAATGTTTGTTCAGCCATACCGCAGGGCTTATTGACCAACATTGTTCAAGGAGAAATCTTTTGACATAATTTAATTTAAAAGTAGTGTTTTCTTTCGCCACAATCATTCCTTTTGTGCCCAGATCATTTTGATTGTGTTTATTTTACAGTGATATGACGGCAATCGTATTCTCCAACAGCTGTATGGGTACTGTCGAACAATCGCCATTTCAATTACACTCGTACTTAAAAAATATTACACATTTAACACAACGATCTTAACGTTATAAAACACATAATAATACAATAAACTTAACATAATACAAAATAATTTTATGAAACACCAAACATTTAGAGAGCTATATTAAAAAATTACTAGTCAGTGCGCCTGCGGAGTAGTCCATTACGTCGATAAGTGTGGCAAGCAAGCGTATAAACATGGTGTAGATATGTAAGTTACCATACGTGGGCATACAGTAAACAAAAAAATATAATTGATCTCTTGAATCTATGTGCCTTTGGACAAGTAATGTGACCCTTGTGAACATACAAATAATAAATTTCCAATTAATTTAATTTTACGAAACATACATATCCGAATGGAGAATAAAGTTTATTGCCTCGCAAAATTCATAAGCACAAATCGGTATTTTCATATAATAAACTGATGATATTATGAAAGTTGGACGAAAGTATAGTTTTAAAATAATATTATTAACTAAGTCTCAAGGTGTACTATCAACCATAAAAATGGGCATTATATTTCTTTTTTTAATGTCTATTCAAATGTTTTTCCAGATTATTTAAATAGTATAAAAATTAATATAGATATGGGACCCTTAAGAACTTGTTTGATTTGAAATAAATACTGAGATTTTGAGATGAGGAAAACATTATATTTTCCGCAACCATTGACATACATATCTTACTTTTTAAAATACTTGTACGAAATTATAAACGTAGACGTATGTTTCTTTTTTTTTCGGAATTTTATTTTCCACTTAGCACATTATGAGTTTTATTTTTGCAAGAATATTAAAATGCGTTATAACGAAACACTGTGAACGCATTACATTTAGTGTCATCCGGGGTAATTAGCATATATAATTCCTGTTATATTATTTTCCAATTGGTACACTATGCCGCTCATACTGAATTTTCTTCTTGCAAGATTGCGTGAATGCACTATAATATATATAAATACAATGAAGGTTGCGTTTTGGCCCCCAGCCGCTCTCTACATCTCAGGTAATTAGCGTAGGGTATTTCTGTATGATATGGCCTGTCCAATGAAACGGCCATTCAAAAAATATATTGTCTTTGCTCTAGATATCGCGGGCTAAGATAGGTGAGCGATTGCTACCCGAACAGGTGCTGTCGATAACATATCCTCAAATCAAATAATAAATTCCTAAGTGTCGCCAAATTTAGATTCCAGATTATGTTTACATATCTGATAATCTTAAAAATATCAGAGCTATTTAAAAGGTTTCAATAATGCTTGAGAATCCTACATCTGAACGGGTTAAAGAAGAACTACCACCAACAGTGCCTTCAATATCAAAATGTAATAATGATGCTCATAAAATGACACCACAAAAAGACACACCTTCAAAGTACCTGACTGACATGTGCCCAGTTGTAGAACTGCTTGTAAACATTTGAAAACGGTTCAAACAAGCAGCACAAGTAATCACATCTCCGGATTATATTGGTGAAAGAAAGGAAAAGGAAAGTAATAACAGCAAGATTGTGGAGAAAAGATTTAATATTGAAAAGAAACACTTAAATTAGTTTGAAGTTCTGAGGAAGAAGAAACTATAGAATTAGCCGGTGAAAATTCTGGTCCCAAAGATAATATGTATGACTACGTGGGATGCGGTGAAAATTAATACGAGACTGAAAAAATAGAAGATTAGCTGCAATGTTTTTTTTTTTTGTAAATTATGGCTGCATGAAAATTACACTCCATTCAACAAGTTTTGCAATTGTTGTGGCAAGAAAATGGGAAAACGACAACCAGAAAAGAAAAACTTACACTGGAAAAAAGAAAAAAGCAGCGGAAAAGGCAAAGGGAGAGGAAAAATGACCCGGAAATTAAATGGCCATCTCATCCTTAGATGAGTAGCCAACGTCTAACGGATTTTAACATTAAAACTTTTCCTAATGTTTTTGAAATAAATATTTCTAATATTAAGAATAATCAGCAAAAATATACATCGAAATAAGAGTAAAAATTTCAGTTATTATAAAAACATTATCCTAAAGTACGTATACAATTTGTAGGCTACACTGGAAAATAGTTTAGTACAAACACTTATTTGAAAAGAAAATAACATATGTCACAATGTTTATTTAATAATCTATATGCCAAATATTACTATAACTATATCTGAATATAAGGTAATCAAATCTAGAAATATAGCAGTGTAAGCTAACACATTATAGCATATACATGATCTAGGCTTTTTCAGCGTCAAGATTTCGAAAATGTTTACGAAATGTTTGAAATGTCTGACTATTTCGTAAAAAAATGGAGTGATGTCAATTTTTACCGTGTAAAATTTTACAATTTGTATCAATAAAATAATGGTGTAATACTTGTATTTATAACATGTTTTATATTGAAACTTTCTGAAGTTAATATTTTGATTATGTATACAGTTTTATAATACTCTGGGTATAATACAATGAATTTTATAAATAGTTGTCAGTTGATCGAATATATATTTGTGTCAACAATATTTTAACTGTCAAATTCCATTGTTTACAAAAATTCTCTCTTGAAATTGAATGGACTATAGTTTCTTAAACAATATTCACTGGAATGTATCTGAAAGTGATTAGTGAAATCTGCAACTACCTTCAACACTAGAAAGCTAAAGTTGGTTGCAATTTGACTTAACTAATCAACTTGAAAAAATACCTCAAAGTGTCGATGCACAGCAATGATTTATGTGCAGCAAAATCAAAGCATGTTTTTAGTGCGGTTAAACGAAACATAATCAAATGTCTCATAAGTGACTTTTCTACTCAGTTCTAGTGCTGTTATTCTGAAAGACAGAGACTTGTCTTCAAGATTTTTGCGCAAACTTTTACACAGTTTCTTCTCCTATGTTGCCCGCAAATGATAACGAACCAAATTTAATATAAGCTACGAATGATGTTAATAATTTGTATTTACGTGAAAATTTACCAATACCAACATGGGGCAATGTTTGTTAATCAAGACTTAAGCTAACTCGTAAACATTGTGTACCATTAGTTATAATCACTAGGGTAAATAATATTAATTCTTATCTTTAATGCTGATTGGTGGCGTCACATTTATTTTCAACAAGCATCAGTGATGGCCCACTGGTGGTTTGTCGCCGCCCTATTTTCCATCTTGATGATTAAATTTTGGTTTATTTTGGATGTGTTGGAGTAAATATGTTCAGCGATTGTGACTTTTAATAATTGAATGAAATTATTTTCCGAAATTTATACATTGTCACTAGTAAGTGTGCGTGAGTGTATAAGTTTCTGATGGTAAACATTTGCTGTATTTGTGGTGTACAGTTAAAATACGAATTACTTTATTATAATGCCCTATTTAATTCGAGCAGAGCTATTGAACAGATACATTGTAAAGTATTTTGTACCAGAGGTCTAATTGTTTGTTATACATTCATTTATGCAGCAGTTACAGGACCGCTGCAGCACTTGTATTTCAACAAGTAATTCGATCACCTAGATGTTTAAAGTTACTTTTTTATTTTTTATTCTGCTGTTGTATCTTGCTAATATATACCCATGAGCAGTTTGAAAATTCATTGAACGAAAGTTGCTTTTGTATTTACATCAAAATTATGAAAACATTGTGTCAGCATGAGAAGTAAGCAACCAATTGACTACAGGCTTTCTTTGTTTGATAGTGCCCCTTAGATTGTATAAAACAATAACTTTCCAAGTGTGGAAATCTGTTCCACTCTTGTGTAAAAATAAAACGAAAGAAACACTGACTAGAATGGAACCAGATAGAAAACAGGCTATTTCTATTGGTCTATATATTGTATTTTTGGTTAAAATTAGTAGAGCAATTGCAGGTCTTTGGCCAAAAAATGTTGCTTTTGCATTTACCAGAAAGTTGCTGGTATTCCTAATATCAGAAAGGCACTATTGCTATGGTTACATTGTTTGATAACTCAGATTCTAGAGGTCATTCTATTCTTAGTTTAACTTGGATTAATCCATTGCTTTTGATGGGAAATGGCACAGCCAAGTTTATGGCACAATATTAGTTGCCTCATTTTGATGAAAGCTCTCTGGCTTTACTGCAGATCGCTTGTTATTACTCGTGTTTCTGTATTTGTAATGGAAATATTGTTTGCGAAACTAGTTTTAATGCTTGTTGTATTTTTGTGCTTCCATACCTCAAAAGCATAAATTAATTTTGTGCTTCCATACTTGAAAACAATATTAATTATGTTGTCTTTTAAGTCTTTAATTAGTAGCCTTGTGCCATTGCACCTATTCGGAGGGCTTAAATTTTTTAAAAGCATCATATGCGTACCGACTTTTAATGGTAGTTTGTGAGATGGAAAGCCAGAAGGACTGCATCTTTGATATTGGCGACAGTTTCAATCGACTTACAGTTTTTGATTTGGCCACATACTTTTTATATAATCAGATATTTGATTTCATTGTCATTCCTAGGCGATACTATTGCCCTTGAACAAAGCCAAGTCTCTTTTGAGTAAATTTTTGTGGCCAGGATATACCGCATCTATACGATGCTGCAGATTGTGGACTATTCGACCTAAAGTGTCATTTAGAACGATTTCAGAACAGTTAGTGCTCAAATTTGGAGAAGAAAAAACTCCTTCCCCAAGTTTGAGCAGTTGTTGTGGGAAATCGTTATGAGTGTCTCTACTGAGATGGGGCTAGTTAGTTAGTTTTTAAGGTCAGGGTTTGAATGGAACTTCATAAGGGAGATGATTTAAGGTATGCTTTGATGATATCTGCATGTTACTTTTCTAAATATAGGGAACGTCTGCTGAAAATCATCAGCAAACACAATTGTAACTCTCCCCATAATGGCACTCGAGCAGTTTTCCCGTTACTCAATAGAATAGCAGCAATCCTTGAAGAAGTGACTGCCAGAGCTATTTTTCTATATTTGTAGATTTTGTAGGTTGGTAGTAATAAATAGATGAGGAATATCTTTCAAAAAAATACTTTGTCTTCATTATTTGTCACAATGTCAATTATTGTATCAAACACCTTTAATTGATCTGAAACTAATTTTGTCAAATTTCTATTGACAAAATGTATCAACTCACTGATGTTGTACTACTAAAAGAATTTTTAAAATAATTTTATTTGAAAAAATAAAAATAAATAAATTTTCATTTTTTCAATTCATTATATTAATTAGATTTTTCAAAGTATTTAACTTAAATATATATTATAAATTTATATTAATTATAATTAAAAGAATTAATTTTCAAAGTAACTAAATTTAAAAAGTATTTAAGAAATATAATATAAAATTTTGATTTTTAAATTAGATCAATTTAATTTTAAACACAATTTTATTGATTTATAAAAAATTACAAAATTAATTTAAAAATAAAAGTTTTGTAAAATTTAATGTTAAAATTAATTTTAAATTTAATTTAATTTTTTTAAATGTACCTAAAAAGATTAATTTTTTTATACCACCTGCTGACACCAAAGCAAAATATGCACCAAAACAAAATAACGCTGACCTTGATGATATCTTTTATTATTTTTGAATGTTTTAGGAACCCATACGGAACAAATATATTCATTATTTTAAGCAACAAATAGGCAAATAACGCATATTTTATTATATTTCTTCAAAAACACTATTGCAAAATCCAAACTACTCGTCCAAATAATGTTGTGAAAGACAATTTTTCTACATAAAATAATTAAATCTACATATAAAATAAAATAATCAAAAGACAAATCTACATAAAATATCCCTGATGACAAGCAAATTTTTATTCATAAGAATGTAACATTATCCACTTAAATTACCTACCGCAGATTAAAATTAATTTTAAGTCTTTTAGCTATATTTTATTATTTGGTGAATTAAATTTAACATATAGATATATGTGGTTGCAGACTTTTTTACAGGCCTTTTTAAACCCTACAACTTTTATAAAGAAAGCATTCATATATCTCTTACCGTTAACGCAGTATTCGTAAGAAACGCCTTCACTCGGCTTTTTTTTCATTGACTTAAATTGCAAAATTGGTCATCAACTTAACATAATGTCACATTTCCATATGTAAACTTAATGCGTTAAGGAGAGATAACTGTATAAAAGTCAATGTAGCTGCTGGCTTTAGTTAGTTCAATGACTGAAGGATCCCTGATGTTTAAAAATAAAAACTTGAAACTATTTATTAACACAAGTTCCTTGTGGTCATCAAGTTGAGTTGATCACCAAACTCTTAGCGTTCTCAGCGCAGCCATCCACTAAAGACGATTCAATGGCACAGTGCCATAATCATAAACATCGTACTGACATAGCTTCATATGCACACGCAAGTGACGTTTGTTTGTAGTAATTAGTACATTTGTTTAGTCTCATTTTTTTATTATGGGATTGTGTTAAATATTTAAGTATTAAGGTAAGTGTATAGTACAAATATTAGTAACGCTATCAAGATACAGTAAATGTTTTGTGGTTTGTTTCGGATAAATAATTATAATTTAATTAACGATCTTATTGATTTAACTTCGCCTATCTGTACTTTTTGTAATCTGTTTATGAGATACGAGTTAACTGAGCCAGGAGCTTTATCTTTTTCCATAATATTGTAATGTCTTTGCAAACTTGACCTGGCCTTTGTAAAGCCATATTGCTGACTGTGAAGTAGATCAAAATAATTGAAAATTTATTCTAATATTGGGATAATTTCCTTCTATGGCCTTAATCTACTATTTAGTGTGTATAGAAGATTAGCTTCTTTAGTGAACAAGACACATAAAATGTTTGTTAGCAATTTCGTGTCAAGTAGTTCACAGAAAAATTGTATCGCAACGAACTGAGTGTGAAACCTTGATGCGCTTCAACTATAATTTCAAATTCTTTGTCAGTTTCAGCTGGATGTAAAACTTGCGTAGTCATAATCTTAATCTTTCCATTCTTTCCCTATTTATATTATATACTTACTATAATTTCTCTATATATATATTTTGTTTCCTACAAACTATCCTTATTTAAAAATCACATCGAAAATACGAAATATATATAATAGAAAGGTCCTATACATTTGCTATAGGACTTAAATTATATAAAAAAAAATATTTTTATAAAATTTATGCTAGCTATTTAGGATGTGATTTCATAGTGATTAAGTTTAATGAAACTGAGTTAATAATACACATGAGAACACATACAGGTGAAAGCACTTTACGTGCGCCATTTGTTATGCAAGATTTACATAAAATCAATTTAATCAAGCATATTAAAACACATACGGGTGTAAAGCTCCTCAAGTGTGACGAGTGTGGTTCAAGTTTCACACAGAATGGTATTTTAGTTACCCACATGAGATCACACATGTGAAAAGCCCTTCTAGTGTGGCACATGTGATGAAAGTTTTACAGATAATAATAATTTAACGCTTTAAGTGTGCCATATGTGATGTAAGATTTACGAAAAAGGTTAGTTTAATCAAGCATATGAGACACACAGGTGACAAACCGTAAAAGTGTTTCTCATGACGATGTTGTCAATTGTACTAATGGTATGGCCAATTCATCATGGGAGTCTTCGTCAATTGTTGTGATATCCGAAGATTTACAGAACCCAGTATGCAGAAAACACTTTTTGATTGTATCCAAAGTCACCCGATCTCATGCCGTAGTTACCATTTCAATGGCATCTAAAAGATTAACGAAAAATGGGCCTGACGTTTTTTCGATGTCTTCGATCATTTTCTGTACTAAAATCTTCCGATAATGACTTTTGAGTTTGTTAACTAATGATTTTAATTCTTATAAAAAAATATAATTAATACAATTTTTTATAAAATTACATTTTTTATAAAAATTTTTCTTTTAAATTTTATAAAAACTTTTGCTTATGGTTTCCAGTTAGGCTATACAGCATGTGTATATGTTTTATCATTTTGCCCATAGTCAAAACGGTCATCAAAGAATAAATACATACCCAAAAATTTTATTCAAATAACTTAATTGTATATTTGCAAAATCTTCACACAGATTGTTTTGCCACCTGGGGACTGGCCCTTTGCTGCCCCAAAAAGAACGACTGTGAAACCAGGGTGGGTCACTGGTACTTTTACTTATAACTATACTCCATTCCATTTGCAAAGAGAATGTTTGTAAACAAACCGATTTGACATTACAGGTACTATAAACCTTTTTCTTACATTCACGTTAGTAATTTAACTAGGATTTATATGGTATCTGTGATTAAAAAATATAATTTTTTATTAGTGTATTTAATCTGTATACACATGTAACTTAGATTATTTAGGTTATAGTTTATCTTTCAGAGAAATTCAAATAAGTAAGATGAAGTCTTTCAATAAATTTGTAAATATAACTGTTGCTAAAAAAACTTAAAATAATATTACTAAATTTCCTCTCATACTTTTTCCAGGCTCGAGACTGGCGTATTTAAAAAGATGTTGGTAGCCAAATTCCTACTAATAAACCATGCTTCGGAAACTTTCATCACCTAATCTAATATATATTCTTCTAGTAAATTAACAAACAATACTTAACTTTCTAAATATACTGGTAATGGTAATTTAATCAAAAGTTAGTTGAGATATGGGAAGTTAAATTATTACAGAATAATCATAAAAAACCGTATTTAATTATTATGTAATCTTTAAAATAATTTTTTGAAAACGTAAGATACACTAATGTGTAAAAATATATATGAAATGCATTAATATTTCACAAAATAATACACTACAGATCAGTAACTACACTTAAAACACAAAATACACATTAATATATGAAAAAGAAAATTTTCAAAAATTTACCACAGTACAATAATTACATCTCAATGAACTTTCGCCTCAACACTGATTACCAAACCTGTATCACTGAGAAGTACTCAAACCTCGAATCGTAGAGCTCGATTTAAATTCTCCAATATTAATTGTAAATCTATCTATTATATTATTCTTTGTACCAGCAGCTTTAGTTTCTCTTCTTTGAGTACACTATCCGCATATTTCTGCCAGGCCGTATGGCTTATTAATGAAATTATTGACGTAAAAGTTTAAGAAGTGTTTTCTTTCACCGCATATCCCTTCATTTGTGCCCAAATCATCTCAATTCAAGTTTAGTTCACAGTAAAATGGCACCTCTCTTAGTAGCTTTATGGTCGAAGTTTCTTGTATACTGTGCTAAAAATAACCACAGTAATATTAGCCGCATATTCCATCACATATTTTTATTAAATATTATATACCTTCGGTGTATTGGTTTCTGTGTATTTATATACATTTATTAAGGTATTTTTCTCCTTCAAGTTTAAACCGTTCTTAAAATGCATCCAATTGGTCCTTGGTACATCCGCCATTTTAATTACACAATCGAAACAAACTTAAAAAAGAATACACTTAATTATATAACACACTGAACGTAGCACTATAAAACACATGATTATATAATAAATCTAATGTAGTACAAAGTAAGTAAATAATTTTATGAAATGCTAAAATTTAACAATTGATAATGGCAAAAGTCTAGAGTATTCCGATAAGAATGATAGGTTAGTGCACGCCTTGCAAACTAATCGCTATCATGTTTGTAGTCCACGTTCCCTAAATGCATTTAGTTGGTATCCGTGCACATGCATTAAAGAAAAAATATAATTGATCTCCTGGATCTATATATATACTGATTTAATTAGTGTGACAACAATGTGAACATATAGATAATAAGAGTGGCATTTAATGATACTACCTGTGCGTTTAGTTTAATTTAGATTCTCACTACATAGGCACACATTGTTAATCTTATATACATTTATATATGGCTTCTCAGGCTGATAGACAGATCGTCATACGGACCCGTATTGGTTGTCCTCAAAACAAAAACAAATAACTTAAACAAACATACATATCCGAATGGAGAATCAAAATTAATAGCATAATACAGTGAACGCCAGTAGTGGCCCTGACCTTGTTATAAATGTACATATTTCGTGTTCATGATCTTATTTCTTACACGATAACGATGAGTAAGATCACAATAGTCACAAATATTACATAGATGGTACATTGTTATATATTAAGAGGAGCACAAAAATTATACGTATGTGAAAATTTACAAAGATTTCCAAAAACATGCAAATTTGAGTGGTGTATTGAGGGAAATCAACTTCATTTCGAACAAGAATTAAAACAAAAAAAAATTCCTAAATGGAAGTGGATTAGCTACGTAAGTTTTCAATTACTGTGAATGAGTTGATTCAAATTTTTTAAACAATTTTATAATTTAAATAAAAAAATAACAATTATTATGATGATCCCTAAGCCTGTAAAAAGTACGAAGGGAAAATTGGAACCTTATTTCACAAAGTAAAGTACACAAAAACACAACAGCAATATGTACATAAATATTTAAAATACATTCACGTAATTAGAGTGATTAGGATGAGCATTCATTCCTTATTTTATAAAAATTTAACAGCTACTTCTAATCTCTTTATTTTTAATAAATCATTAATTAAAACAAATGTTCTAATTTATATTTCAGCACTAGAATATCATCTTCAATTTTGGTCACTGACTGAAAAGTCACCTGCGTAGAATTAAAAGAAAATTGTTTTGAATATTTTATTTAACCTCTCTTTAATTCTTAAATGGTTATTTTAAGCTAGCGCTACTGAAAATATGTGAGTAAATAAGATATATTACTATACCAAATTTCATGTTTCTACGCTGCATAGTTTCTGAGAAAATCGGCTTTGACAGATGGACTGAGTTATAAGGGTTCTGCTTTTTAGTTTGAGGATGGAACCTTAAAAAACACTTAAATATTGAATATATTTGACGTTAATTTTGTAGAAAGTCATTATTCACAATAAACTGAAACTACATGATGTAGTATTATTTCTACTTTCTTTAAGTTCTTTACCACGACCCAGGTTTCGTTATTCTTGGCTAACAGCCCACTTGAAGATGTTGTAATACAACGAAACCTGGGTAAACCTAAAGAACTTAAAGAAAGTAGAAATAATACTACATCACTTAGTTTAATTTAATTGTGAATCATTAAAACCTTAAATTACCAAGAAATCACACTGCATATGCACCATTTTTATGAATGCTCTGCCACTATTTGGTAGACAGTGAGTGACCTTCAGCGTTAATGTCAAATTATTTCTTAAATGAATGCTTAGAGTTCTGAACAAATGGTTATGGTATTGGGTAATGTTGGGTGAATTAGGTGGTAGCAGAACGCAGCTTCATCTCCTGTAACTTTTGACGAGTATATTTTGTGATATGTGATATAACTTTATTATGGAGAGAATAAACACTGTTCTTTGACTATTTACTTTTTTAGTTAGCCTATGTAATTGCTGAAAGCAAGCAACTCTCTACGAATAATAAACTTACTATTAAAACAGAAGCGAGCGGTGCTCATTCCTGATATTCACATTTAATTAAGGTTTGGCTATTGAAAAGCTTGTTTGTAAGAGAACTAGAAAAGAAAGCTAGAAGCTTTTATATATATTATTAACTTGTGTAACCAACTTCTCATCACCAGTCACTAATTGCTTCAGTCAACCGAAGTTACTGTTTGTTGATTTTGTTGTTTGGCATTAATTAACTAACACTTCTTCCTTGGTCATCCAAGTTCAAATTTTCTTAAGGAAACATAGCTGATTTATCAACAAATAAATACACAATAATTTTCTCCAAAAACATATTTATTCTTGCATCTGAGTGTAGAGGCTGTGTTTAGTTGTAAATCTCATACACTAGTTGTATGTACCTCTCGAGTCCGGAATGATGCTTGTACGCTGGCGGCACACAAGCGTCACTCCCATAATGTGGCCTCAGCTGTAGCGGTAAAAATTAAAAGAAGGCTATCAGAGAGTCGAAATGTATGTCGGTATATCAATGATTGGGAAAAGATGCGAGATATATAGGCACATAATTCGGCTGGACAAAACTCATGTAAAACATATATCTCAGAGGGTACGTTTGTAGTAGGACTCAATTTATGTAGCTTGTATAAGCAGAATTTGGCCACAATCGGTCAACGCTCTTCTACATATGGCGCATGAAAGTGCTCTGCCGTCGTCGATCCCACATGAGGCTGCTATTTAACAATTAAATATAACACAAAAACATAGAGAGCGAGGATCATCAGGTCTATTCGAAGATTAGTTAAGAAACATTATATTCTGGGGTGGTCAATATCATGTAGCAGTCAGCGTGAGCCATAGCTGTTCGAGGCGCACGAGTAGGTGCACCTGACGACGGCGCAGAAAGTTGCGTTCACGCTCCTTGGCTACAAATCGCCGGCAGAGAGCCGCCGCCTTGCGCAGTACCACCGCTTTAGGAGCGCGTTCCTTATTGCATATCGACGGTACCTCGCGCTTCATTTCATCGAAGAGATTCTTCAAACCGATGCGCCGCTGCCGCTCCATGTCGTTGCGGACCGACAGTTTTTCTACATTACCAGCACCCGAGTTGGAACCATGGTGGAGACGTACGCGCTTGATAGGTGTGCGAAGCCCACTACGCGAGGGCTGACGGCCGCGTTTGTGGAGTGGGCGCAAAAGTGACGCGATAGGAGCGCCACGTTTGCGTGCCGTATTACGCTCTCCTTTCAGCGTCGAGATTCTCCGACGGCCGCTGTTGCGGTTCGTCACAGGTCGTGCCGGTCGCGTATTGATGGACTCATCGGACTGTGGCCCAGGCAGCGCTGTCCTGCCCAGCAACCGCTTTTGATATAGAAATCTCAATTAATGTTGTTTATCTGTGATAATATATTTTGCATTTTATTGGTAATTTTTTATTATTTACTTCAAATAAAATGCAATATATTCACTAGTTACACTATTTAGGTGTATAATCAGAAATATGAAGAGTGGACGAAAATGGGGGCGTCTACTGTAAAGGGACAAGTCCCAAACCTTAAGGTGGCAGCCTTGCCCAAGCATTCGGAGACTGTGGACTAGTAACTTGTGAGTTTAATAAATTTCTTTTATTAAACAAAAAAAAATAGAAAATATTTGGAACATAAAGACCAATGAGAGAAGCAGGAAAACTAAAATAGATAATTAAAGAAATGGAGACATAACATGTCAAGGTGCTGGGACTAAGCGAATTTCATTAGGAAGATTTAAGAGAGCTGAAAATCCAGGCAGGATTGAGCTTTTCGCTTTCTGGCTGACCAAAGGTGGAAGTTGCATGGAGCAGAATGTATTCTTTTTCTGTTAGAGTCTTAACAATTCCTTTTGAAGGTGAGATCAGGAAGATCATAGCGGTACAATGGTGTGCTCTTACAGGGACTTTAGATGGTGAGAAAAAGCATACCTTTTACGCTTCTCTGAACAACATTCTAAGTAACACATTCACAAGTCAAAATTCCATACTTCTCATGAATGACCTAAACGCCAAGGTTGCAATGGACAGTGAGGGCCTTTAACATAATATAAGCAGAGTCCCGACTCGGAGTGAGCAGTCTTTTTCCAAAAGCGATGTCACAAAAAGTTATCTGGGTGTAACCAGACCATCAAATAGAAACGGAGGTTGATAACATCGTAATTAGCAGGACGGGGTGAAGATCACTGTAAGACATAATTGGAAGAGCAGACAAGGTGTGGATTATGAAATACATCATCACCTAGTGACTTGGAGTATTTCAATACAGGATTGCCATAGGTGTGAAAAAGATCAAATCCTTCAAGCTGAAGTTAACTAACCGCTTTGAGGCCAAGAATATAGAGGAAAATGAAGGCAACAGCAAAAGGTAAATAAAAGGTAAACAGGCAAATATCATTAAAAATAACAAAATAAAACTTATACCATAAAAGATAAGAAATACCAGGTTGCAGAAACCACTTAAAGAAAGAATGGATGACGGATATGACGTAGGAAATTATAGAAAAGCGGCGACAGATGGAAGAGTTCATTGTATCATTGACAAATGTAAGATGGGAACAATAAGGAGGACATCAAAATAAGGTATGGAGAGTTGAATTGACAGGTGAAGAGAAGTGGACATTGTATTAGTTCTATAAAACCAGCAGTTATTGAAGCCAAGTTGACTAAAGCAAATTAAAAATAGGAGTTGAATGCCACCTGAAAGACAAATTGCCCACCTGAAGATGTTGTCATACAACAAAATCTAGATCGTGGTCAAGAACTTAAATAAAGTAAGAATAATTTTACATCACACAGTTTCATTAAGTTGTGAAAAATGAAATTAAAATGTATTTCTACAAAAATAAGCCCAAATATATTCAATATTTGAACAGATCTTACAAAAGAAGTGTGATGGAATCAGTCATCCCTCAGAGTCAACAAGGTATACCCTGAGAAATCTACACATCTGTTGCAAGGGAGGCAAAGATAAACTCTTAGGGTCGACGGAATTTGTCAACCCTCAAGAGTCAACACAGTTATACCCTGAGAAACTTTTGTACAGTGAACTTGTTTCTGCGCTCTCAAAAGTGTTTTGTTATTGTTTTTCTAAAAATCCTGATAATATCGAAAACATGTATGGGGCTATTTGGATTACATTGTACTATAAAACTTCAAGACCAGGAAATCTCTGGTATTATCTGCGTTTAGAAGATTGCAGATTGCAGATTCTTGGTGCAGATTTCGGTGGTTATGGGCAATCTGAAAACATTCATTAATAAAGCACCTGTAGCTAAAGAGATTGTTGAAGCTTTTATCTCTATACATAGAAAACCTATCAACACCTGTATTGCTGGAGAAGCATACAAGCAACATTATTCACAATAATAATGAATGCTTCAATTTTTACTATGGCAAATTGCATCTAAATCAACTTCTGGGGTTCTGTCATTTTTGAAATAGTACATTATTTATCTACGATAATATTCAATGAAGGTACACAGGACCTCCTAAGCCTCTTTGTTCCGAGTATTACAACAGATACAAATGGAATTACTCCTAATCTGCATCAATATTGTACCAAAATCGTTAAGTGTATCACACTGATGTCTGTACGAGCAGTTCATTATAATGAAGCTATTGTGGGTCTAGAAATATCAAAATATTTACAAAACTCAATGGCAATGATGAGGGGGAATCTTCCACGGACCTGACATCAATTATGAAAGTATAATAAATTGTAAGGTAACATGAAACTTTAGTTGAAACTTCAGCTGCGTTTTGCCAGTCACAGCATGAGTTGCAAGGAAGGCAACTTTGTTGTTACTATTATTATTTGTTGACAAAACACGAACAACTTGATATGTGTTGCCATTTCATGTTAATGCTATGTTTAAGTTAAGTGTTTCAGTTTTAATAGGTTGTAACTATCTATATGTTTATGAATGAAATTAGTTAGAAATAATGTTAGTAACTATCTATACATGTTTATGCATGAAATTAGTTAGTAATAATGTTAGTAACTATCTATACATGTTTATGCATGAAATTAGTTAGAAATAATGTTAGTAACTATCTATACATGTTTATGCATGAAATTAGTTAGAAATAGTGTTAGTAACTATGTATACATGTTTATGCATGAAATTAGTTAGAAATAGTGTTAGTAACTATCTATACACGTTTATGCATGAAATTAGTTAGAAATAGTGTTAGTAACTATCTATGCATGTTTATGCATAAAATTAGTTAAAAATAGTAGAAATTATACATTATGCAAACATACATCAAAAGTTTGAAAGAAAAAAGTTAACAAGCCCTTCAGGCATGATGAGAAAACTAACATCGTCTGCTTGTAATAAAACAAAAAAGAGTGTATCAGCGTAATATCAGCCTGTAATAAAACATAAAAGAGTGCATCGGCAAAATATTTTCGTAAATTATAATGGTGGTTATATTTACGTTATGATACTACATACTTAGGTTTACTTTATAATTTTACATGTTATTTTGTAGCTACATTGGAATTGTACATGTATTGGTTCGTACGATGTATTCCATTGATATTACGCAGCGCCCAATTTACGAATGCGCATTGATTTTTTATTGATTGGAATTACCTTAAGCAAAATATTGTGCACAAATTTAACCAATATTATTATAAATATCCACTTGCCACCAACAATTTGTTTTATAACTTTTATCGTATATGTTTCACCCTCTTCATTCACTGCTTAACATTAAGTGGTGACTCACCTTCGAACGCCGTTTCATGTGCGACTCAAATGTCTTACTAAAGGTGATGTTGACTGTGCACGGCTTGCACTTGAAGGAGGAATTGCGGTTCTGTGCTCTTTGCCTCGTCTCCTCCAGCTCCTGTAATCGCTGGGCCTCTGTCAAGTTCAGCAGATGAATGTGCTTGAGCACTTCAATTGAACTGTTTGTAGTTTGTGAATTTATCTCTGCCGATGTGTACATACACACGCACGCACGCACTCACACACACTCACACACACTCACTCACACACACACACTCACACACGCTCACACACACTAACACACACTCACACACACACACACATATATATATATATATACATATATATACATATATATATATACATATATATATATATATATGTATATATATATATATATATATATATATACTTCGTATGTATCTACACAAAAAGATCTATCCAAAATAAAATGTTCCATGAAACCTTCCCATTAAGTGGCTTGACACCTTAATCGAGAACCCACTTCAATATTTCACCAGGAATGCTAAAAGTAGCTACATTGGAGTTAAACAGTCAGAGGAAAAGCAAACGAACTGATGGAAAGAATATTTGCTTACTACTTCAAAACATGACTCACCTAGAAGATTTTGCATTTCAAGACCTATCACATCTTTATGCTCCAATCCACAAATATCAATTTCACTGTCATGAGAATAATTTCTGTCTTCATCACAAATCTCATCTTCAGCTAAACTGATTGCCGCATCCGGCGGTGAAATGCATGAGATAACTTGTGTGGTTTTTAAAGTTAGACTATGATTTTCTTCACTAGCCTGTGTTTGTTCCAATTCAGCTTTGTTGCATGTTATTTCCGGTGAGGAGGAAAAGCACATGTCAATTTCATTGGCATGACTGTGATTTCCATCTTCATCACAAATCCCGTCTTCATATTCCAACTTCACCGATAAACTGACTGCCATATCCGGCGGTGAATTACATGAAATAACTCGTGAGGTTTTTGAAGTCAGACTATGATTTTCTTCACTATCCTGTGTTTGCTCAAATTCAGCCTTGTTGTATTTCATTTCCGATGAAGAGGAAAATGTTCGCCTCGACACTGTAAATACGCTGTCGAAGCTAACATCCTCAGTGAAAACACTGTTTTCATGTTCTGGTTTCACTGACGAATCAATTTCTATATCCGGCGGTATGTTGCAAGACACAACTGAGCTAACTCTTGCAGTCAAGCCGTGCATCCTTTTGGTAGTCTGGATCTGGTCCCAGACCATTTGTTGAGATGTCTGAAAGAATGAATATCAGCATGATGTAGAGAGTCTACATCAGCGATAAAAAGTATAGGTGTCCATGAGATGTAAGTGGGGGTCCACATGAGTGGACCTCATTTAGACAAGTCATCGTTAACATTCAGGTATTCCATAAATGACATAAAATGCTAAACGCGGGTTGTGTGTGTCATAGAGGTATAATTAAATTATTCCTTATTTCATAATTTATAGAATTGTTCCAGCATCTGCTTTGTGTTGTGCTCTGTTCATATGTGGATTTTGCAAATATAGTGGGCTGTTCACATGTAGCGTGCAAATTATACATGTTTTTATTTTTTTACAATTCTCCACTCTACAAAAAAACACTATCGTAATGAGCAGGACTGTCGGCTGTGATGAAAATATCTGATGATATTTTCAGGAAACTTTAATATTAGCCATGCAGGGAGTTCACGGATAAAGATATCGGCAAAAATGGGATAAAAATTATGCTAAGTGACAAAAAAGTTTAATAACTTCCAAGTTAGACTAATATAGAACAAATCAAAGATCAGGTGTGATTACTGTCCCAAAGCTCGTCAAAGCAAGGACTATAATATTATTCAAACTGTATCTAAGAAAAGAAATAGTACTGCTGACAATTAGGTAAATGAAATAAAGACTTTCATGAAATATGTCCCGAATTTGTCATTGCAAAAGTCATTTTTCATCACAATAACACCAAAGAACACCACTGGAGATCACCAGAAATTATTGCAGCTAGGATGAGATTTCTTACCACATCTTTCTTAGTCACGTGACCTTACACCATTAAATTTTCACTTGCTTCACTGAAATAAAGCTGTTTTTGAATATAAAACAGTTGAATGGTATTTATTTAGAAAAAATCACATTATGCCAACCAATGAATCACTGCAGGACTAATTAGAGCATCCGTAACCACTATTTCTCAGTGTAATCGAAGATTATACCTGGCTTTGTAGCTTAAATAGTAAGGCATTTGTCAATATTCTATTGGAAGTTCGTGCTGTTTCCATGAGTCTCAGTGCATTCAATACATGTTGACGACACCACACGCATATGCTTCTACTGGCCTTCGTTGAGTCCTGAAACAGAATGTAATTCCTAATTAATGCAGTCAGTCTGTTAATTATGGCACACATGCCATGTTGGTTTTATGTTCGAGATGTAATTTATTTATTGTTTTTCAAAATAGTTTCTGTGTGTTTGCATTGTTTAATTCGATGGAATCACTGAAAGATGCATTTGATCCATTCTTTCTTTTGTTTCTTTCAGCCTTTTAGATGATAGTCACCGTTTCTTTAAACATTCGCACATCGTATTCATACATATCACACACTTATTCTTGGAAATAAATAAAAATGTCACAATGCATAGTCGAGGATGTATATGGTGGATGACCCATAATTTCAACATCCAACTGAGTCAAATATTAATTCGTCTAGCTGAGTCATTCATCTGTTGTCGAGATAAAGAAGGTTTCTACTGGGCAGGGGTAACTCTAAAATTTTTCCAAAACGAGATAACAATTGCTGGTATACTGATCTGCGCTAATTTTTCTTTCATTTTCCAGAACAATTGTTGCATAATAATACTTCTGTCCGAAGAATGAAAAGACCGTCTTTTTCCAGAATTTCGTCCTTTCTTCATCTTTGCAGACATTTTTTCAAAAGGAAACACCCACTGCACAAAATGTTTCTTAGTTTCAGCATAAGGATATTGAATACAGCATTTTAATGACCTTCATAGAATTTTTTTAACATTTCACAACAAAAATTAAGATGGTGGGGTTTTTAGACTTTGATCTAATCATCTAGCAAGAAGCTTTCAGAAGCCTAAATATTCATATAGAATTTTCTGCACTGAACTCACACAAATGCCTAAATCTGTCTGAATTTACTAATAGGTTACTCTCTTGTCAATTTTTACCTGGAGCAATTGAAAAACAGCATTGAATTTTATTCGATAATCACTGTCGAGAGATGTCCCTTATGCATATCGTCATTGAGATTTGTGTGGTTGTACAAATCTCTTGAACTCATCAAACCAGTTGTAAACAGTAGTGCGGGATACAGATTCATCTTAAAATGCCAATAGAAGTAGATTGTATTGTCGATTGAAACCACAACGAAAGTCATAAAAAATAATGGAACTAAAATTTTCTCACGTCAAGTTCATCTTGGTGTGATTTTCACAATTTTGAATTCGCTGCCGATTTGTGAAAAAAAATCACAAATTTAAACAAAGTACCTCAATGGATTACCAAAGAGTTTGATTTTTGAAATTTTGAATTTATTTGTTTATTACCATTATTACGAATGGTCAGGCTTAAAAAGTTTCAGTTTCGCACTTGTATGTTTAATTTTTTCCTCTAGCTATAGATGTAACGCTAAAAACTTGAAAACAAATGGAAAGCAAAAGTACAGAAGACCAAAAAAACCAATATAAATGAAGGTAAAACATAAATTCACAATATCAAGCATTGCCACTTAAATCACATCGTGCCCAATCAGAACTCATGATAGAATATTGTTTGCTGTACTTTCATCATGGCATAATTTATACTGAGCCGTGTCAAACTCATTGCGAGTATAGTCACAATAGAGTATGAATTTATATGCATTTTTATAAAACAATGATTTGTCAATTAATTTTTGTTAAATAAATTGCCATTTATGTGTGTTTTCAAATTTAAAAATTGATTAACAAGGGCATTTTCACTATTGAGGGAATGCCCTTATTCTGAATATTTTTATGGAATTTCTCAGTAAGAATAATTGCATATTGTCAATAAAAGAAAATATCTAAAGTATATCAAAGCATAAAAATTGAAAAATGTTAGCAGTTGAAAAATTGATGCAAATAATCATTGCGAGTGAATTTTCTTCTGAATGGATTTATTTTAATAAAACAATCGCGACCGAGCTCCATTTTTAAATAAGGCAGGAGACTTTCTTAGGAGACTAATGGCCAAATGAATCCAAGAAAAATACAAATATTTACTAAAGTATAATCACATTTTCTTTCTGGCGTATATAAACGTACACAAACAAACATTACTTACACATTTTACGAGTTCGATAAAAAACATTTCAAACATTTTTTTTGAGATCGGATAGAGTTTCATTTCAGCTTTACTTCGAAGGCAAATACTACAGAAATCGTTCCCCGCTTTCATTGCGTCCATTAAAGTTTCAACAGACATTTTTATATAGTGTTTTTATTATCACAGAATGTACACCGAGAGCAAAGGTGCGTAAGATGTAAATAAATTACTCGTGCAATATAAACATAAACGTGTCATACGCTCTCAAACATTGAATGTGTTCAACAAAATACTTGGTTTATGGCCCTTGAAATTGAAGTGTCAGGTGTCAATTTGACACTTGGGACTAAGGATGTGCTCCTATTATATCGACAAATTAATTCAAGTACTCGAATACTTTTGTTTCAATATCAAGTACTTTGGTATCAAATTATTTTTTTCGAAAATTACTGGATGTCAAAAGAAAGTATTTGGATTAAATTGTGAATGTCATAATCTTGCAGCATAAAATGGAACGTGCCACTGACGACGTAATGAGGGATATCCATATATATTATAATATCACATTTTGTAACGAAATAGTGATGACCGCCTCGATAGTAGCTTGACCGACGTCTTCTTTGAAATTATTGATGGTAAATATTTTGATAAAAAGAACAATGACTGTGGAATTAAAATGTTTTTATTTAAAAAATATGTCTGTAAATTAAAATTATTATCAATAAAATTATTGTTCTAAATGTTTCTTATACTAAAACAAATTCATTTAATAAAGAAATATACATTATTAAAATATTAAATTGATTAAATATTGTCATATTTTGCATATTTTTTTATTGTAACATATATCATAGACAATATAATTAATATTTGTACTTTTGAATTGTCATATTAATACAATTCAGGACAATAAGGCCATGTCTTCAAGAAACAATTTAGAATCTTAACGTAGAAAAGAGATAATAATACTAATACTAGCGTGACCCGTGCGAAGTCTTCGAATTATTTATTCCATTATGAAGCTCAGATGACAGATCAAACAAATATTTTACTAAAATTGACATATAGAGGCTCAAGTATCAAAAGCATTGAGCTAAAGCGCCACTTTATTTATACGTGAGTGGATTTGAAATTAAACAAACATTTTACCGACCGTCAATCATATTGACGTTGAGCCGTTAGATGGCAGCATTGCTGTTTTGTGTATATAATTTTAATAATTAATTAATTTGCAAAAACAATAGCAATAATAAATTGTTTAGTTGTGGATGCCGGTAGAGCAAGCAATTATCTATAAAATGATATATAATTTATGTGGATTAGTTGTGAGGTTTTTTCTAAAAAGGGAGAGTAACATCTTAACCTTAACGTATTAATATATATGATGATTTTTACTAAACCTACATTTTATTATTAATGTATTTCAGCTCTGATGAGCTGTTCTGAGACTAAATATATATAAGTTACGCAGCTAGGATCTTATTTGGAATTCTTCTCTACGCTTTTAGTTTCTATCTCACGTATTCAAATTTATCATTTTATGAAAAGATACACTCTAAACGTTTGATTACATATGGGTTTATTATTTTAATATCAAACTGACCGTCTTATCCAATTATATGATGATATGTACACATGTTCATAATTGATGTCAATTAATAATTTGCAATTAATTTTGAGGTTTCATGATTGTCTGGTGATAGAATTTAATGAAAAAAGCTAGGAAAAAGTAATAATTTTTAAAAGTCAAATATTATAACTTGATAACGATTATAATAATTACAAAAATATAAGATCGTTTCAATTTTCGAGTTAAATATATATTTTAATTTCTTTTTAGGAAGACGACGTTAGCAGCTGGTGTGCACTATTCACTACAGTTTAATAATAATATTTATTGGAAATGTGTAGAGAAAAGTAATTAGATTTGATTGGCCATATTATCCTGAATTAAATTGTCGCAATACGCATAATAGGTTATGTTTTGAAATCTAATTCGGTGGAAATGGTTTTAAAAGTTGGCAGCACTGGTGTAGCGCAAATTCCTGTTCCTAGTCAGAATCCGTTTGAACCGTCAAAGTGTTACTAACCATTAAAATAATTTCCCCCTGAAAATTACTTAAAACCCCCCCCGATAACAAACCAAAACTCTTTCAAATCAGTGATGTGCTATAGTAAGAGATCCGATTTTCTTTTGAAGTTAAATTTTTGTAGAACCTGTGCACTAAAGTAAGGAATATCATATGTTTTGTGTTCTCCAATTAATGTTGGTCATCTGCATTGTACATAAATGTTGCTGATAGGTTCATCACTGGTGTGATTTGAATGTGACACTCTCAAAGATTACATGAAACATCGTAATAATAATGAATGAGTAGCTGCTTTAGACTGTCACATGAGCGAGAGAGCACCATACCCACACATTATATTAAAAATATTTCATATTCCGTATTTTTCAACACACGCACTGGATTTAGTGCTGTTGCAGGACATAGAATTATTTTTCAAAAATAGCATTTACGTTGATGGCAATCAATAGAACTAATAACTCTTATGAAAAGCTGTGCAGTAAAATATTTAGTAAAACTAACACTTGGCGAAAAAAGAGGAGTATTTCAAAATGTAGTGCAGAACAAGTTGAAATGTGCGTAGTCTCGTGGACTCTTGACTAACCTTTACCTGGGTCTTATTCTATGGGTGTTTACATACAATTCAATAACCCCGCACATAGGTGTCTGTTTGTTTAACAAAAGTTTATCTCTCCCAGATTTGCTTAAATATCATTTCGGCTGTATCAACCCACCCCATATTTGTCACATAGTCTTTGACAGATTCCAATTTTAATTTGGGCAAACCAGTTGAATAAACAAATTTTTCTGTCGGAACGACCTTACCATAGATAAAATGGTTTCTGTCTTGCCATTTTATTGTTAGCAAGGGGAGAAAAGATTATGCTTCCTGCATTTTAAGTCTTGCTTGTAGGCAAATCCCTTCTGTTCATATTTACAGTGCCGCAAGCATAAGTGCTTCTTTTTTAAATAAAGAAATTGCAGGCTTGCATATTGGTTATCTTCATACAGGTGTCTATTACATTTTTAATAGTCTTAAAATTTTGCGACCATCAATCTACTAACTCTTAATTATGGTATTGTCATCGTGTTGGTTTCTTTGCCCTAATACACAAAGAAATCTACAATAATATCCTTTATCGCCATGCAGCGCAAATAATTTTATACCGAAACTGTGTCGTTTTTCCATAAAAATTCCTCTATTGCCAAATGGCTTTCAAAAGGAACTTTGTTTAGTTTAAGTTTTATAAGAGCATTTGAAGTCAAGATTTGTAATATATCAGCCTAAGATTTCATAATGGGCATGGTCGGATATAATTCCCTTTGATGGGAATTGCTGTTGATCATGCTTTTTTTCCTAAGTTTACTGACCATATATGTTCCTGGCTGCGACATGAGAGGACGACGTCATTGCTTATTTTACCTGCCTAGAGCGCACAAGATTATTTTACACCGTTCACTTGTCTTTCAAGCACTCACATTGTTCAATGAGTATTGTGGGATTGTGTGCAGTATTGTGAGACGGCTGATTGCTAGATGATATTTATCCAAACCACTGTGTATTTGTTTTTTAATTGTATGGAATTGCTCTGTGAGTGTGTTGTCTCATTCGTTATTGTTTCATAACTATTTGTCATACGTTCTTCTACATGCCCAACGCTTTGAGTAATACTATAAGTTGGGCATGGGGTTTTCAAGAAATAAATAATTCGAAGAATGTTATCATAGCGATTACAGAAGTGTATCTATATGCAGCCATTGGTTTATGAAATATTTGTTTGTAGAGCAAGGGTCATTGGACCAATACTCTTCTATGGAAATGTGTTTAGTTCTTGTATATGGTATTGCTATTTCAGTACCTAAGTATGTAAGTACTTATTGTAGAGACACATTTTTTCAACTTTGGAGCCTTGAACTTTTAAATTCTCGGCAAAGGGAATTAAAAATTGAAGATTCGGAATGAATAATTGGTATGGCGTAAATATTGTTGGTGATATTTATTTGTGAGACAAACCATTTTTTGAACAAATTTCTTGTTTTAAAAATAGTCTAAAAAAGTCGACAAACTCAAACTCCAACGAATCGGCATTCAAATTTGTACTTGTGTTTATACCTGATACAAACTCGTCAAATTTTCCGTTACCTATTTTCTGCAATCTGCAATGACCAGTTAAAGTACATTTTTCATCCTGTTCCTGATAAAAGGAAGTAACTGAAAATATAAACACTAATGTATAGATTGTACAATTAAGTCGAAAAAAACAACTTCAATTTGCATGCAGTTATTATTAATTCGTTGATAAATCAAGAGGATCAGGTTTCAGTGCAGGTATGCAATGTTATTGATAAATATTACAGAATTATTATAATACTTAAGTCGAGCGTCTATAACACAGGCAATAAGAAATAACTATGTAAATTCCATTTAGCTTAAAAATATAATAAACATTACGAGTCAATAAATGTTTTTATTGACTCATCTAAAGTCTAAAGTCTGGATTGTAAATTACATTTCTTTTTAATGTCAAATTTTATTCTAAATATGTGGGAAGTTTTGTGTCATCATTTTATTACAAAAAATCTGCATGAGAATTGCATTATTTGTTCATGGAAATATTCAGTGGACATGCTCCATTGAACACTATTTGCAGAGAGATTCTGACAATTTCAAAATAATAATTTTACACAGAAGACAAAGAACATGGAAAATAATTAAAAGAATGTAAAAACGCTGAATTGGAAATAAATGAATATCCATATAGAACTCCTAAAGAAGAGCAGTCAACTGATAAGTCAACAATTCTTGTCGTCTAATTATGATGGGAATGGTTAAAAAATAAGGGAATTTGGTACCACATCAGTTGAAAGAAACAGTTTACATTGAAAAAACCATATGTAAAATAATTCAAAGATAAATAGAAAAAGTTTTTTCAATTCTAATAGGGGGTGAAGGGTGAAAGTAGATCTATTTCAATAATCCTAAATGAAAATCAGCATGGTCGCATAAAGCTGCCCACCCCATTGTCACTGAAACAAGATATTTAGAATAATAAAGTCTTGCTATAACGAATGTTATTCATTTCATTTAACGAATTTAAAGCAAGCTCTAACTGAAAAATGACCAGCATGGGAGAACAGATATAATAAACTTATTTTTCAATATAACAACACCAGGCCACATGTTGCTTAACTGACTGGGGAATTCTGTTCATTCAGTCGATGTGGCCAGTACTTCATTTAACATGAGGAAATAAAAAATTTGGCTCAATCAGTGGATTGCTTCAAAGGAAGGTCCGGTTTTTTCATAGGATTGAGCATTTCTGGTAAACAGAACCCTATAAGCATAATCTTTTATTAAATGTGTATTATTTCTAATCACAGCATTTACAGTTAATACTTTTAAACCTACTTAATATTTTCTTAAATATATTTTTTATTAATTCCTAAGACCTAACACAAAATTTAAACCTATAATGGGTCTTCGGAATACACCTAAATATTTTAATTCTGTCTACACTTCCGACTGCAAGAGAAAAATAGTCTTAATACATTTAAACCCATCTAAATTTTTCTTAAATATTTTTTTTATTAATTCATAAGACCTAACACAAAATTTAAACTTATTCTCGACTTACGAAACACATCCCTAACCTTCAGAATCCACCCATAAATATTTTACTTCTATCTATATTTCCGATTGCAAGAGAAAAATACTCTTAATATTTTTATACCCATGTACATTTTTCTTAAATATTTTTTTTATTGATTATAAAGGCATAATACAAAATTTAAACCTACTCTCTACCTTCGAAACACACCCCTAACCTTCAGAACACATCGTTAAATATTTTACTTCTGTCTTTACTTCTGACTGCAAGAGAAAAATAGTCTTATTACTTTTAAACTTATCTAAACATTTCATAAATAAATGCTTTGTTAATTCTGAAGACCTAACACAAAATTTAAACTTACTCTCGACCTATGGAAGACACCTCTAACCTTCAGAACCCACCCCTTAATATTATACTTCTGTCTATACTTTCGACTGCAAGAGAAAAATACTCCTAAATAAAGGTAATCGGTCTTTTGTTTCTGATTCGTACAGTAAATTTTACTCAATCCCATATCTACGTAATTATTCAACGCTTTTGCATTCAATCATTTTAAAGGGGAGAGATGCAGATGCTCACAGCCAGTATGAAAAAAATCTTATACATTTTACTTAGCTTCGTGTTTATCAATAAGTGTTACTACTTTTTGTGAAAAAAAATATTTTTAATCTTATACATTAAGAAATAAAAATTTTAAGAATTCAATTGAAACAGTAAGTAGGATATAACTTATTATCACAATATTTACAAAACTTTCACAACATTATTAAAACAAACACAACGCACTTTTATCACTATGAATATTTTACTACCCATTGATAGTTCTGTTTTGAAAAGCATTTTTTAAGGAAAACCTCATTATACACTATTCTCGTCCTTTGCGTTTAGCCTTTGTGCTAAATAACGTTGAAATCTGACTCTTTTTTATCAGGTAACTTTTGTAAACTGGCTGGACTGGTAAATGAATGCTCAGTTTTCAGCCATCCACTGCTCAACTATTCTATAATAACTATATGAATTGCAAACAAATTTTATTTTCTGATATATTTTTTTCATATGATTAAAACTATTCAATGCTATTCTGGTAATAACATTGAATTAACTGTTCTTTGTTCATTGAGATTCGTGCGACAGCATCATATTTAATGAATCTATCTGCCCATATACTTGAGGTATGTTATAGTGATATCTTTTAAAGTTATAGGCTTTAAAACTCCTGGTCTCATTACTGTTTCTCATTATCCCTCGCTGTTATTTCATCGGTTACTGGAAGTCCAGGTGCCTTTTGAGATTTCTTTTCATGCTGGGCACATGCGACTTTACAACCAGAATGTTTTGGATATATTTGAGATGCGAGCAGACTGACTCTTTCCTGAGATTATGACGCATGGTTGGATTATGTACTTGTGTGAGGCTGCTACGAACCTTTTTGCTGAATATTTTAAATCAGTATTTTTGAATTATGGACCGACACTCAATATTGCAAAAGCGGCACAGGTTACTAATAGGGACGATGTCGGATCTACTGTATATTATGAGGATAAACTCTTCTATAATTGAGTTTGCATTAACAGCTCCAGCAAAAAATATTCCACAGTCTGTTAGCAACTCTATATACTTAATCAAGGTCCGCTCCGACATCTTCGCCAAACTAATTGAATTTATTGTAAATCTTTTCATAAATTCTTAAACTTTTCCACTTTTTCTTTTGGAATATTTCCCATGTGACACTTGACTAAAGTCTGGTTCTACGTCTGATGTACATCATTTTTATCTCTAATATAATAATGATGTAAAACCTGTAGCCATGTTAATCTACATTTTCTAAAGTATTTAAAACTGTTGTACATCATCGTTTGTATTACCAAGTTCAGTGCCAGCTGTTGGACTGCCAGCTCGGCTTTCATCCTAAGTGGTTTACCATCACTCCCTTCAACTCTGAAGGGGGTGATGGTAAACCACTTAGGATGAAAGCCATCCAAACATGCTTTCCATTTCTATTTGTTTTAAATATTGAATGATTATATTGATACCCATCGGTCTTGGACTTGGTAACACTTTATGCTCCTGTCTGTTATGTGAGAGGATGGGGTTATGATTTATTTCATCTGCCTTGAGCGTGCATGCTCGCCCCTTTTTCACTTACTTACTTTGATCAAAGCGGTGTTGTGAGAGGTGCCTGATCTTGATATTTTTTAGCTCCATTGACAGCTTTAGGAATGCAATGTTTAGATTTATGATTTAATTGGATTGATGTTTGTAGGTTACATATGGGTTTTTATAAATAAATACACAATATAATTTCCCACCAGCAGTAAATTTTCTTTTAAAACGTTCTGTCAAATATTTGGTTTTTTCAAATTGCCTCTACTATCATAAACTTCAGTACCTGTACTTGGGAGCTCTGTACTGTTAATTAAGTGAAAAAATTATAGCATCATTGTGAAGAAATTATGGACCAATGGCTTGTGACAGCAGGTTTCTTTATAACACCCGTGTTGAGAATAAATGCAATATATATTTTCATTTGCTCGAGTGTGACTTTCTTCCACTTTTTTAGAAATGAAATAATATTTTCTGAAAACAAGTTTTTAATATGAAAACGTTTTTTAATGTTTTTAATATGAAAACACAAGTTTTTAATATGAAAACACCACTTGCCGATCAACATGTTTTCTTTATAAAACTTTCATAATCACATTGCCTATTATTAAGAATAGCTGTATGTTATTTTAAAAGTTAGTAACTTAATGCTGTAATTATGAGACAAAAACCATAGTTGCAAGGTTATCTCTACTTTAAAAAAATACTCAATTATAAGCCTTCAGATAAACGAAACCCAAGATTTTATGTCAGCTGTGATATATTATTTGAATGGAATATTTTTTCATGCATCGTTTCTTTTTAAATGAAAATTGATTCAAAACTAATTATGACGTTAATAATAATGTGTCCAACTTGTGATTACCTTTCATTTGCATATCGTCAATAAAAAATTGTTTTCAAGAACCTTTTCAAAGTGACTTCTCTCCTTAAAATCTGTTAGGGTCTGTAATACTGGACTATTAGAATGTCATCATAGATTTGATAATGGAAATCAAGCAAAATGTGTTCATTTGAAATTATATTTTCAATTTGTATTATTTTCAAGTATATTTCATATAATAGAATATTTCAGATGTTTAATATTAATTATGAAAAATTATATTAATTTGTACACCAATTTATTGTTTTGTAAAAGTGATCCGTATGCAATTAGTTTGTTAATAACATTCATAAACAAAGGCCAAATAAACTCAATGTTCCTTTTGAAATTTTCCCATTTAAAATAATGTTAATTGAAATGAAAAATGATGCAATTTTCATAATAGTTTTGTTTCGGTACTTGATTTCAACAAGGCGCTTATTGTTGAAATTAGCAACTACTTGACCAGAAATATAAATTTCTGTTTGGAGTCGTGTTGTGACATGTCAATGTTTTGGCCAGCTTTAAATAATTTCCTTGTTTCGTTTGTAATTTTTTCGTTTCATTAATATTTATTTGCTGAAAAACATTATGTCCTTTCCTGAAAACAAAAATATACAGTACATTGATAGACAAGTAATCAACGATTGTTATTTCTACCACCAATACAATGCTATGAATGTTTTTTAATAATATCTATGTTTCTTGCACAGCGCTTTTTGTGCCCGAACAAAGTTTAAATAGGTTTACCGCTAGATGTAATCTATACTATCCACGAAACATATCAAAAAACATGTGGTGGTATTGCATATCGGCACTTTGAAAGTGTAACTTGTTTAGAGCTCTGTCTTATTTATAAGTGTGCGAGCTTGTAAACATATAACTTTATTCTTGCTTGTAATCATCACTTGTATTCGTGTATGTTACAAATGCTAGAACAATGTGTAATATTAAAAATTAAATGTGAATGTTTAATATAAAATAAATAATATTTTTTAAAATTGTTTGAAAGGGTGTGATTATTGCAGATGTTTAATACAAATGTTACATACAATGGAGACATCTGCGAACTTGTGTATGTGCAGAGTTGAACATTATTTTATGTCGTATAAATGAAGAATATAGTATATTGATATTAGGAATAATATTTAACTTTAGCACCACTTACAATTTAAATACCGCATTAATGTTTCTGATTATTGTTTATATAGGATAGTATTAGTGAAAGAATTCAGAAATCCCTTTTGTTTTTACAAAAAATTTTTACATAGATAAATGTTGAATATATTTAGCGTTAATTTTGTAGAAATTCATTATTCACAATTAAATGAAACTACGTGATGTAGTATTATTTCTACTTTCTTTAAGTTCATTACCACAACCTAGGTTTCGTTGTATTACAACATCTTCAGGTGGGATATTAACAAAGAATGATTCTTTGCTAATATTCCACCTGAAGATGTAATATATCGTGGTAAAGAACTTAAAATAAGTAGAAATAATACTACATCACGTAGTTTCATTTAATTGTGAATAGATAAATGTTGAAACAAAATTTTTCTGCGATTCTTACAATGTTGCTAATTTTTTTTAATAATTTTGCATCAGCCCATTCCTTTTTTGTACATAGCTTGGCAAATCTTTTTTCCATTCATTCTGTTATTCTCTCCATCATTCATTTCTGAGGTCATTTTTATGTTTCTTTCTTTTTTAAATTTTGGATGAAGGTTTTTTTTATCAGGCTATCGGGATATAGGGATAGTCTGATAAAAAAAACTTTCATATTTCCTACTATTAGCCCTCCACAGTCTTCTAATTCACTTCTCTTGGCCAATATTCCTTCTGTGGATATTGCCTTTGGACGTTCTCATTGTACCATGACTATTGTTTCATCTGGATAATGTTCATTTATATGTAATTTTAAGACCCAATAATTAGGTTTAAAATGGCAAACAAATATATTATTGGTATATTGTAACTGGGGTGACCAGAAATGGCTGATGTAAAATCTATTATGATTGCATGATAAAGGTTGCCAAACTTTCCAAATGCCAATTGCTGACAAATCTTTGCAAAATAAATATCATATCCGCTAAAGATATCTCTTATTTTATATTTCTTCGTTATTAATTATCAAAAATCAAGTATTGGATATACATTTTAGTTTTAATTGCTGTATAATAAAAAGTTTAACATCTGAACATGATTTTCGAATGATAAGAAGTAGTGCGTTACAAAAAAATTGTTCAGGGAAAATAGCAAACAAATAACTAATTGATGACTGTTTTCTTATTTCGTAATAGCCACGGTAAAAAAGGAAAGTAGGAATACAAATACTTGCTGAAAGTTAATTAAGTGTTAACTTGTATTTTTTGTTTGTTTTATTGCTATAACACAAAAGTATGCACGCATATTACAACACTGAGGAAAAATGAAACAACATAATGTAGGTTTTATAAAAAAATTGTGAATTGATGTAGGTATGTCTTGTGTTTGGATGCGCTAGGGAAAAACAAATTTAGTTTGACAACAATGTGTATTTTCTATTTTTTTTTGTTGAAATGAAAGAACGTAGGTAAAAACAACCCTTTAATAAAAACTTGGTTTGGGTCGCGATTATTTTATTTAAAAATGTATATATTAAAATTGACAGCCAACTGGTAGTCATTTTTTCACAGGATGAGCATATCCAAAATCAATTTTTTATGATAAAATAATCGAATCCTAGCTCTATTTTTTTAAATATGCCGTTTTCAAAAATCAAGAAAAAATTAAAAAATACCCATTTTTGCCACACAAGATTTACAACAAAAATTTAATTAACTCTACCCCCAGTTTTTCTTTCGTTAAAAAGATCGACGAATGGATTCTATACAAACAGCCAAATAAGTGGGAAGTTATTTTTTCTGTTTATTCTTTTTATTGCACTTCCACCAAAATTGTTCACAAGCCGTCTCTGATCATGGTATATTATTTTTAAAATGTGTAGATAGTCTCAAAACTTTTACAGTAGCAAAAAATATCAAGGAAAGTAAATCTCAAGTATTGCGTTGATCTTTTTCCGCTATTGACATAAACTTTCTAAAAAAAGTTTGTCATTTGCTGTGCGAATTTTTACTTAAAATAATGTATGATGACAGATGTCTTCGCATTTTTTGATAGATGTCATCAGATTTTCTATGATATATAAGCAGTCTCGAATTTTTATTGTTAGAGAGAGACAGATGCTGCTGAACAAATGTGGTTTAGTACTGGGAATATTTTGAAATTTTTTGACATACACATTAAAAAAGGTATATTTAAAAGAAAATTCTGCAGCTGACCATTATTTGTAATAAAAAATCAATTTATAAAAAATACCCACAAGAAATATATTCGAATTTGTATATTTCTTGCCTATTTTTCACTAAAGTCACGTACTTAATACTTAATATCTTAAAATCTTTGATTTATTGTTCTTTTTTTAAATTTATAATCATCAATTTTTACATTTGCCATTACAATAAAAATATATATAGCAATTAATTTTTAAGATATAAATTTATAATATAATGTGTATAAAAGAAACAATACAAATGATATATGTAAATAAAATAATTTCCGGCTGCATGTAATGAAAAATTTGTTTAATTATAAAGTTTTATAAAAAGTGTATTTTCTAAAAAAATATATATTTCCAAAGAATAACCCAGACTAGCCCAGCCCAGTCCAGCACAATCCAGCCTAGCACAGCCCAGTCCAACCCAGCCCAGGCTGATCCGACCAGGCTCGGCGCGACCCGGCCCGGCGCGATCTTGAATCTTAAAAACTGTGTGAAATTCTTATTTAATACCCTAGTTAGTGGAAATCGAATATAATGGCGATTTATTGTGAGAGAGACAGATCCCGCCATCTTGGATCTTAATAACATTGTAAAATTCTAATTCAACACCATGAAGTTAGGTGAAATAGAATATAATGATTTATTATGATAGAGGGACAGATGCCGTCATCTGTCTCTCGAAAGCTAAAATTGCCAAAATTAGGCGAAAAATAATTCAGTGACGATTTATAGGGAACGGGGGATGCCGCCATCTTAAATATTTAAAACATTATAAAATTTGAATTCAATGCACCAAAACTAGTCGAATATGAAAATAGTGGCAGTTTTGTTGTAATCGATGGATCGCGCTATCTTGGATCTCGAAAACATTGTGAAATTCCAATACAATTGAAATCAAATATAATGACGATTTGTTTCGAATAACAAATGTTGCCACCTTGGATCTCAAAAACTTTGTGAAGTTTCAGTTTGACACCCTAAAGTCAGTCAAAATCGAAAGTAATGACGGTATTTCAATTCAATACCAATTATTTAGTCGTAATGGAATGTAATAAGCATTTATTTAAAGAGAGACAAATGTCGCCATATTAAATCTCAAAAACATGATTGAATTTAACACCTTGAAGTTAGTCAAAATCGAATGTCATGACCCTTTACTGTCGGAGAGAAACATTCCGCCATTTTGGATCTCAAAACGATTATTGTGGGAGAGACAGATGCGCTGAGCATTGCCGTGCCGAGCCTGGTCGGACCAGCCTGGGCTGAGCTGGACTGGGCTGTGCTATGCTGGTTTGTGCTGGGCTGGGCTGGGCTGGTCTTTGGTTTATTCTTTGGAAATATATATTTTTTGGAAAATACACTTTTTATCATGAAATTTCAAATGGTCACTCTAAGGTTAGTGGAAAGAGAATATAGTAACAATTTGACGTTTATAAATTAAATTCGAATTCAGTAGGTATCTCAAGGTTAGGGAAAATCACATGATTTGGTGAGGGAAAATCACTTAATGATTATTTATCTTGGGAGATATAAACGGCACCATATTAAATATCAAGAACATTGTGAAATTCGAATTCAATATCCTAAAGTTCGAAACTAGAGATGACCAACTCGGAAACCGAGTTGGCCCCATCGAACCGAGATAAATGATTTAAAAACTCAAGAAAACCGATTTGCATACAGAATTAATCTAATGGTTTTAATGAAAACCTTTATTCGATAGTTTCGTGGATCGATAATTAAAATACTCTTAATTTCAATAATAGTTATTATTTTGTTTATTACTTTACAAGCATTAATGTATACAATGGATACATATGGCTGATTCAAAGCTACGAGATCAATCTCTTACAGCCAACCAGAACACCAATTCAGGCCTGTTCGATGAGCAGCCGGGAATCGTACCCGGATCCCCGCTTTGCGCTGCGCTTTCAGAGAGCACATGCCTTGTGATCAAACCAACACACCACAGTGACGATGCTTTAATGACATAGTAGAAAAATAAGGTGGCTAAAAAAGAAAAAAATTATAGAGGTATATTTTGAGAATCTTAGTGTTATTTATTTATTAAAAACTATAGTATTGAGAGCTAGATAAAATCAACTTTAAAAATATATTTAAATTAACAAACAATTAAAATGGTAAAATAAGTATATTTTGATTTCGTCTTTATCGTTAACTCAGTTTAAATACTTTACTTATAGTGATGTAAATAAAAAGGGTGTTTTTTAAGATATTTGTCTATAATTTTGTTACTTTTTTAGATATGTTATTTTATCAAATTGTCGATACAAAGTTACCAGTCATTTTCTTTACATACTACCAACATGAGAATTGAAATTAAATCCTTATGGAGCAGTTTGTATAATTTATATGTTACTTTTGACTAATATTTATGATGCATACATACATATGTACGTCAATTTTATACATATATGTGTTAATATAAAGCTTTTCCAACAAAAAACAACTTGATCAAGTTAATAAATATAATCAACTAAATAAATATGATCAAGTTAATAAATATAATCAACAATAAACATGCTTGAGTAAGTTTTTGCACTATACGTTGCACCGTATTCGGTATGGTCGGTTTGACTCGTCCACTGTCGGGAAAGGCGAGTGAATTAAACAATGACCGATCGCAGCAAGAGGTCGAACGAACCAGGACATGTCGGTTTGATACAGACGTAAATCAGTTTTTCCTCGATTTAACTTCAACTCAGTTTGAATCGGTTTGTGTAGTTAAGTTGTTACGTAGTCAAAATGGAATATAATGACGATTACACAGATATCGCTATCTTGTATCTCAAAAGCAATCCCGGCTATGGCAAACCCCATCATTAAGCGAAAAGTTTTGGTTTCAACTTATCTTGGTTATTGTAAGCGTCTGGTATCATATGCTATGTACTTCAGCTCACACACACACACACGCACGCACGCACACACACACGCACGCACGCACACAAATTATCTTTACAAATAACGTCTATTGAAACATACTTTTATTGAAATTTCCACAACTAAAACTGATTGCAATATTCAAGTGTTCGGATTGTAAACTATACTTTCTGAATTTAAAGGTGTAATAACTCACTTCCAAAGCATTTTCAAATGGATTTTTTTGGAAATGAGTATAAAATTTCGCATCTTTCTTTTATATCGTGACATAAATGTGATATAAGGTTTCAATACGTAAAAAATACAGTTAAAGTAAAGATATAGTCTTTTTGTTTGATCATGCGTACTGTCGACTGTATTAGTTAGCATGTAGGTATATGTGTAGCTATCGAATGCGCATATGTTATGTACAATTACGTAAGACATCTAGTTTCGCCGAGTGACACTGAGTAGGTACTGCTCTCCATCAAATACATAGTATTTAAAGTATACTCTTTCATTAAATGACAAATAAACAAGGAAATTTTCATTAATGATAAATTGCACTTATTCATGTTTTTTATGTGAACAAAATAAATATTATTTACGACACATTTCACCGATTCGATAAAGAAATTAATACATTTCATTGACATTGGATCGAGTTTCACTTGTACCTTAGTCCGAAGACAAATACTATAGGAATCATTTTCTGCTTATATGGTTGGAACAGATATTTTCGTACCACCTCTTTAATTATCTATAATAGATAAAGCTGAAAGTACAACCGCAGATTATAAATAAAACTCTCGTCTGGTATACATAAAGCAATGTTACACAAATCTTGTACACAACAACGTTACTCGTCACTGTTACGTGTCAATTGTGAAGTGTAAATGTGAGCCAAGCATTAAAATTGTTTCTCTCTGAAACTGATTTCAAAACTGTCTCAATTATTATTGGAGTAAAATTAATAGTCTATTATATGATTTTATTTATATATTTAATCGACGTAACGGTTTATCCAATGAATTTTTTATTGTGAGAAATTTAATATTAAACGTTTATTACCGCCAAATCGAAAAATTAACTCTATAAATTTAAAAACAGCTTCCATCTCGCTCATACTTTTGTCTGAAGTTAGTCATTAATATATTATAATATTCCTGGATACAGTGAATGCTTTCTTTGTATCACCAGTAACGCGTTGCATTCTACAGCTTATTATTAAAGTGTTTTTTTAAATTAAATATTCATGTACTTGGATGTCCAGGAAATATAAAAAAAATTATTTGATGCCAAAGTAATTGGCATTAAAACGAAATGATTCTAATACATTATTCGTCGATACAAGCCGACGGAGGAGAACATCCTTAGTCAACAAGTGTCAATTCAACCATAGATAAGATACTACATCATTGTGCGTGTCAGTAAGAGTACGTTCCACTAGCCGCTCGCAACGCTCGCGCCCGCGACCGCGATCGTACCTATTCCACTAGCTTGTCAATGTTGTAACTGTCAGTCCAAGTGGAACGAGATAGGAATAATGCGTATTCGTAAATATGAGAAAATCAAGAAATTATATTTTTTACTATATTAGAGATTATATTTATTACGTTAGATAATCATTTAGACTTACAGTAATTATAAAAGTGCAATTTAATTTCTATGTATTAATAATTTGACAATAATTTAGACTTACAGTAACTGTGAAAGTGTAATTCAATTTCTATAAAAGTTTGATGATTGTACGTCTTGCGTTTTTTGGTGTCACCTTTATTTCTATAGTTTATACTGTTTTGAGATGTACCTACATCTCAAAACTGCATAAAGTGATTCTTTCCATCACTATGTTGAAAATTATTCAATGATTATATAAATTTATTTACGTAAATTTCAGGTATTAATGTGTCAAAGTCAAATTGACAGATAAACGATCACAACGACCCACCTCGATACGTGGGTCGTCGCGGTCGTTTACAATGACGGCATCAATGACGTTTTGATCACGACCACAACGACGGCGATCGCCAAGTGGAACGATGCAGTGAGCGTTTTGAGCGTTGCGATCGCCTAGTGGAACGCACTCTAAGTGCAGCTACTTTTGTTTATATTTTGCCAGCTGTTGCTTATGATTTGCTATTGAACTGTCAATGTGCGATCTAAGTAAACGAAAACAAAGTGATAAAATGCTCGCCGAAACATCAACAGAAACAATTGGAGCAGAAAATGATTTCTGCAGTATTTGCCTTCGTACTAAAGCAGAAGTAAAACTCGATCCGATCTCGAACAAAATGTATCAGATGTTTTTTGTCGAAATTGTCAAATGTACGGTGGGTACTGTTTGTTTTGGTAAATCACTTTAGGTTCAATACAAATTTTACTGTTGTTTTTTAAATGAAACAAAATACGTAAAAAAACGATATATTAAAAAAAACCCGGTCGCAATTATTTTACTATAAAAATGATTAGAAAAATGATCTTCCGAAACGGCTGTCAAACATTCAATTTATAACCTCTTACGAAGTACTTTTTGTTTATTTAAATTTTTGGATTTATTTATAATCCAATAATTTATCGATTCTGTCTATAATATCGATTTCTGTCTTTATTTGTAATTCAGTGTTACTAATAAGGGCATTTAGCCGATAAACTTATAATTTACTCTTGCTAAGAAGGCACTTTGTACGGACAATTTTTCAAATCAACTTTCGTTTACTAGCCGTGTTATTGTTAACTACGTCGATTTTTAATTATGTCGTTTCTTTTAAAACATAGAAAAAGGGAAATTGGTGCACTCGTAATTTTTCTAGCCTTTCATACTTTAGCTTTTCATTTATTTCATAGTTTTAATGTTAAATGTAAGTTGGGAAAACATTTAACATGCATAAAACCAATAAATACAGTATAGCGTATCGCGAACTTCTTGTTTCGATGGAACTGTTTTTATTGTTTAGGTATTTATTAAAACTGTAACAAATATACATATCTATATTTGATACCAAAAAGTTAAAAGCAAAGAAAGATTACATTTTAATATTCAGCAATATCTTAATCTGATTCTGAAGACTTCTCGGGAGCTGAAATGAAGCTAGATGCAATTGCACTTCAATGTGTCAAGTTCAAACAAACAACATAAATATAGATAAATATTCTGTTCCATAAACAACAGATTGATTTCAGTGATCAGAGATGATCTTCTATTTCAGGAATCGAAGAATACCAACAGAAGCATATGCATGTGGTGTCGTCAACGAGTTGTGAAAGCCGCGAAACTCGTGAAAACAGCACAGATAACAAATAGAACATTGACTAACATTCCACAAATAGACAAGTCACATTGTCAGGTATGTTTTCTATATCTTTTACTAGTCGTAGTTCTGGATCCTCTGATGAGTACAAGTAATCTAACTCCTAATTACTATTTGTGGTGTTGCATGTTCATAGAAACGTACCACACAGACAGCTCACGCACTGTACATTGAGTTCTACTCCATCTTCGTCTTTCACACCAGTATGCACACAACTGCTCAAGTTTAAGAGCACCATGTCCTTGACAAAAAAAATAATTATTACTAAATATCGATTAGTATTTGCAATTGACTCCATAGTGAAAAAAATATTCAAGAAATATTCACATGCAACAAACTAGCATGTTGTAAGCACTCAGCCGGCTTTGCCACTGGTTGTTATGTAATGTTGTATTGACAGTGTGATATATTGACATTGTGTCGACATATGTTACACAAAGTAAGGTTGACAGTGTGTCTGCATTGAATGTGAATTGACAGTTCTAGTAAACAGTCTTACTACGTACAACACTATATTTTCTTATGCCTATTGTATATATTTTTCTCGTGTGTACGGTGCTTTTATTTTATTTGGTGCTTTTGTTTTGCCACATCATGATTCTTTCAAATATCTTTGTACAAATAATTTAAAAAACTTTTTATATTTACTTATTAATAAAATAATATTTAATTGGATCACCATTTGCTGAGGAGACAAATAGATGAAGAATTTGTGTGTAGCAAGGAAATTTATCATGAAACTTTTGTCTTGACATTAAAAATTAATTTTGTGGTTTTTATTTTATAAATAGTCAGACAATTTATAATTTATATTACTGGTTTTGTACTTTTATATGTGAAAAGTTATTATCGAAGGATAATTTAATAATTAAAAACAGTATGTTAGTAACAATGTTAATTGACTGTTTCAGTCATTTGAACAAATAGTCCGAGATCAGATCCAGGCCAACAAAATAATGCACGGTTTGACTCCAAGAACTTCCCGAGTTATCTCATACAGCTTACCGCCAGTTAAAGCAGTTGCTTTGCCGATAAAGTTAGAGTGTGATGACAGCATTTCTGATGAGAAGGAAAATGTTCGCTTTGATGCTGTAATTAATGAGGATCAATCGCATCATATTCAGAATACCAATGAAACTTCTGTCCTGATTTGAATTCCATCATATTATGGAATTCTCACCATAATTTGCATTAATTTTCTCTTAAAAGATAACTGGGATCACTCTGATCGTACGAAAACGCCAAATATTCCCAACAAAATGGGATCCGTGTTGGACGACTTAACTATATGGACGTATATGCACGATTAATTCATACCCAGTCTGCGAGCTCCTATAGTGTTACTATGTTTGGGAAATTTCGTATGTATTCATACTACTCCATTTTGTGTGAAAACATATTCAAATTGCGTTTGGCCTAACTTTCAAGAAGCGGTTGTGTCTTGGTGGTGGAACCTGAAACGTATTAATATAGCATTCTGTAATGCATGTACACCGAATGCCACAATTTATTATCAAAGCGATACGATGCAGCGAACCCTTTCTTTGGCCTTAACGAACACTACATGCATTATTTTGTAGGACGGAAAATCGATTATACTGATTTCTTGTTCATGGAAGTCTGTTTACGATGATGAAACCCTTTAAATTATGGTTGAGAAAATGTAGAAAATAAAAGATATTTTATATAGGAAATAAATTATTTCTCTGTGATAAAGGTCTAAATGAAAAAATGCTATAGGTTACTTTGGCCTTATATTTCTGAGAGTATTTTAATTAAGCAACATACTTATATGTAAAATAAAATTTTGAGGGGCACATGTAAAAAAAAAACTTTCTGTCCACATTTGTGGAGTATTTTAGAAGCTCTTTGAGAAGAGCATACTGGAATTTTTTACGTAAGAAGTCTGCAATGTTACCATTTATCATTAGATCATTTTTGATACGTGGTCTATCTAGATAAGCCTGATACCTGGAAATCCATGATAGTGTCATAAATATCCTCTATTTAAACGTTAAATATTAAGGTTATGTATGATAGTTTGTAAGTTGTTAGTAACTTTAATGCAAATCTTCTAGTCATCATTATCCTTTATGATGTACCATTCTAAAATGCAGTGTAATTAATAAATTCTGTACCAATATCACGTACTTTAAATTAACAGTATATAAATCTATTTTATACAAGTAAATGTGACTTTAGTTAATCTTGGTACAGAACTATCTTTTTTATTAGAAATATCTTTTTGTGAGTCCGACTCGAATTTGGCTGGTTTCTATCATTTCTCACTGGATATATATTGGTTCATTTTTTTGGGTAGGTATTTCCAACATGTTACCTGTAGCAATGTCAGTAACGTATAATTGGACATGAAACATTCTGTATATCCCTATATGTAAATATATATGTTTAAATATGTGCTTGCCGACAGATACAAATACACAGACCATATACAGTCCAGCGGATGCGCACAAGCACGTCTGCCAGCTGCAGCTGACGGAGGATCAGCGCATACAGGAGCTCGAGGAAAGGAGGAAGGAGGCGCAGTACAGCAATGCTGCCTTCAAGTGCGAGTTGTGTGCCCTCGGCTTCCCCTTCCTAATTGAATACAATCTGCATATGGAAGAGCATTCAGAGGTGCAATTTCTGTGAATTTTTTTGTATTTATGGAGAAGATGAAACAATTGGGAATAAAAATATTTTTTGCAGAAAATGTGATATATTGAGGAATATGATAAGTATATTTGTATCAATAAATAAATAAATAGATAAATAAATCTCACAGAGAAATGGCAGTCACAAGTGCTCGATGTGTGACAAGTACTTCGTGGAAAGGTGGTCGTACCGGAGGCACTGCAAGACACACTACGAGCGGCACGCATGCACCGTGTGTGGATTTAATTTCATAAGCAAGCAGGAGGCGCTGGACCATTACGTGTCGCAACACACTATTGAACGCTACCAGTGCGAACGTTGCGTAAGGAAATTCGGGTAAGAAGTCTACATAAACTTTTTGCCCAATTATGGTCTAGCTCGGATGTCTGTCTGTCAGACATTTCAGTAATCATATCAGGTGTATGATTCCTGAAATGTTTTTTAAAATATTTTTATAGTTATATGTTACAATATATTTCTTATATGTTACAATATTTTCTGGATATCTCCAAGGCAAGTACATGTATCCAAAAAGTGATGATAGATATAATTAAAATATATGGACATTATTGGTCAAACACGAAGAAACCTTACATTTATAATATTATATATAGAAAGGATTTTTCATAAAATTAACTTTTTTCTTCCTTTATCCATTGCACTTCATCACAACGCTATTTTTCATGGAAGCAAGGACGGTGAAGCTCGATTTTTTACTTGTATGTCAATAATGTGTATTTCATCATCTCCTGAGAGCCCAATAATCTGTATATCTTCAGAATTTACAATATGAATCTCTAATGTTAACTACAGGTTTTCTAAAAGTTTGTTGAGTATAATTACATCTATATGAAATTGACATCAATAATAACTCTCAAACTATGAAACTTAAATTTAATATTTCTGTCATATGCCTTAGCTTTTCTCTTCGATTTTAGGTTAATTTGGTGTCAAGTGTTATGGGGGATGCACGGAGAGGTTAAATAAATCACAACCGAAGCCATGGCCATGGCTTGTGTAAATAGTATATCCGTTTGCCTTTCCCGTAGAACTGCTTTTGGACTGAAGCTGCACATGAAGAAACAGCATAAGGATCCTTTTCTACCCTGTCCACACTGCAGCCAGGTCCTCAGAAGCACACCAATGTACAGAATTCACATGAGGTTAGTATATGCATCGCAGCTTCATTAGATAAGGTACTATGTGGTACTTTAGAAATAAATGACTTTTTGTAACATTATATAAATTTTGAACTAGATTGGTTGTATCAGTATCCGTTTGATAAATTGGAAACTCAATAATCAGCAGAGTCTTTGGTACCTGTCCAGCCCTCTCAGTACAAACATTTGCATGTTACTTAAATTTTGTATGAAAGGTCAAAATTAAGTATATTGCAAGCGCAAACCAGAATTTTTGTGAGAAAATGAGTTTAACGGGCATATCGTTTGGCTTAAATAGTACTGACAGTGTGGACGTTTATGAACGGTATATTTAAAAAACAACTCTTCTTTTTGTAAATTTTAATTAAGTAGTTTAAGACAACAGTGTGAATCGGTCACAATCACAGAGTTGGTTGGTAATTTGAGACCAACGCTATCTAACTTATCTTTTTTGTTTAATTCCTCGAGTGTGGCAGAGCCCAGCAGGAGGGTAATGTTTTTCATCATTATGTATGTGGGAACGTCTGTTATTAATTTTGCTCATCTAGTTAAATAAACGGCTGGAGATATCAATTTCATTATCATCAAAGGCAGTGTCATTAAAAAGTCGTCTTATTGCTGCGAGTGTCATCGGATGTACCTACCTCTGATCGGTTCCTAATTACTGACCATCGTGATCACAGTTTGTTTTATATTGTCTGTTATCACTCTCACCACCTGCTAGAGTTTGTGGAAGAACTCCTTTCACTTGGTCGGACCCATCTGGTTAGTGATCCGCCTTTTATCCTCTTGCTGCAATATCATCAATAATGACCAGTTTTACAAGACTTAAATTCTCATCTGTACTTCGCATTATGTGTTCAAAATAGGTCACCATTTGTTTTATACATACGGCAGACAAGTTAATTTTGAATCGAGTTGTAAAAGAACAAGCTCATTTGTATTTTGGACTGTTTTGAGAGGTTTGAGAGTTATTATTAATCAGTTACTGAAACTCGTTAACTCGCTCTGCAAGAAAACTAATTGTTTCCGTATTCACGTACAATAAAATGTATTTAGAATAAATTAATTATTGTATGACAGTAAATATGTACAATGGGTTCCAACTGCTTTGTAATATTAATGTCTAAAAATTTCAGTCGGATGCTTTTTTTAAAAATAGGTATACATGGGTATATTTTTTGACAATAGGTATACACATTTAATTATAAAAAGACTGACATTCCATCATGTCTCTTATCTGGAATCCAACATCTATTATCTCACATCTTTGAACTACACTCTAAACAAAACAACATCCTTCTTAGTACTCAGCATAGGCCTGCATTCCGAGAAGGATCCTCACCATATCCGCCTAAAGATTACGGAGTGATTTTAAAAACTGTCTGATAAAAATTACCTCATATAACGTAATCTACAAGTTAGAATCCCTTCTTTACCTCGCAACATCTCCGAGCTTCTCTATACCACTTGCGTGAGATCTGTTTTGTTTTATTTATTCAGTATGATAATGTTGCCATGTTCGGAAAGTAATTAAAGAAACAAAATGTTTTTTAAACAATTTTATTTTTATATGAAAGCCAATACTAAGGTACTATTTTTCTAGGTAATTTCTATGACTGTTGAAGCATTTATTGGTCTTAAGGTCAGTTTTTCTTTGCCTTCTTCATTATCGTTGTTGGAGAGTCAAGGCAAGGTTTTGTTTCACGTACAGAATGAAGTGACAGTCGGTTGTGGATGATCAAATTGTTGCCAGTCGAATCTTTGAATGAGATCACTATCAGATGAGCAGCATGTGGTCAAGTGTTGCCGTGGGGCAATGCTATTCCTCTACTGAGCATGGCAAACCTTTTGTTTTGGATTATGCGATGCAACATTTTCAAAGTTAAAGTAGGAAGCAGGATTTTTGTTTCTCCACACGGCATGAAATCGATTAGCATTTCTTTTATTTATTGTTCCAAAATGTAGGGAGTGGTCGTACTCTTACGTGACGTGATGTTATTCATAGATATTGTTTGTTTGAACTTTTGGGCTTAGTGATGCCGAATTTCTTTATTCCATTGACTGCTGCTTCTACTCTGGTGTGGTGTGAGATGTCCATGTCACTTCTTCACGCTTAAAAATTCATTTTCTTCATCGTCATTAATTTCATCAAAAATAACGGCTTTGTTTATGTTTATTTTTCTGATGGTGCCGTTCTGTAAAAAGGGGATGGAAAAATTTAAATTGTTTAAAAATATCTTTTTCATGTGTTTTAAAAGCAAAATGTTACTTTGCGAATACGCTGATATTTGTATATCTGATATTTACCTGTGGGTAAATATTTTTTAGTGTTCTGTAGGCAAGTGGCGATAAACAGAATCCTTGTAATATCTTGATGTATTTCCGTCTGTCTGCTCGTATATCACAGCATCATAGCTCTTTCATTTAAATCCAATCTTAATGAATGTTACAGGAATACCGAGATTAATTGTAATTTGTTTATGGCTTTCCCTTTCATCAAACTTGGAAATAAAATTTTTTTTTTGCTGGACCCTGACAAGTGAGGTGTCATAGAAATGAGTCTCTCAAAATGCTGGTTGCAAAATATTATATTTCATTTTTTGTTAGTGTGTCTCCATTAACTTTTTCATTATGCATGTGAAAAATGGAAGAAGTATCGAGTCGATCAAGTACGATCAAGTGTATATATAGTTTTCTGACGCCTATAACATACAACAGGCAATTTATTTACTTTGTGCATAATTATATTAATATATGTAATAATTTTTTAAAAATATTACGAGTTCTTCATTCTTGAAACTTTTACGTTTATGTTTTATTGTATTATTTATCTACTCGCACATAAAGAGGTTTATTTTTTTGTTTATTGTCATTAACTAGGCTACGTGCATCATTAACAGACGATCACTGTTCTAATATTTCACATGGGTCGCACACAGTAGTAAAATTTTGTAAATAAATAAATTAATTCGTTAAAAAAATTTTCTTTTCACGGCAGAAATTTAGTAAATAAACGTATTGGGAAATATTTTATCTATTTAACAGATTTAAAGAGAGCTTTTGATTTCCCAATTGCGGAAGGTTACGTTTCATAACTTCTTTGCTTATTTTACTACAAATAAATTTAGAAAATACTTTAGTTTTATTAATAACATTTAGTTAATTAGGTTAGGATATTTTATCAATCTAATAAATTCATTGCATTGGACACGTTCGTCTGCTGATGCATTGTGAGCCTGCGCAATCAGTTACACTAAGCAATGAAACAACACACTCACCTATTTAGGTACCCTGTGAGATACAAAGAAATAAAAGGATAGAGCTAAAAAGTTTTTTTGAATGGTTAGAGCTATGAATGTATTTATATCTATGCAATAGGTTAGAGCTAAGAATCTATTTTAGAATGATTAGAGCTACGAATGTATTCAAATATTTGCAACAGGTTAGAGCTGAGAATGTATTTTTGAATGATTTGAGCTATGAATATATTTATTTCTTTGCAATTGGTTAGAGCTAATAACGTATTTTAGAATGGTTAGATCTACGAATGTATTTACATCTTTGCAACAGGTTAGAACTACGAATTTATTATAGATTGGTTAGAGCTTTGAATGTATTTATATATATTATGAATGTGTTTTTATATATTTTTGCAATAGGTTAGAGCTAAGAACGTAATTTAGAATGGTTGCAGCTATGAATTTATTTATATCTTTGCAACAGGTTAGAACTGAGAATGTATTATAGATTGGTTAGAGCTATGAATGTATTTATATTTTTGCAATAGGTTAGAGCTAAGAACGTATTTTATAATGGTTGTAGCTATGAATGTATTTATATCTTTGCAATAGGTACAAGCTACGAACTTATTTTAGAATGGTTAGAGCTACGAATGTATTTATGTCTATGCAATAAATTAGAGCTAAGAACGTAGTTTAGAATGTTACAATTTTATTTATACCGTAAATATTTCATTCTGATCAGATCAGTCATTTCAGTTACGCTTGGACAAAGGAAAAAATTAAATTTTATTTTGATAAAATTCTAGTAATAGTCCACGGAAGATGTTCAAATAACTTCAAACATGAAATATGAACACAAGCGGTCCAGTAGTTATGTGCTATGTCAAATGTTAAGCTAGACCAATCCAATTTCCCTTGGAGATTGGTGCGGTGAAAAACCACAGTCAAATTTGCAGCTGACTCGCACTCTCTAACATGATTTGATTTTCAGACAACATGACTTAGGCACGAAGCTATTTTCACACTACTGCAAGGTGTGCTCTCGGGAGTTTCCCACTATATTCCGTCTCCGCCGACACCGAGAGACGCACTTCAACAAGAGGCCATTCATCTGTTTATGCTGTAACAATCCCTTTCAATCTTGGTGGTCACTGTACGAGCATAAGAAGAGGAAGCATTCTCATGTTCGGTATGCTGCTTTTAATGTTCCAAAGCAAGGACGATGAAACAAGATCAGTGTGAAGAGAAAACCATCAAGTATAATTTTTTTTAAATAATTTTACTCTAGCTCAAAATGATATCATTATGGCTATTAGACACAGGTTTGGCTACGAACATATCTTTTGTTAGCCTGCAGAATGGTTTTAATACACTCAGTTTCTTTATAGTGAAGTCTGGACTTTTTTCTTTGAAACATATTTTTGTTAAAAAAATAATGAAGGACGGCAGAAAGTGTTTCATTTTAATCGACTCCATTCTGATGAAGTGAAAGCTCGTATTTCATCATTTTTGATGTGAAATGATGAAATACGAGCTAATGGCGTGTTTAGATGAGAGTCAAAATATTTGGGTGGCATATCGCAATGTGCCATTCTGCAAGCTTTGCATCTTGTCAGCCCTTTCTGACTTAATTCGGCCAGCTTTGCGTCTTGCCTCTTTTTGATTTAATTCAGCAAACTTCGTGTCTTGTCAACTAAGAGTATTATAAAATTAAAAATATACTTTCAATAGTTCGTTAATAAATCTTTTTTTGATGAATTATTTCATGAAAATAAAGTAATGAAATTAAATTAATATTTTATCATTTACAACTATATGAATATTTGTTTTTTCGTTTTCAATTTGTTCAAATAAAAATATTTCAATACAAAAAATTTTTAATTTCACATCTGCTTGACGTCCCATGATGGCTATTATTGTTCCGCATGTAAAGTGAAATGTAATTTAAAAACAAAACATATTTTTATTAAATTTCGCACTCTGCAAATTAAACAGCTGACAGAGTGGTAAAGACGATGAGGGCCAAGTGTCTTCAAAATGTTCTACTTAATGAAACAAAGTTCCATTTTTGCCGGACCCTTCCATTACATTTGATTCATTGAGGAGATGTGTGCTCTGCTGATGTGCGTGAATCGATTGGTTTAAAGTTTGTGATCGGTGCCATCTTTACTTACTCTCCATTCTCCTCAATATTTTAAATATATTAGCAGAATTGAAGATTTGTCTGCTACGAAAAGTTATATACTGTCCTAGCCACAAAATGTTTTAAACAATGAGTGTCCTTGATGAATGCTTTCTATAGCAGTTAATACCAGGATTGATGAATGCTTTCACAAGTTTTGTGAAAGTCTTACCTTTACCAATCTTCAGCCAATCTTAGCCCGAGCCAATATTTATAGTTTTGCACTCGATCTAAATTATTTTATTTTTATTTGAATTGTTTGTTCAAAAAGTTACATATTCTTAATTGAAATTATAGATAATTAATAATTCGGTACTTTAAAATTTGGCAAGATTTACTTGTTCAGACGCTTATAACATTATGTTTTTTAGAGTGACCATATTGTCTACTAAATGTTTTAAAACCAGACCAAAAGCGTGTTAGGGACACACACAAAGTAGAGGTTCCATTCAGCCCGAGGAAAGGTCTTAATATTTCATACTGAAGAGTTCCAACGATTTCTAATCAAGATATTGTTAGTCGATTTGATCCCAATATTGTACTCCTGGAGAAGTCTAAGTGTTTGGATGTCTGGGGTGCAGCTCAAAGCCAGTGTTCTGGAATCCCTTTCATCTTTGCCTTTCAAGCAGCTGTTCACAAACAAACACCATTCAACATTTCTCGGCTTCAACTCGTATGGTACCCAAGGTCCTTGCTTCTGAATTATTACTGAATTATTACTAGGTCCTTGCTTCTGAATTATATTATACTGAATTGTAATTATTCCCATGGTGTTAAGGTATTTGGAAATAGCTAGTTTAGCCACTCCCTCATAGTAGCAGCCTTGTTGACTAGGAAGTAGATACACGGGAGCTCAAATGCTGAATAAATTGAAGAAGTGCAATGTTGGAAGTAAGCATAATAATAAACGAGCATTTGTGAAGAGAGGTACGATATTGGAAGTATGTATTTCCATATTAACTCATTGAGCCACTTTGGTTACAGCTTCGAGTGTGACTACTGTCAGAAGAGATTCAGATTAAAGGATGACCTAGGGAAGCACCTCACCTTGGTGCATCTGAAACGTGGCCATTTCTGTCAGTTTTGCTTAAAGGTTGGAGATATTTTCCTTTTTGTATATTTCTCTTTTTTCACCAATGAAAAGATCCCACACATCTCCATCGTAAGTCAGGATGGAGATGTGTGGGATCTCTTCCCCTTTATCCATTCTCTTATACTCTTTCACCCAGGCTCTTAAATGTTCATGGGTTTATATTTTCCTTGGAGATTCCACATTCGGGTGTACCAGTGTCATCCTCATTCTTTCATGTTTTACAGGTTCCTTGTTCTTTATTTCTTACATTCTTTTAATTTTTTTCTCAACAAACTATAAGATGCAAATGACTGATCGCTAAAGATGATGCAATTTATTACGAGATGGCAGAATTATACGAGATAGCAAATGGTGTGTGAGAAAAATGTGGCAAAAGCGAAAATGTATAAAATGTATGCATGTGAATGAAAACTGAATTTAATAGAAGCAGCTTTATTGAAATTTTAAATTTGTACATTTTCTGCTTATAGTTTCTTGCCCTAAAGCCGCCGACGAAATGCCAGTATCTAGATATTTCATAACGATGTTCACACAGAGAATTGCACATTGTACTTGCTCGCATTCATGTAACCTATAGTATTCGTATTAATGTCAACTTGTGTGCTGTGTACCAGTGATAGTGGGGAATCTTGATGAATATACGCATATATACATGTAAAATGTGGTTTGCAGGTGTTTCGTTTTAGATTCCTGCTTCAACGACACATAAAACTGAACCATGGCACGTCGTGTGAGGCGTGTGGCGAGGAATTCTCTGTGAGTATATACAAACTGTTGGATGGATAATTATTTGTGAAGTTTTCTGAATTGGTTCTTTTGACAGCTTAGAGGGAAGGCTCACAATAACTTATCACATTGTTATTGATTGAAACAGAAACCAACAGAAAATAACAATAAGACGGACGAGTTTTTTTATTTTGTTTGTGTATTTATGAAAGGGTTATCATTTTGGAAACAATTTACTATGATCACATCAATGAATTATTTTGTTAATTGGTTTTTTGTTTCTATTTTCTTTTTACGTTTCTATTTGATCGATTTGAATTTCATTTCGTGAAACTATTAATTAAATACTTCATTCATTTAGCTTCACTCTGTCATCTCCCTCGCAATCCAAAGTTGGTTATCTTCATTTGTTTATAGCTTTTAATAAATAATGTCTACCTGCACTAGGGTCGGATTGACTGGATTGCACTAGGGTGACAATTTTAAAATGTGTTTGTAGATTTTTGCATGCAATAGGTTTTGATGAAAAAGTTAGAAATAAGAAAATAGTAAGCAATTCGGAAATAAATGATGAAGACTGTAGTAGTCATCTATAATACAATGAGACTAAATCAATTTGATACGTCAGGAATATTTAAGGCAGTTTACTCTTATGTATTCACCAATTCGACTCTTGTTTGTTGTTTGTCTCGTGAACATCTTTGAGTTAAGTGGAGTGCACGTTTTGTTGAATTTTTCAAAAAGAATAGCTGCGTTTCCATATTTACTTTGTCTGACAGTACTTTTGCCCTTGTAATTGTTTTAAAAACTACCAGCTGTGGGAGAACAACTGTATGAACATTTGTGTATAAAATTGATTATACTGTAATGGACATGATAATATATTTAGAATAAGTAAATAAATATTGCAGAACAACAAAGTAATGTCCACCCTTGTTAATACTCCATAGTCTATCTGTACTTCTGCGCCATCTGCCCCATTGACTACGAGCATCCCTCTAGGCCCGTGAGGCACACGTATCGAGTGCTTGAGATTAGCAGACTAGACGCAACATGTATGTATGATGTACACTTATATGCGTGAATAAATAATCTTTTTGGTGAAAATTATTGTGTTTTTATTTGTTTAATAACTTATAGACGCTTTTAAGTTTTTTTTTGTGTAGAAAAAACCCTTTTTATGTATTCCCACTGAAATAGATCAATATAAAAGTTCTGTATTTAATTTTATGGTTTTAATTTTATGGTTTCTTTTCATTTTAATTGTCCAATTCCCCTTTGTATTTAAATATTTAGAATTCGACAACACAAGCAAATACAATTGATTGGATAAATTCTGAAAAATAAATTATTTCAAAAACGCATTTTGTATGCGAAATAATTTAATGAATCAATTCTTATGTAAACTTCAGTTTAAAAAAAAGTGGATGCAATGTTTAATACATGTTTCCTTTCAATTAAATTAAAACAAATGGTGAAAAATTCATTTTCGATTAATTGCATTTCCACCCAATATTTTGTTTTGTATGATTTTTTCATTCATAATTTGCATCCCTATTGTATGACCTAAAAAAGACAATTGAGTGAAAAAATTGTGAAAAATCTGTAATTGCAAAAACACTATTTGTATGCAAATACTTCATTGAATGGATTCTTTTATAAAGTAAGTAATGAGAGGTGCATTGAACTGCACGAAACGAAGTTAAATGATTGCTTAATTTCAAATAAATGAAGACAAATAGTGGAAAATGTATTTCAGCTAATTTTTGTGTTCTCGGGTCTGTTCTTATTTTAATTTTCCATTTGCGTCTGAATTTCCATTTTTAGAATTCAACGACCCAAACAAAAACAAGTCGAAACAAATATGAATACATATATCATTGTGAAAATGCAATTGATATGGGAAACATTTGTCAAATTATTTAAAATAGGCAACGAGCGGCACGTAAAATAACCCAATGCAATGTTTGAGACATGTTTTCCATTAATTATATTCAGATAAAAAGTGAAACATTCATTTTCACTAAACTGCATCAATACCCAAATGTTTTTTGTTTTTGAGTTAATTTTTTGATTGAATCATCAAATTTTCCTTTATATTTGCAAATATTGTATTTAAGGACACAAGCAACAGCAATTATGTTGGGAAAATTCAGAAAAATTTCCAATTGTAAATGCATTTCCAAAAAGCAGTTTGTGTGGGAAAGAATTGATTAAATAATATGTTTTATAAAATAAATAGTGAGTGCCCCATGAAATTCCTCAAAATATTGTTTAATACATGTTTGCGTCCAATTAAATTAGGAAAAATAGTGAGGAATTTATTTTTGTTAAACTTAATTTCTATTAAATTTTTTGGTTTATTTGTTGTTTATTTTGGATTTTCCATTTGCGTCTCTATTTGCATGTTTAAAAGCTAACGACCCAAACAATGACAATTAAATTGAAAAAATTTTGAGTAATTCATAATTGTAAAACTCTATTAAATGGTTTCTTTCATAAAATAAATAGTCAGCAGCGCATAAAGCTGTCCAAAACATTGTTTAATGTAACTTTACTTTCAATGAAGTAAAGACAATGTTACTTTCAATAAAGTAAAGACAATGTGCGTAAAATTAATTTTAGCTCATGACGTCTTCTACCAATTGGCCGTCTCTATTGTATGACGGCATTATCTGACCAGTACTATGTACATAACTAGTCAATCTTGTGATAGTCTTTTCATTTGGCTTTCTGGTGCGATTTGGATAAATAGCCACATACATTATACTCGCCTGCTGAGTTTTGCAACCACACGCACCGAATACACACTGTAGACATTATAACAACAAACAAAATGATAATTATAAATAAAGAACAAGATACGACAATAATCTGGAAAGTCAAAGTATGTTAAAAAAACGTCACGATACATTCAAAGCACGGCATTGGACCGATTTTATGTTTTTTACACAGGTAATTAATCCTCGTAAATGCTTATACTTACACTGTTTGAGTTTTTATTTTGCGACTAATATTTTGAGTTTGTAACTGGAGACCTGCCAGATAGAATTTCGTTGATTTCATTTGCTTTAAGTATGATAGAATAAGAAACATGCAATATCATATTATTGTATTGTTGTAGTCACAGAACATAAAACCAGATAGACTGAACTTTATGAAAACATGTGTCACCAGTTTAAAACAAATGAATTTTAAATGTGCCATTTAAAATTCATTTGTTTTAAACTGGCCGATGTAATTCGTTGTTGTTTCCGCATGCTTGAGTCACATGTCCTTGTATTATGATAATTTGAATGTCCAAGGTCTAAACTAGAAAACAAATTTATTATGATAATTTGAATTTATAATGAGTCAATAATGTATTCCGAACGACATTATGGAAGAAGTTATATAGGAATCTCTTTTTTTTTGAGATACCAGGATACATTTACAGATTATAATTATTTTCAGATCTTTCCCTAAATTATAATTAAATACATATATAACATTTTACATTGTTTTGAAATGTTGCATATTCATGACAGACATACATATAAATATTATTGTACTATTTTGATAACTAATAATTTTTTTATATTTTCAAAAACTTTTCTATTTTATCTAGTTGTTCAAACCAGCCTGATTTAAATTATTTAAACAGAATATAAAAGCTATGTGAAGGAAACTTAAAAAACAATATTTTATGATTTAGTGTCATGTAAATAATGCAAAAAGCTTGTATTTTGTCAGAAAATATAACATAGACATGATTGGTTCCTGGAAATGCATACAAACACATGTCATCACTTGTTATGGCGAGTCGCATGTAAATAGCAGAACGCCATACGAAAAATAAAAATGCAAAAAATTCAAATCTGACAGAATATCTTAACGGAATGGTGAATTATATTATCAAGTTAAATGAATTACGAAGTGAAAATATTTTAACAAATTAATGTTTGTAAATAATAATTAATTTTTAAATTCAAATTAATATTTTAACAATTAAATTAAGTTTAATGAAATAATGGATCTCGATTCCTTACTGTTTTACGATAAACGAAAATTCGGCATCTGTATGAAAAATTGGCATTCACTGACCGTAAGGGAACAAAATGGTTCTCGAAGACTCTCTCTCCACCAGATGGGCATCTGAAGATGATAATGAAGAATCTCGACTCAAAGGTGATCGTCGAGTAGTCCCGATATGAAGATCGATCGTCGTTGGTCCCCAGGATAATTCACGATCTGATTTAAATTGGAGAAAACCTTTTAAATGTGTCTTCCGAATAAAAAATCAGGACCAGTTTCATTCTTTATTTTTATTACACACAACTCATTAATCTTCTTAAACTCATATTTTAAATTAGGATAAAGAACTTTCTCGAATTAATGTTCCATAGCACAGTCCGATTTAAATTGAAGTTTTGCCAAGGCCATGCGGCTAAGATGTGTAGATTGTTCACGCTCTTTAAGAGTTCAAAGAAACTGATATTTTGCGACTACGGTATACAGTAATTACCCTAGCCTTTTACAAGTTTAAAGTCACAGAACTTACTGCTAGGATATATAATTAAAAATCTTCGCACTTCAATAGTTTAAAAGCAACTGATCACAGGACTTTACTGCTTGGGTATACAATTAAAGATCCTCGCACTTTAATATTTAAAAGTAAGTTTGCGGCTAGGATATATAGTAGGAGCTTGTAGAAGGTTTCGAAAAGTGAAAATGGAAAATTTTGCTAAAAGACAACATACAAACAAAGGACAATTTAATTACTTAATTTTTTTTTTTATTTTGTTTTTATTATTTAATTTGTTGGCACTTAAACATTAGAAAGCCATACGAAAGCCATAGAAGAAGAAAAAACATTGGAACTATTGATCATTTGACAAAAGGTCAAGTCGCAAATGTCATTCCTCACCCAGGTGGCGATGAAATTAAGTTTAACAAATTTAATTGATATCTAAAATAAATTATTCTCATACAATAATTATAAAAAAATTAAAATTAAATATTATCATTTTGAATTATTACAATTTTCAACCACCACTTTCGAACTCTGATCTTTTGAAGTGCTAATAACATTGCGGTGCATAATTCCACTTCCATTCAAAATTTTTATGGAGGTATTCTGTAGTCCCGCACATTTATCAACCGCCCACCACAATATCGAGCTAGAGCAGCTTAATAGATTGGTGGATATTTTTAAATTTAACTAACAAATTAAATTCTGTGAAGCTGTAATGTTTATAGCAACAAGAATATTTATTATTTGTATATAACACAGAAAATAAAAATGTGCACACGTGTGGTTATAATTTTGAAAATTTAGATAAATAACAGAAGATAGAAGAAGAACTGAAGTGTAAATAAAAAACAGGATTTAATAAAATATGACTCCAAACAGTTCTAAATTTCCAAGGGGAAACAGTGTCTCGAAGCGAATTATGTATTGACATATTTATCAAAATGATTTTAATTTTAGTTGTTTATCAGGCACACCAAATATTTGTTATCACCAAAAAATAAAATAAATCGGAGGTATTGGAGTACAAATTAACAAAATTCTAGAAAATTAGAGTTTCAGTTGGCGAATAAACTTCGGTGCAAACATATCTTTTTCCAGAATCAAAAAAATGGAAGTGATGTTGGCCAGCCAATGTACTAGTACGTATAAATTTTAGTGCGGCCAATGGAATAAAATTTTGTCGTGCTGATTAAGGCCTTCAGGAATTCCAATGCAGTAAAACTACTGAAGACTTAATTTTATAAGGTGCCATTGATAGATAGTAATAAAGACAAAATGTTTTATTTGTTCCAAAATGAGATGCTCACATTTAACATTTCTAAAATGTTTTAATTGTACTTTACTCGTTTGGTAAAATATTTCAGAATATATTTAATTCACTATCCAGGAAATAATCCATATTTCTTAAATAATTGACTTTTTGTCAATTTGGCATTAAGTTATTTTACTACACGGACGTTAATGTACTCCTCAACTACAGCCTTGATTAAATTTGTTACAAGACTGACTGGAGGAATATCTTCATACTGATGTAAAATAATGGAATCAAACATCTTCGTGGGTATAATGTGATTTAAAGCCTTAATTATGTTTTTTCCTTTTTTAATTAATCATACGTATTATTCAAAGTGTACTTTAGACTTTGATAGTTAAAAATTTTGTTATTTTAATCTTATGAAATTAATTAAAAATATATCAGTCATTTATTTTCATATCATTATTATAACGTTGAATAATACACGGTATCCGAGAATAACTGTTGGACAAAGAGAGACGTTATTCCTTGATTGAAAAATAGTAATCGAAAAATAAAATTGAAAAGATTCAGACACGAAACTATGTTCACGTTGCTGCCGCCCACCTCGAAAGTGCGGAGTATTAACAAATTGGACATAGTAGAAGTTATTAAAATGGCTCTGAGCCTTATAACAACTGTTGGGGTTATAAGTCTTAGACAAACCTGGGCTGGCAAGGCAAACTTGGGTTTCATATGGGACGAGCGATTGAGAAATAATCTGAATGAAAGAGACAGATAGATGGCATGAGGAAATGTATGGTACAACCATACCAGTTGATTAACCCCCCCTTAATTTTTTTTAAAATGTCTTTTGGTATCATTTAACAGAAAACTGAGTGCAGAATTATTGACATTAAGTAACATAAAAATGTCCTTATTTAGTCTAAGATAATAATTTAGCTTAAACTGGAAAGATGTAAGGGTTTATGTGTTAGAAAATGAAGATGTTAAAAAAAGTATTTTAGCGGCAGCGTGGGAGAGTGTTGAAATGGAATATATGCTCTTGATTTTTGGAGAAATTGAGCAAATATTTTTCTTCTGTACAGAAACACTCGGTTCGTTGTTGCTGCGCTTGTCTGATTTTAAATATCTATAAGTTATAAAGAGATTAACTCATGCTGTATTTATGCAAAATTTTAGAAGTAGCTGGAACTCAATCAAATCATCTTAATAGACCAAGCAGCAACGGAAGAAATATAAATGAAGATGGAACAAAATTAGTTTGCTAAAAAAATATTCAGAATAAATGTGCAGTGGTTAATTTTTTACAGAAATGAAAGGTAAAATGGTAAATCTGTATGCATCACTTGACTTTGGCACGTAGGTTTCTCTTGACTTACCTAGTGCTTGTTAAGAAAGATTTTTCAAACTTCAACTCCTAAAAGTATAAAAAAGGGAGTATAAGATTGTTGGAAGCTGGTATATTGGGACTGGGAGAATATTCGTATTTAAACTCTCGGACAGAAATAACGAACCACCTATTTCAGCGTTTTTCATAAATGGTTATTGTTTGAAACGAGAATAAAAATGCAGTCATGTACTCTTTTTGCCCGAGCAAAGCTGGAATGAGAAGCTAGTTGCATATAAAACTATCACCAGCTTGTGGCTAATATCTGTTGTCTTTCATTTTTATTATTATGTCTATGAATGTTCATACTAACAAAATCTTGTAATAATTCTAAATAAACTAATGTACGTGAGTGAGATTGTACGACATGTATTGATGGAAGCTACTGACAGGTATTGTATTAATATTCCAATAATGATATGCGTCATTTCATATTTCAAGGTAATACAATAAATTTATTTCATATGCTAATACTTGTTTATTACGAGTATGTCGTATTAGGCACGAACATTAATGGATTCTACAAATATATTGCTGGCGTCATACTAGTACTTTTTGTGTACTGACAAGTGAAACACACCAAACTACTGCAACAACTCACCTTACACCGAAAAAGCCATATTTATAGGTCACACAAATTTCTGGCATTGTGGCTGATCTGTCTGGTTCGTGGAGGTGAGCTGTCTGGTTCGTGGAGGTTCTACCCTTGCAGACATTGAAAATGAAACTGAATGATGATGAAATGATAAAACATTTTATGCTACAATTGATGAATTCATGTTGCAAATATTTTGTCTCGATGCACCAAGCCTTCATAATTTTGTTTCTGTTCTCTATATCTAATTGTGTATGAGAAATGTCATCACATTTCCCAAATGAAGTACCACATACTCAGTATTCGTAAATTTTGAGATACTTGTTCATTGTGGGTATACTCAAGGTTTGTAGCAAATAATCTCAAGATTTACGAGATTACCGGTACTCAAAATAATAGTGGACACACTGGTGACATATCAATAGCCTGATTCAGTCTATGTGATTAAATTTTTCTGTTAGTTCCCTTCGCTGTCTACTGAGGGTACAGCAGGTGATTTTACATGAAGGCTTCGAAAATATTAGTTTTGCACCACTCTTTAGAATACAGAGCATCAACTTTTCGGCCCGGTATAAGGATATAATGAACTTGGTAAATTTTGATTTTATTCCATATATTTCAATCTCGTCAATCACAGCAAGTTTAATTCAGTTTGCTTGTCCCAATATTATTATGTGGATCATTTCTTTCGTAGTTTTCGAGAACAATAAGTGTGTTCTTGTTTCAAAATAAATTATTTTAGAGGCCACGATTGCATATCGCAAGTTGTGTTATCTTACAACGAAAGTTTTGATTATCTTACAACGAAATATATATATATATATATATATATATATATATATACACATATATAAACTACCCAGCCACTTTAAATGGTAATATTCTATATATTTGCAAAAACATCACTTTTAAATAAAATTACACAATATTTTCATTTCTTTTAATTCATTTGCTAAGACAAAATAATCTATTGGCTAATTATTGCTAATAAAAAAAATTCTTGAAGAGAAATAAAAAGCTCGTTTCACTGCTATGTAATAAAATATTATGACAAAATCATGTTTAGTAATATCATTTCATTAGAAATTAATTGCTACCATCTAATGAACTACTCACGGGAAAAAAATCGTGACGAAAAGCTATTGCTTAAATTTTCATCAGCATGTAGAAAAATGATAACAATTATAATAAACAAAATACAGATAATAACAATGTCTACAACAGCAACTCAAATATAATGAATCGATGTCTGCCTGTAGGTACTTGGATACCAAACATAACTAGGGAATTCTGTTAAGAGACTTTGAGAGTTTGGTGTCCACCTGGAATACGAAATCTCACTTCCCAGGTACATCCACGTACCGTGGTCTGCACTCATATATAATTGACACTACTACCTACTGAGATGCTATGTGAGTCCATCGCGTATTGAGGGATGCTGTGCCTAATTTTCGGTGGGAGGACTACCAGCCAGAGCTACTGCTCTATGGTGTTAGTGCTGTGGAGAGCGGACTGAGAAAAGATGCCAGGATACTGGCGGCCAGATTTCAATAACCAGAGTGAAGTGGAATAATTGTCTATGCCAGTCATTGTGTTAATGCAAACTATACCCCTTTGTTCTGTTTCTGTCCTCATTTTAATTTACTTTTCATCTTGTTTTGTTGCACAGCCTCAACAGCAAAACAAAATGTACCATTCATGCATCTTATGTAACATGTAGCATTGAAAGGCAATTGTTTCAATTGACATAAAACATAGTTTATGTCCTGAATAACGCAGATCAAAAATGAGAAATATATTCTGTAAAAACTCTCCATAACAAAACTCATGGTACTCAGTGATTTCTTTCTTTACAGACTGTTTTTATTATAAAGAATAAATACAAAACAAGTTTGGTTACAAAAAATGAACTCTAGAGCAAAGTAAATAAAATAAAATAAACGAAACGGAAACAAAAAATAAAAACAAATATATTTACTGATAATGCAAATATAACTACAATTTATAAACAAATTAATTTTTAATCGGCATGCAAATATGAAATGATTGTAATTGCCCACCAATTCTTCAATTGCAGATTAGAAAATCTTAATATGCAGCCTACATCGTGTATCTTAATATGCAGCGTATTCCGGGAAACAAAGCTTTGAGACTTTAGTAGGTTGGACCTGGAAATACTCAGCATGCAGCAGAAATACTGCATGTGGAGGATCATTTTAGATTGAGGACAGGGTAGGGCGCGCGTAAGAAAATACACTGCATACATTATTTATACAATTTTACACCATTTGTATTAGGCGCTTAACACTATCTGTATAATCAGATATATTCAGGTATAAATCCTACATTTTTTTTCTGTGTCTATAAAATATCTAAGAATTATATAAAAAACAGTTTGAGGTTGTATAATTACAGTGAATATGATTTTCATATTCACCCTTTCTATCCAGCTAAGGCACTTAATTAATAATCATTTTTGATTATCAAAAATACAGTTTTTTTAACGTCTCTGAGATTCCTTACTTGTCAGCTCGAGAAAATTTAAAAATGTTCTTCCACTAACCGGTGGAATCTTTTCTTAAGAAATTGATTCAGAGAGAAAAATATTGTTTTAAATGAAATAAATTTCGACATCTAGTGGCAGAGGCTGACACTGTGTTTGACATTTTTAAGTTTATGGTTTCTTTTATAGAAACAGATGTCACTATTAGTGACAATGAAGGAATTTTTTAATTGATTGGATAGACTACAGAAGACATCATAGTGTAAACATATATTTCAGCTGTCTCCATGATGTTAATGAAAATAATTGAAAATATGATAAACAATGACAATAAATGTTAAGAAATGCCAACCAACATTATTAATGGAGACAGAAATTATTATAAAATATACGTAAATAGTAATAAAAATAGTTATATTTTTTAAAAGTATCATTAGACAAATATTTACAATATCTATTTAATAATAATCAAATTATAAAAGATTCAAGAAAAATTGTGAAATATAAGTAAAATATAAACATGCAATATATATTATTTAGTTAACCCAAGTTTGTTTTTTCATTATTGTTTTAACCCGGGTTTTCATACTGCTTACGTTAGTGAGTTTATTGTAGGGGAACGGTGTGTTTTTATTATATTTTCGAAAGTTATATGATATACCAGTATTTTAGTGAGGGCAATAAATTAAATTGATGTTATTCTATGAGGTTGTACAATGCAAATGTCCCTGTGTATGTAATAAACTTAAATGGAAGTTATTCTCAGTAATATATTTATACAACAGCGAGGGTATCTGATGGTTGGAACAAGGTTATACCACTAACTGTACGTATCTCCCTTTTCATTTATTTATTTATTTTCAATTTTTATTTGTCATATATTTTTTTATTTTTATTAAGATGTGTAGCCGGGCTGAAATAATTTGAAGTGTACTACAGTATTAATGCTGTCTAACTATATTATGTCTAGAAGGTATTAAGTATGGGTGATGATATTGTATTTAGTTGTTCATTTAATATATTAACGTTGTTGTCTCTTTTATGTCTGTTTATTTCTAATGTTTCCAGGATATATTTAGTTTATTGCCTTTTGTGTCTATTTGTAATATATAGGAAGTATTGTCGGTATGAGGGTGATGGTTATTTTCAATGAGGTGTTTTGAAAAGTGAGATGTTTTGTTTGTTATTTTGCCAGCTGCCAACGTGTTCTTTGTATCTTGTACAAAGAAATTTTGTAAAAACCGGTACAAAGAAATAATTAACGTGAAAAGAGATTTTACTACCAGATGATTCTTACGTATTTTGTATTAAGTTTTTATCTGTGAACAAAGAAGTTTTCTGAAAATGTGTTATTGTTTTGTGAAAATGTGTTTTGTTGGAAAATGTGTTCTTTGTATCTGGTACAAAGAAATTTTGTATAAAAATTTAATACAAAATATGTAAGAATCATCTGGTAGTAAAGTCTCTTCCTGTTTGACCTATGTATACACTATTACAGTCGTTACATTTAAGTTTATAGATACCACTCTTCTCATGTTTATCTATGTTTTCTTTACTAATAATAAGGGTTTTACCCAAGTTATTTAAATTACTATAGGCACAAGTGGTATTATTTGTATTTTTATTATTAGTTAAGAGTTTTCCTAGTTTAATTGATACATTACCTATGTATAGGATGGATTCATAGAACACTTTATTATTATTTGGTACGACCGGGTGTATTTCTTGTATTAGCATCTTTCGTAATTTATTCTGGTACAGTTTTGTGACAATTGATGGGTTATAATTATTATTTACTGCTGTTTTATAGTTTTTATTCCTTTACCTAAATTACAGACTCTTAAACAGTAAATTAGCGACCAATGCCGTATACTATTACAGATATGTAATAAAAGAATTTGTTTATAATGATTATAGGAGAACTCTTTTTATAGAAAGATGACTTTTGTAATTTTTGTCTATCTGTCTATCCATTTGTCTATATGCACGTAACTTAAAAATTATCAGGATGATTTTAATAAGATTGAATTATACAGATGAACTATTTTAATGCAGTGCCAGATATTTGCAGACAAGTGGTATGTTTTGCTGGACGTGTTGCTGTTAAAAAGCTACTATTTTGGTTGAAAATTTAGAAGATAAGACTTAATTGAGGTATGAGCCTGGTGATTGGTCAGACGATTTAAAAAAAATTGATTGGTTTGGTGAATCTAAAGTAAAAACTGAAATTCATTACTTTAATAAAACTTGAAGAAAAAAGGCTAGAGGATTGCACAGTGCCAAGAGTGAAGCATGATGGTAATTCCATTAGGATCTGAGTTTGTTTTTCTAACAAGGGCACGGCCAATACAATGAAAACTGATGGAGAAGTGAAAAAAGCAAAACAACAATATTTTAAATAATTTCAAATAACAACAATATTTTAATGATAATATATGAAATATATTAAAACAACAATTCTATTCTATCTGTCTTCATTTCATCGCTGATTGGTACATAATGGTATGTCAAAGTTTCTTGGAGCAAAAGCAAAGAGCAAGTATTTTGATGAATATAACACGTCCATCATGATAGCTGGACATAAATTCCTGTGAAGTTTTATGAGAGGGAGGAATTGGATAGTAAAGTTCAATATTGATATCCATCATTAATAGATGTGGAATATGTTTCAGGCCTAACAAGCAAATACAAAGTTTTAATAACAAAAACCACAATAAAGTGCTTTAGCTTTTAAGCTTATAGCTTTACTTTCAGATGCAAAAAATTCAAAGATTAAATTTTTTAACTCATGTGCCCTCCACACAAGCAGAAAAAATTCATAGAAATAATTTAAAAAAATACTCTTGTGCGAAACTATTCCATAAAGTTATCTGATATGAAACAATTGTAATTGTTTCTGACCAACATAACATTTTTATTACGAGTATACTCTCCGTGTCACATTACATGTTCAAATCACACTGATTGCAGGCATAAAGTAATTTTGGTTTAAAATGAGTTTTCGTAGTTATTTAAATTATTTATAAATTTTAGACGTACAACACGATTTATTTTTTGTAACAAATATTGAAAATTACATTTTTAAAAGCAGTATGTCTCGTGCCGTTTTAGCAATCTAGTAGAAAAGCTCCACTTACATATAAACTTTTCATGGATGCTCCACTTGGCTCCGTGAAGCATGCTAATTTAAGGGTCTACGTTATTATTGAGACACATCCCTGATTGCTTTATTGAAATTTTATTCATATCAATCAAATGTTTTTGAGTGTGTAAAATTTATACAGACGGATTCTTTTTTTATTTATTTCTTACAACAAAACATTATGTGACATTCAAAGGCATGTGTGAATCAAAGAGATTTGTAAGAAAATGAAGAAATCGAAAAAGTCGCATCAAAAACCTTTTTTCACTTGTAGAAACTATTGCACAAACAAAAGGTATCACATTGCTTATTTCATATTGCGTAAGTAACACTTAAAAATTTAAAACATTTTTATTAGTATGCTAAAAGCGTTATTTACGAAAACAAAATTTTATTTATGCCAAAAGTAATTATAAAAGAGTGGAATTTAACCTCGGCTTCCAATCACGTCTTCAATTTTCGTAGCACATTAGGCAGTAACATTTGAAATATATATTGTGTGTAATGGATGCTAATTACTTCAGGCTCTTTGTTATAACATGAATAAATGCTAAAATTTAAAATTATGCATTTTAAAATTTTGGCAATTCATTAACATGTAACTAATAAGTGCTTAACTAATGTTGACAAAATCATCAGAGATTTATAGGGTATTGTTATCAGCACGGTTACCATGCAGCCACCAGTATATGAAGGATAGAGAAGTGGATGAAGTAATCAGTTGACGTTCAAGTTTCTGATAACACAGCATCTGTCGACATGTCTGCATTGAAGAGTGAGTATTTGAATTTTTTTTCATTTTAATTTTTCATTCAATTGGTGTGTCGTCACAAGTTAACTCGCATTTAGTTTTGCATCACCTATTTCAATTTTTAAGCTTCAGTGTTAGAGAGGGAGAATATATAATATTGTATAATATTATTTAATTGTGTGTGTTGTAAAAACGATTAGTTTCCTCTAGATTTAGATTTTTGCTACGATTTTCAAATTATGAAAACTTGTAAAAAACTTTTCAATGATTTATTTCAACGAGTTTTATGCTTCATCTGATTGTATAAGTGATTATGAAGTTTAAAGGCATAACAAAATATGAACATATAGACAAAACGTGAGTACCGAAGTACGAAAGAACTACAAAATATAACGATGACACAATTTGATAAATTTACTTTTACTCGTCATAAGCAAATAACATTCTGATGGGACCACGATCAGTCGGTTGAGCAATTGAATATTTGGATATTCTCTGATATGAAATATTTCCTCTTTAGAATTTTAAATTAATAGGAGTTATTCCATTCATTTAAAATTTTATAATCAACTCTTTTTCTAAAAAAATCGGTCAAAACATGAGAATTAATATTTTGCTGTGTCCATTCAGAAGTGCAATATGACCACAACAAATAAAACAAAATAAAACAAATTCTGCAATTATTTGCGACACAAGCAATTCCAAATTAAATGAAACTACGTGATGTAGTATTACTGCTATTTTCTTTAAGTTCTTTACCGCGACCTAGGTTTCGTTGTATTATGCGGTGTGTTTTTATTATATTTTCGAAAGTTACACAATATACAAATATTTTAGTGAGAGTAATAAATTAAATTGATGTTCTATGAGGTGATGATTCTATGAGGTTATATAATGCAAATGTTCCAGTTTATGTAATAAAATTAACTGGAAGTTACTCAGTAATATATTTATACAACAGCGAGGGTATCTGATGGTTGGAACAAGGTTATACCACTAACTGTATATATTTCCCTTTTCATTTATTAATTGTTTTAAATTTTTATTTTCCATAATTTTTTTATTTTTATTAAGATGTGTAGCCGGGCTGAAATAATTTGAAGTGTACTGCAGTATCCATGTTGTCTAACTATATTATGTCTAGAAGGTATTAAGTATGGGTTGGTGTCTCTTTTATGTCTGTTTATTTCTAATGTTTCTAGGATATTTAGTTTATTGCCTTTTGTATTTATTTGTAATATATAGGAAGTATTGTCGGTATGTGGGTGATGGTTATTTTCAATGAGGTGTTTTGCAAAGTGAGAGACACATCTCTCTTTGACATCTAGGTTTGTTATTTTGCCAGCTGGCAATGTGTTCTTTGTACAAAGAAATTTTGTAAAATCTGGTACAAAGAAAGAATTAATGTAAAAAGAGATTTTCCTACCAGGTGATTCTTATGTATTTTGTATTAAGTTCTTATCTGTGTCCAAAGAAATTTTCTGAAAATGTGTTATTGTTTTGTGAAAATGTGTTTTGTTGGAAAATGTGTTCTTTGTCTCTGGTTTATAGATACCACTCTTCTTATATTTATCTATGTTTTCTTTACTATTAATAAGGGTTTTACCCAAGTTATTTAAAGTACTATAGGCACATGTGGTATTATTTATAGTGTGTTATTGTTCTGCTCATTACAGATTTGACATCTTTTGCTCGAATAAATGTTGCGATATAAAAGGAAATCAAATAATTAAATTGGTAGGGGGAGAATAGCGATAGATCTGTAATTAATTTTGTACATCACAATACCTTTTGGTACAGGTGCTACCCTGGTGACATAAACGTTGGCTCTGATACTATAAGAAACAGCCCTATTAATATAAATCTAATTACAATATACATATATATATGTCTATATATATATGTGTATATATATATATATATATATATATATATATATATATATATATATATATATATATATATATTTGAATATATGTACACACACACATGATATTGAAAAAAATATTTTTGCAAAATTTGTTAAGTACATTGCATATAGATGGTTTCTAGAACAGTTTGCTTAAAATTATCATTTATTTAAATTTATTCAGTGTGCTTTATGCTTCGGATTATTCAGATAGTTTCCGTTTATACACATTTACATAATAAGCCAGCGATGCCAGCGATGTGCGATAATTTGTGCATGAAATTAGCATTGACAATGAATTGAAAATGTTTTTCTTTTTTTCTGATTGAATTGTGCCTATTCATACATTTGGCTTTTCCGTATTTGGTATTTATCGCCTGGATGGATTGGCCTGAACGAATTCGGTGAAAAATAATGTACAGTCTGTAATCTCAACTCGATTCTTTTTTTTTCCGTAAGAGAATTGTAAATATGGTACATTTATGTTATTGTCACAAAATCTGTCTTTCTATCAATACATCTGTCAAGGCGTATTTAATCAAAGAAATGACTTTCTGTATATATATATATATATATATATATATATATATATATATATATATGTATATATATATATATATATATATATATATATGAATATATATATATATATATATATATATATATTTATTTAGTACGGACCCTAACATAGATATAAAGCAGGTCAAAGAATCTTAGATCGAAGAGCAGGCGTAATAAGACAAGCATCATGATCTAATGCCATCATTTACTTTTGTTCATCAGAGGAAAGTAGAATCCAGAGCTTTATAAAATTTTGCGAGTGTAATATCTGAATTTTTAAGTTGGACACAACTAAGACAAGTTTAATTGGGTGATGCATCCTGCTAAGCGAGTAAGTCTGAAGGCATAAATTACTTCTATTTACTGCGCGGGCGCAAGCGTTTTCAACCACGTTCAATGATTAGGGAAATGGTTGTGTAGAATAAAAAACTCCATTGTTGGGCTTCTTTGAAGAAACTCATTAATGTATTTTGAATAATATATATTAGACATTATCTAGGGAAAAAGCAGCGCTTCAAATTGTTTTGATTCACTAATAAAAATAAAGGAGATGATTAAAAGTTTCACCATTCAAAATGAACGTAACATTTGCTGTTTCAATAATACAAATTAAGACATCAGTGAAATAACATGAACTTAATAAAATCTATAACCATCACATTGAGATTTAGTTCCGTACTGGACAAACGATGTTCATAAAAATTTATTTTTTTATATAGTCAACGAATGATATTAGACACAACTGATATCATTCGTTGACTATAGATATGACTGAGACTGAAAAAGGGAAATGGTTGTTACAAATATGAATAAAGTGTAAACTAATTATGATAATTAGCCATATGACCTATCCATCTGTTTTTAAACTGCCCGTCTATTTTTTAACCTTGACAATGGTTTCTGCAGCATACTATTATGTTTCTTATCATATTTCAAATGTCGTCGACCTCCAAATATAATGTTCTATTATGAAAGCAATTTAAATTGTTTCAATTTACATTACAGACGTGTTCGTTATATGTTGGATTCTGTTTCACACTGGAATAATTTCTTCGCATCAACGCTATGCTAGCCCAAGGTCTGTATTGTGAAAGAGAATTTGAAAATTGAACTTTGTAAATATTTTGTTTCTTATTTGTAAATATCATGCAAGATTCAATCAGGTAAGTTTCAGTTGGTATGCGACCGATAGATTGTGTTATGTTAGGACTTCAATTTAACACAATCTATTGGTTGATATTATATCCTTTGTCGACAGCAACTGGAACATAATAGCCATATCATTTATTTCTTTATTAACATTCAGCTAAAGAGTTGAAATTCACTTACATTATTCACGTATTTTATGTGTAAAGCCTATAGAACTATGGGCTACATGCCTATGTCTATGGTTGAGCCATAAACGTTTTAGGAGAGAAATAATACATGACTAAAAAAAATAAAAATGAAATTATATAATACAATAAAATTTTACCATTCATAAAAGTATTTGGATATGCCATTTCATAATTGATTAGCTGGATCCAGCGTGAGCATTCCAGTCAGATTCAGCAACCATTAATTTTGATATGCATGAAATAAATTGCAAATGTTAGTTACTTAATTGATAAGTTGTTGCCATTTTTACATTTTGAAGCAAGTTAAATGAATATTTAAGTAGGGGATTAATTTATTTTCTGTTTATTTCAACCTGTATTATTCTTCTTAAAAATAGGTTAAAATATAAAGCTACACTGACAGAATTTCATTATTACGATGGTAACAACAAGAGGTTTTAGATTAAAAGAAATTAGTTAAAGTTTGCTATTACTTCGAATGTTATTTCTCCGTTACAAACAATGCCTTTTTTCATCAGACATAACTGCAGAGTAATAAACTACGTCTTTTGTCTGCCTCTCTATAAATTCATATCAAATGTGTCATGGTTGTGAGAAATGGAGAGACTGACACCAAATTCTCATACACTGTATTTAATTTCAAGAGTTAGTGACATCTTTCCAATTACTGCGACTACTGTGTTTAATACAAAACTTATCGTACCATTTTACCACCAGCGACAGCTGGTATGATGTCATAGTAATAGGTGCTGGAGCAGCTGGTGTGTCTGCACTCACACGTCTGCACCGAGCTGGAATGAAGGTGCTGGGGTTAGAGGCAGAGAACACTATAGGTGGTAGAATCAGAACCCAACATTATGGAAGAGGTGTCGTTGAACTAGGAGCTGAATGGTGAGAAGATGTTTTTATACTCAACTGAAAGCTTAGGACGTAGATTTAAACAAAAAATTTTATTCCAAATCCCATTCTTTTGAAATATTCCTGCTAAGCTCAGATACCTTCATCACTCTACCAATTCCAAAAGGTATCACTGTCTTCTATGAAAATTCATTTTTACGAGCCATAAAACTTTCGAAACAACTACGTCCTGACACTATGAACACAAACATTTTGATTTATTTTTATTCTAAATGTTTCTGTGCTGCATTTTCAACTTTTCCACATAGTCATTGTGGTTGAAGGGATTGCCTTTTAACATAATTACGTTACTTCAATTCTCTTATACCACTGGAATGCATTGACACGCAGATACAGATCCAGCATTTTTCTCATGTCGATACATAAATTGTCGACGATACATAATTGATACATAAATGTTGTCGCCGTGGTATATTGGATTGATCAGAGGGTATATGGTCTTTGACGGCACGGTATACCGCGGAGCCCAGGTTTGTTTCCCAGTCGTTCATCAAACTGGGCTGCACTGGTATTATGGTTGGCTGTAAGAGGTTGCTCTTAGATCACTATTATTTATTTATTTATCTAATTTAATGTATCTAATTGATACATATGGCGGACTTATTACTACGAGAGCAATCTCTTACACCCAACCATAACGCCAGTCCAGCCCCGCTCGACGAACGGCTGGGAATCAAACCCGGATCCTCGTGGTGCACCACGTCGTCAAAGACCGTATGCCTTGTGATCAACCCAACACACCGAAGTGATGACATTCCACTATTCTAGGATACACGGCTACAATGCTATCTATAAATTAGCAAAAGAAGCAGGAGTACCGATGGTTGAAATAGACGACCTCAGTTTTAATTTTTTGTTGTGCAACGGCAGCAGATTGCCCGTCGAGCAGGCCAGGAAGACAGTACTCAAAGTATATGATGCCTTGACATCTGTCAGAAGAAAACCAATCACCACAATGCATAATTATTTCAACAAAATGTGAGTGTATTTTAGAATCTAGATATCTGATAAACTGCACATTAAAATATTGTACCATCTTCATTCAGATGCGGTGAACATGGAATAAGTTCACACAACTTTACTTGTTTTTAAGGCTTTTGATATTATCCTATTTTAATAAGTACAAAATCGAATGCGACCAATAGAGTTGCCATAACAAGTACTAGGGAGAAGAGAAGGCAAGTTCAAAAAATTCTTCCTTGCTAGCTGCTCATAGCAATATCTTGCTTTCATTTTACCATCGGCCTGTCCCCGTGTCATATATTGTTATTTTGGGTATACACCGTTACTTGTCAGTTCTATTGTCCATCATTTCTTTTGATGCCATCCCAGCGCAGCATTGTTTCAGTGTTATATTGCATTTGTCATGTAAATTACAAAGTCCTAAAAAAAGGCTACTAATTATTACTTTATTAAGACATTGTTAAATTAGTGTAGCGAGCTGGCTTCTCTGGGTTTTTAAGTACAAATGAACATGATTCTAAGTAATCATCCCTTTGTAATAAAATTAAAAACCATTTTTAAAGAAAATGGACTACGATACGAATACTACGATATAGTGGGGATTTTATAATATAATTCAATTCTATTAAATGCTAACAACTTTAATCTCACACTAACACGGGGCTCAAAATCATTTCATTTAGTGATTTTAAAATGATCTGGAATAATCAGGCAAAAGTCAATAGGAATATGGGTGGTGAACGGCTCCCATAATGATAGACTGTAATTTATAAACGTCCTTACAAATCAAATATTAACATTTTTTTACTGATACACAGATATGAATCCTATTTTTCCAACTCACCTGACCTCCTCCTCCATCGTTCTCAACTGGATAGTGTATTAGAGTGGTGTAAGGAGTATGCATATACTGATTATCCGTCTGGAAGCTGGAACCTCATCTCCACAAAGGGCTGGACGGATCATCACATTGTCGATGGTCCAAAGAGCCTATCTTGGCACACGAACAGAGGGTACTATAGTCTATTTGATGTGTTGATGGTGAGTTGGACAACTTTTAACAGACAATAATAAGATAAATTGGTGGTAGAAATCATATGATCGTATATTTTCCAATTGCGTTCACCTTCACCTAATTTAACCGATTCACTGTACAAATTAGGGCAAGTTGTTTTTACAAGTTCCTATTCAGAATGAACGGAAATGTGCACCGGAACTATAATTTTTTTTTTTTTTTTTTTTTTTTTTATATCCTGCTACTTAGCGATCTGTTTGTTTCAAACAATAATCTAATGTGTTGTCAGATTTTCATCAGCTAAATTATTCTTAGCAAAGACATGCACCCAACGGTGCAATCCTCATATTTTGTCCGCGAATCTTGTCGCAAGTTCAGATACGCTATTCCTCTTAAGGCGGGAGAATCTTAGACTGCCCTCTCCTTGAAGTTCAGCAGCTAGTTCGTTCATATGTTGGTCCAGTCTGAGTTGATATTTCTTGCTGTTTATTTCAATTTCGTCCTTCACAGTTCTCAGATTTAAATCTAGGTTCACATATTTGTTGCTTATGTGGGATGGTATATTAAACATGGCTCTCATTGTTTTACTTTGGAACCTTTCAAGTATTTCGATGTTACTATGGCTGGCTGTGCCCCAAAGCTGAATGCCGTAAGTCCATATGGGCTTCAGTATCGTTTTATAGATAGCCATTTTACTGGAATCTGTCAATTGTGATTTACGGCCGATTAGCCAGTACATGCTGCGGAGTTTGCTGTCTAGTTGCTTCCTTTTAGTCCATATATGTTTACGCCAAGTGAGTCGACGGTCGAGGTGCATACCCAAGTATTTGGCGTCATCTGATTGTGGGATCGCTGTATCAAAAAGTTTTACAGGTGGGCAGGTTTTTCTTCTAAGTGTGAAAGTTACTTGGGCTGACTTATCTGTGTTGACTTTAATACGCCACTGCTGGCACCATGCTTGGATGAGAGAGATATGGGATTGGAGGCTTTCAGATGCGGAATCGGGATTATCATGTGACGAAAGAAGTGCGGTATCATCTGCGTATGTCGCTGTGGTAGTGTTGGCATAAGTAGGTAGATCTGCTGTAAATATCAAATAGAGTACTGGTCCCAGTATACTACCCTGTGGAACTCCTGACTTAATTGGGTGCATTTCTGATGTTTCGGAGTTATATTTCACTTCGTAGCATCTTTTTCCAAGATACGATTTAATCAACGGAAAAAAGGAGTGCGGTAACATTTTTTTAATTTTAAAGAGAAGCCCAGTATGCCATACCTTATCAAATGCTTGGCTAATGTCTAAGAAGACTGCGGAGCAATATTGTTTATTTTCCAATGCTCTACTTATGACATCAACCAGCCTATGCACTTGCTCGATAGTTCCGTGGCCCTCTCTAAATCCAAACTGATGTGTTGGTATTATATTTGCTAAGTGTTCCCTCATTCTGTTAAGTATTATCGTTTCCAGTAATTTTCCAATTACCGGAAGGAGACTGATAGGTCTATAAGATGACACTTCTTGAGCAGGTTTACCTGGTTTCAGTATCATTATTACCTGTGCTATTTTCCACTGGCTTGGGTAGTAGGACTGTCTTAAACATGCGTTGAAAATAGCGAGTATGAACAGTATTCCTTTTTTTGGGAGGTGTTTCAAAAGTGTCGCGTCGATAAGGTCATAGCCAGGGCATTTGCCTTCCTGGAGTTTTAGGATTTCCCGCCTCAGTTCATTTGGTGTCACATGCTTAAGTGGTAAGCACATTTGAATAGGTGTCTTTAAGTACTCCTCTATTTCATTGTCCAGATATTGATTACTGCTGGGAAACGGTTCAAAAACTTCATGTAGGTGATCAGCATATCTGTTAGCTTTTTCACTATCAGAGCGAGCCCAGGATCCCGTTTTTGTTCTTAGCGGTGTGACTTGTTGTTTGGGACGCTTTAGGTTTTTGGTAGCTTTCCATAACGAGTAGTTTGTGTCACTAGTATGTGTCAGTTTTGTGAGATATGATTGTAGATTCTCATTTGCCAATTCTTTGATTAGAGTTTTAAGATGTTGTGTGGCTTTATTTAAGGCAGTCTTGTCTCTAGGATAGTGAGTGTTTTGCCATACTCTGCGGAGTCTACGTCTTTCGTTTATACAATCCTTGATGAATTCAGGGTACACATGCTCTATAGCAGTTCCCGTTTTGTGATGGGATGTAGCCCTGTTTGCAGCGTCATGAATCAGTTTGTTTAGTCCTTCTATAGCCCGTTCTATTTGGTCAGACGTTTTCAGTGAGATCCTGAGCTGTATTTCCGTTGTGATGATATCCTGATATTTTTTCCAGTTAGTATTCTTATTGTAGATTTTAAGTGGTACTTCTGTTAGTAATATCTTACTATATACCCTTAGAACAATAGCAGAGTGGTCTGAGATAAGGTCAAAGTCAGGTTCTGTTTTAGTGTTATTTATTGCAATGTTTCTAGATATGAAAAAATCCAGCAAATCGGGTATTTTTCGTGGATCTGTCGGCCAATAGGTAGGTTCTCCAGTGGACAAGCAATCAAGATTAAGATCTTTCACAGCTTGATAGAGCGACCTTCCTCTAGTTGTTATAAGTCTAGATCCCCAGAACAGGTGTTTAGCGTTCCAGTCGCCCCCACTTATAAAGCGATGTCCGAGTATAGAGAAGAAATCTTTATATTCTTCTTTTGCCATCTGGTGTTTAGGAGGGCAATAAACTGCAGCAACGGTAATGTCCGAGCTATTGTCATACACTTTAATAAGAGAGGCTTGTATCTTGTCAGTTGAGAAAGGTTCAAGCGGGTGATGTTTTATATTTGATTTTAAGATCACTGCCGTTCCTCCATGCGCTTTTCCCGATGGGTGGTTGGTAGCATAAACTGTGTAGCCCTTTATTGAGATATGGCTTTTGATGGTAAACCTAGTCTCAGATATTAATGCCACGTCAATCTTTTTCATGTGTAGAAACATTTCCAGCTCTAGTCGTCGAGCGACCAGTCCGTTGGCGTTCCATGTGACTATTTTAAGATTTAGATTATTTCTTAGTCTGGCTGCTAATAAGCTGGATGAAACGATCCATCATGTTGTCTACCATGGTTAGCATCATAGTTTGTATTCTGTTGAACATTTGTTCCAAGATGTCACTTAGTTGTTGCGTTTGAGGTAATTGGTCTGGCTTAGTGATGTTTTCCATTCTACTTTTAGTGATTTCAGCGTAAGTTGAGGTTGTTCTATTATAATTTTTGAATTTCCTTGGCTGCAAATTGTCCATTTCAGGCATTCGCTTAGTTTGGTTTGTATGTTTATATGTTTGTTTTGGTTGGATTTTCAATAAGTGCTCTTTATATTGCTTGTATTTTAGGCATCCCCTGTAACTAGCTGGATGTTTTTCTAGACAGTTTGCACAAGTAGCTTCCGTTTCCCTTGTTTTGGAGCAGCTGGTGGTTGGGTGGTCGTCTCCACATTTGACGCATCTGAATGGTCGGTAGCATTGATTTTTTGAATGACCGAACCTTTGGCATCTTTTACATTGTAGAATTTCCTGTTTCTTATAAGGTGCTTCAAAAGATACTTTCATATGATTGAGGTATTTTATTTTAAAAATATCTTTATTGTTATTCTTTGGCTCCAGGTCTACATAAAATAGGGGTAAGGGTTCTTTTGTGTTTCGATGACGTACATTTACGAGTTGCCTTACTTCGTGTCCATGTGCTTTGAGTCCTTCTTTTATTTCAGAGATGTCTTCTGAGCTATGGAGGCCTCGCAGAACAACTCTATAAGGTCTTTCACTTTTTATCATGTAAGTATAATGGCTGATATTGTCTGTGATGAATTTTTCTCTTATCATTTTGTATACTTCTATACTTACTGGCATTACTTTCACAACGTGTCCTGACCTGAGAGTGGTCATAGTAAAATTTCCTTCTGTTGTTATTCTTAACAGCAGGTTTTTAAGGGAATTGATATCCAGGACCCCAGTTACAAAGATTGGTTCTGGTTTTGGTGGCTTTTCTGTTTCTATTATATCCGGATTATATTCCACTTCACCTAATATTTCAAATTGATTTTGGGTAGATATTCCGTATTCAGTCGTGTTGGTCTTTTTCTTTAAGTTTTCTGTCTGTGGTGATTTTGATTCCATTCTTTTTCTTTTGGTATGAGGTATTCGGTCTTGTTGCCAGGTGTTTTTGTCTTTGTCAATCGATTCAAGAATTGTTTCATGAGCATTTACCATTTGTGGTATTGCTCCGATAGAGTTGCTACGTGTTTTTGTAAATATGCTCTTATGAAGAGTTTGTTGGATCATACTTGGGTTTGTGTTTGTTTTATTTTTTAAGTTATCATTCATTTTGTTCCCACGATAATTGGACGAAATAACAGGTCACTTAGGGGTAACGCCATTCCCTAAGAAGGCAGAATACAACTACGTTTACCAGGTCCGCAGAGGTTGGCGCTAATGCTGTTCATCCATACAGCCATGCATCCAGTTGGCACGTTTCCCACCATTGGATTTGGGTAATTTTTGAAGAGGTTTTCCTCCTCGTGGTCCGGGCAATGAAGCCAAGACCGCCGCTCTTGAGTGGTTTACGGATTAGGAAGGTCATTTCCTACCTCCTTATGTTATCTGCTGGCTAAGCGTCGCAGTGTTTTGAGTTATTTACCGCCGCTCAAGACTCGGCGTTGTCATTCATTTAGCGCCACCCGGGGGACACGTGCAGGGTGATGATTAGGCAGCTCCTACGGACGCGAATGACTTTGCCCCCGAACTATAATGAATAAAAATTGTTATCATTTAATCAGTTTAATGACCTCTCTTCTACATCACTGTAAATTTATTATATCAGTTACGTAAAGTCATAGGACTGAGCAAGTAAAAAATTGAGGACTGATTTAAGAAGGTTATTGGCCTTTTCATACCTATCATCCAAAAACATATGTTCTGCAATGTTCCCCTGCCATGTGCCCCCCTGTGTCAAATGGAGATAAGATGATGTGTTGCAGTCCAGAATTTGGACGCTTTCTTCTGTTCTGTTTTAAACTTTGATAATTTAAAGAATCTTTGTTTAATAGTTGTTATATTTGTTCACGATTTATTCTCCTCTACTGTCATTCTATATTTGTAACGAGTAACCAATCCGTTTAATGTATCATATTTCACTGCCAGCCGACCAAAACTTTTAAATCGTTTTGTTAAGCTGCCGACATCTTAATATGTTACTGATAAAGACTATTACAATAAAAAAATCATTGGTATTATGATTTTATGTAAATGCGCTTGTAGTTTTTTAAATTATTTAAGTGTGTGTATGGGGAAAAAGGTGCACAATACGCTCTAAAATGTCTGTTACGTATCTTGCCACAGTTAGGGACCTGTTTTATACGATGTGCATCTCCGTACAGGTTCCTAAGAAAATACCGCCTCATACCATTACTGACCCTTCATTGTAAAACTCTCTTCCAACAATGTTACACTGAGCATATCTTTCTTCGGGTCATCTCCATACTTTAAGTCTTCGATCATCTGACTTAAGGCAGAATCTGGAATCATCAGTAAAGAGCACCTTTGTCCGAGGGTCATAATCCAAGTGTCAGTGTGAACAAGCAAAGTTGGACCGAGCTACTCGATGACCTGCAGTGAGTAAATTTCCTTTCATTCCGTCATTTATGATGATTTTATGTTGAATGAAGGATCCATTGCTGCTTCACATGTCAGACAGATTAATTAATTTAAAACTTTCACTTTGCCAAAGAGCAGTAAATTTAGTTAATAAGTCAATTGTTTATGATTTTGGGAAATTCAACTAGTGGTTAGTTCCTTCAAGAATGTTATTATCCAGGGGGAGAACTATTATTAGTGGACATTACGCTACTCCAAAGGGAGTGACTAATACTTGGACAATTTATCAAAATAAAAGACAGAAACACTATATTAAGATTCTGTGCATTAGTTGTAATATTCAAATTCCGAGTTCACACCCAAAAGTCTATTCAAGATTTTATGTTGGTAGTCAAGGTGCTGAGCTACTTTACAGCTTACAACAACAATATGGAAGAGTACGGTAGGATGTAGCTCTCACTAGAGGGCACTAAGACTTAAACTACGGAAACTTGCGGACTAATGAATTAATATTTAAAAAAATGACAAATGCAATCACAACGGAAATGCAAGTAAAAATATTGATGAGAATCTCCTCCAGAAATTTAATATTTTGTGTGGAAGACAATACTCATACCGTAGTGCATAGGAAAACATGAAATTAAGCTTTTACACATTTGTGTAAAGCTTCATTCAGCTGAAAAACATGTTAGAGCTGAAATCGTTATTTTCTTTAGACTCCACAAAAAAGTGATTTTCTTCAGAATCCACAAAGTTTATTTTCTTCAGAATCCATAAGATTTCAAAAAAATTAAAAATTATTTCAAGTAAAAAGAAAATATGATACAAGAAATATTATACACAAATGGTCAAACAATGGCTTGTATATAAAACAACATAAAGATGTATAGCAAAAAAGTGAAACAATTGTGTATCTTATTTGTTATGTTTTTGTCGTCTTCTAGGTTTATTATTCAATTTTCTCAAAGAAACATTGGAGAAGAAAAATTCAATGTAATATTACATATCATTGGATACATACTAAATGTAGTCAAAATTAAAACCTAAATGACATGACAAGAGTATAACAATCATATTTTTGTAGAATGAAATGCTTGTGGATATCAAACTGAATAAGGAGGTCGTTCATGTGAACTGGACGCCGGATACGGTGAACAACTTGGTGTCGGTGCAATGCGCCGATGGGAGCGTGTATGAAGCATCTACTGTAATAGTCACCGTGCCGTTGGGTGCTTTGCAAGCAACGTGAGTTTGTTAGAACATCTATGTTTGTGCTTTTGACCTACAGTGAAAGAAGAATATTTTTAATGTCAATTAAATAAATTTAACAAATATATTTACTGTTATTCGGGTCACAATACCTCTTGCTATGATGGTTCGATATGGTAAGACTCCAAATGTAACGCGGTAAACAGTGAAACACAGAAACAGCTATTAACAACTGGCTCTTAATTTTCGGCTTAAAAATATTTTTGCCAATTCTCAAACAGGGCTTAATTAAAACTAGGAAAAGATGCTCATTAAAAATTTATTTCTGTTTGGAATGAAATTATATATACACCTTTAATTTTTAGGGTGTTTATTAATATAGCGGACACAAAAAAAGCACAAAATATTTTTTAATAATACTTCCCAGTAAGATAATAAGAAACGAAAACGATTGTGCTCAACTCAAAAAAAAGTTAAGTTTTTAATGAAATTCTGTAATATTAAATTAATGGCATACCACAGAATTAAAAATTTACGTATGTGCGTTTTTTGGAGCTTTGTTGAAATGTGTATTTGACAGTTTTTCATAAATTATGTCATTTGTCCTTTTTTTAAACTCACAACCCAGGATGCTTCACATATAGAAAAATGTAAAAAATAGAAAAACCTCAAATAGTGATCCAATGGTTACTAGAATGTTTGATATTACTTGCTCAACATGTCTACCAACTTGTTACTCAACATATTTATCATCACAACGTTACCTATTTTACTGTGAAAAGTAGATTTAAGTTGTTTTTATAAAATTGAAATTGATACTGTTTCAAAGAAATTTGTATCAGGGAAATTGGACGATTGATTTCAGTCATGAAACTATGTTCACACCGCCACTGCCCTTCTCCAAAGTACAGAGTATCAACAACTTAAACTTGGGGCAGTAATTAAGATGGCTCTGAGGTACGAGACCAGGTGGTGGGGAGAAGAGACAAACCTGGCTTTTATATGGGATAAGGAATCAAGAGGTACTCTGAGTGAGAGTGATAGATGGCTAGAGGATGTGTTTGGTGCAATAAAAGCGGCAGGTTAATTTGTTCATAATTTTATTTTTAAAACATTCGATAGAAAACATTATTTTCATTAAATAACAAACATATATCTTATTTAGTATATAGTAATAATTTGGCGTGACATGAAAATACAACTGCGACAGTTTACGTGGGAGAATTAAAAACGAAGGCATTCGGAGACCCATACAATTTTGGTGGCAGAATCAAGAAGTAAATGAAATAAAAGCATTTACAGCTTTCAAAGAAATTGGACAAATATTTGTCTTTGAACAGAGATTCTCAATCCATTTTTGTAGTAATACACCTGGTTGCACTCGACTGATGTTAATAAACATAACTATAGTAAATTATTTAATTCACCCTATGCTGATGTAAAACCTTAGAACCATTTTAAAATCAAACTAATTATGTTTAATGTAGGTGACGTCAGGAGTAAAATCTAATAAGAAGGAACAAAATTAGTTTAATTCCAAATTAGCGACTATGACTTCACGCAAATTAAATTTAAAACAAATAATTAAACACAACAATATTACCAGGTTGCATTCTGTTTGAAGCTGCTTCTGCCTAAGTTTAGTTAAGTTGCCACCAATTGGCTTTTATTTTAATGAAACTTGTACCGTCTTGAAATAGTAATGCACTGTATTAATAGACCATTTATAGATTGAATCTGTTTGCCTTCCTATGTAATGTGCAAAATTTAATTAAAATGTATGCACTTGCTTGTCTTGCGTAAGTCGTAGTACAGATGATCATTCTAACAATTTTACGAGTATACAACAGGCGTCTCACTGCTATTATTTTATATTCACATGTGAGACACATCAAACGACTGAAATTGTCTTATTATGGTGTGTTGGATTTATTACAAGCCACACGGCCTTTGACTTCGCAGCGTGGTGCACTGCAGTGGTTCAATTTCCGGCCACTCCTTGAGCAGGACTGAACTGATGTTTTAATTGGTTGAAAAAATTAGTCAGCTGTTGTTTTCATGGCAACAAGTGAACCTTTTGTATCCCATGTTCTTTAAGATCTATAAATAAATAACCATACGTTAACTGCAGATTATTTTTTGTAGGGTCAGACAATGTTCTGATGCTGTGGTTGATAGGGGATATGGTTCAGTTTGTGGAAACCCTTCCTCTGTATGCATTAAAAATGAAACTGGACTGGTTGGTTAGGAAGTTCTGTAAACCACATTTCTCCCTCTATCAAGATTCGGCGGAACTGCGACGGTGAGCATACTCACTTTATTTTTATTGGGAGACGGTTTTGTTTTTGATGGGAACTTTCCATTTTTTATTGCATTTGATTGTAAATATCTAGAAAATCTTGAATTAGTTAAGTGCTACATTTATTTGATCACAGAACAAATAAAAGGAATTGGTGCTAGAGTTTACCAGGTATGTTTTATAGTAGTATTATAACTTTTACAAAAACTTCTCACGCATCACGCATCTCAATGTTCAGTTATTGTATTTCTCTTTATGTTCTAACAGGTGGGAAGGCTTCCTTATAAGTAACATTTCCTAAGTATTCAATTTAAACGTTCAGTGTACAAAAATGATAAAATATTTTTTAACAAGTTCGTGAATCACATTTGTAAACATTTTGTCTTATACCATAATTCGGTCCATAATTTCGGTCTTTCTCTGTTTTTAAATGTGTACCGACGAGACTCGGTTAATAGCGATACGGTATTATCGGGACATTCTTTATCTGTTTTCTCGATTGACATTGAGACTATTGGAGTCGACAGTAAAATTGTTTGATAATTAAATTATGGAAAGCCATTTTCTACCTGGCGCAAATAACAAATAAACATACACACATGTAATTGGCTGAAATACACGCTTTTGTCAGCAGCACAGCATAGAGCAATTGGTAAACTGAAATCAGTAGATTCCTCAGTGACAATAAATGGTGTCTCAAGATTTGCAACGTACTGGATATTCAAAGTAATTTTAGTCACATTGCAGATATATAATCGAAAGCCTGGTTCAGGCTATGGATGCATATTTTCAATTGAAATCAATTGATTAGTTTGTGTCGCTGTCCACTAATGGTTTGGCAGATAACTTTATACAGACATCTTGTAGATGTCAGCTATATTCTACTTTTTAGATTGCAGCATCAGCTTCTTGGTCCGTACACAAAAATAAAGACCCGAGGATATTAACCAAGTTAACTTTTATTTTCTCCCAGTTCACCTTGGTCAGGGTAGCATATCCTAACTTTACTTTGCGGATGGTTTCTTCTTCACAGTCTTCCACAAAAATAGAAACATTCCTGCTTCAATAGAAATAGTCATAATGTCCACATTCGCATATCACAAGTTGTTTACCATACAATGAAATTGAACAAAAAATCCTATAGATTTCTCTGCTTTTCCTCACAGCTCTACGTGGGTCACAAATCCTCACTTCCGAGGCTCATACAGCTACCATGGTCTGCGTTCAGATATAATTGATGACCCTACTGAAGGACTACGTGAGCCTATTGTGTATTCTGGGACACCGCGCCTGTTGTTTGGCGGGGAGGCCACCAGCCAGCACCACTTCTCTACTGTGCACGGTGCAGTTGAGAGCGGATGGAGAGAGGCTGACAGAATACTGGCTGCCAGATTACAATAGCCAGCGACAAATGGAACAGTTTTGTTTATGAAATGAACAATACATTATTGTTAAAATATAGACAATACAGCATATTGTTTTTTTTGTTGCTCTCCTCACTTTGCCTCAATTGGCCTTCCATTCTGTCTTGTTACACAGCCTCGTTAGCAAAACCAAAATATAACAATTATAATTCATGGATTCAATGTGCAGCTCTGAAAGTTAACTGTTTCATCTAAATAAGACATACTTTACGCCCTGAATATTACAAATTAAGGTTGAGAAATACAAATCTTCACAGAGTTTTCATTATTAAGAATTAGAACATAAATAACAACATAACATCTTTTCTCTTTAATTTATGGTTTTCATTTTCTCAATGGATGACTTTTACCAATGTCACTTTGAAGCAAAATTGAGACAATATTGATTAAATCATTTTTTGGCCTCCGAAGAAAAATAAAATAAAATAAACAAAATTAAAACACAAAATACATCAAATATAAGATACATATTTATAGATATTCATACATATAAAATGTATAGAAAATAAAACAAACAAAATTAAAATATAAAAGACATATTTATAGATTTACAAATTAATTTTCATAAAATAATATTCATATATATATACACATGTAAACATTCTTACCCACTCTGAAATCATAGGTTGCAGAATCTCTAATATGAAACGTAGCCAAGTGTGTAGGAAGAGCAATGTCCCAAACGCATGTGCGCCACCACTGAAGTTTCCCTCTGAGAAAATATTTCAAGAACCAAGGTTCTTGAACCAAGGTATAAGTTGAACCTGGAAGTATCTGCTTGCAGTCAGCTAATCATAGAGTGCCCACGGAAGGAGATCCTCTATAGAATAGTAATGTGGTTTTCCATCCACAGTAGCATACCAAGCTTTTGCATCGATAATTTTATTTACTCTTGTGCAGTAATGATCAGGGATCCATGCAAGAATGACACCTGAACTGGATATCTCCAAATCAAGCAATAATTTGCTTGACTTAGAAAGTGAATATATTTGGCGTTAATTTTGTAGAAATCCATTATTAACAATTAAATGAAACTACGTGATGTTGTATTATTTATACTTTATTTAAATTCTTTACCATAACCTGATTTTCGTTGTATTACAGCATCTTCGGGTGCGCAGTTAGCATAGATCGTCAAGAAAGAGAAACCTAGGTCATGGTAAAGAATTTAAATAAAGTAGAAATAATGCTACATCACGTCGTTCCATTTAATTGATCTAAAGAATCCAGAAGTCAAAAGTAAAGTTAACTGATAAAGCATCAGCGATGCAGGACTTTAAGAAGCATGAAAAGTCATACAGGATAATGAGACCATAAATCTCATTATGCTGAGCATACGTCGAACCTCCCCAGTAGCTTGGCATTTCCCGGAGAACACCGAGCAGTCTTTTGGGAGGTGGAAATATGCTGCATGAGAGACAACTGGGCAGTAAAAATACACACAACCGGAAATATGTAGAATTAGTGTGTTACCTTGTCCTTACTTTCAAATACCCTTGCTTTTGTATAAATATATTACCGATAATAACTTCCATTTAATTTTATTACATACACCGTAAAGTTTGCATTGTATAACCTCACATAATAACAACAAATGAATTTATTACCCTCACTAAAATACTGATATATTGTATAACTCTTGGTAATATAATAAAACCTACACTGCGCCCCTACAATAAACTCACTAACATAAGCAATGGAAAAATCCGCACAAACCAGGCTTCCGCTATTGTGTTTGAAACATATAAATACTGTTGGTTGTTCCTAAGAGTGAATCGTTGCTAATATCCCACCTGAAGATGTTGTAATACAACGAAACCTAGGTTGTCATAAAGAAATTAAAGAAAGTAGAAATAATACTACATCACGTAGTTTCATTTAAGTGTGAATAATGAATTTCTACAAAATTAACGCCAAATATATTCAATATATATATATACTGTTATTTATTATGTTCGTTTTTCAATAAAAAAATATATTTTACGAGTTTCTTAACAGCAAATGTTTGGTTTATTGTCCCTGGCTTACGTGTTTGTTACATTTGACACAGTACTGCGCATTACGAAGAATTTTTTTAAAGAGGAGGCAAAAAAGAAAAATATGTATATATGCCAATCACAGAAGGCCGAAGTTGAACACCGGATCTATGCAGTCTTCAATCAACTACGAAAATAATAGAGCTTACTTGCAGATATAGCTTCCGGGTACATCAGCATCAAATGAGCAGATAACCCAGATCCTTTACTTCAATAGACCTCGTGGAGAAAATCCTGATCAAACAATTTAAAAAGATAGATTTACTTCTCCAACAAATAGGAACATTATTAAAGTTATTAGTGATGGTGATCTCCAAAATGGACTAAAAATTGTATGTCTTTGCATTGCAATATGAAACAAATGGATTGTCAACCAATATATTAAAACTTGAAGAAATCAAATTGATTAAACATTGTGCTTATGTCTGAATCTCATGCTACGGCAAGCTGTTGCTTCGGTATTAAGGGTTAAACCATTTACACTACCCCTCACCCTGATGGCGGTGCCCGTGCGGAAACAGTACTTTAATTTAAAACATTTAGCTTTAGAAGCATATTCATCGACATACTTGCACGCCATTTCATCTCTATCAGTTTAGAAAGTTGTGCGTGCAGGTCTAGTCACATTCTCTGGGGTTTATTGTCTTGCAATACATAAAATAACTCAAAACATGTTATCACTGTATTTCCAATCACTTGGTTGATTTATTGCTGACCCCCCCCCTTGAAATGCCAAACGATGATGAGCTCCAGAAGGTAGGAGTTCACGACGCACGATTACTATCAATCACTGGACAATTCGATGGAAACCATCCACTTATAATCTTGGTCTGATAATCAACATACCTACTGGTTTTCTGACCTGATAAAACTGTCTGATTTACTGGAATTCTTAGAAAGAGTAGACGTTACGTTACAGACGATACTTTACAGTTTAGAAAGTCCTGAGGGATTGTCACATCACACATTTGTGAATTTTTATGTCATCAACAGAGTTATCACCTGAAAGAATCCTGTGTCTTTTTACATGCATAAAATCAATTGGGATGTCTTTAAGACTTATGTCAAAAGTCAATTAAATCTTAAACTTCTCTAAAGGCTCAGAATGATGTTGAGCAACAAATATGTCACTAATTTAATCCAAGTGGTCTGTTGGTTCAAACTTACCAGAACTAAATAAGTACCAAAACCAAAATTAAAATCCCTTAATACAAAAAATTAGATAGTTAGAGAGAACCGTTACTTAAAAGAAATATGGTACTGGTTTTGACTCCCCTCAGATAAAAGAAAGTTCAATCGCCCCACTTAAGAACTCATAATTATACTTCTGCACACTGTAAACAATAAGATGCTACAAACTATTTTCATGTCATCGGCTTCAGGCCAATTTGAAGACTCTTTGTGGAAAGTCTCGAAAAACTTATACAAGTCCCAAGTGCATACTTCTACCATTAGATCTCAATCCATTTTGACTAGAATAGACAGCAAAAAGACTGAGATCTTCACATCTCACCTAGAAAGCGTCTTCAAACCAAATGAGGGATACACAGGCAACCATCTACATTATCCTAAAACTATGATCTCCAAATGTATTTATCCCTAAGATTAACTTCTCCAAAAGAAATTGCTAGAGAAATAACTTCACTAAACCCAAAGAAACCTCCTAGATTTGTTTAATTACTCTCAAAAGCATAATGGATTTACTAAGATGGACCCTATTACCCCTGTCTTGTCAAAACTTTCGGAAAAGATCTTGCTGACCATGTTAAAGTCTTTACGAATGATTGAGACTTTATTCTAACATATTAATTTGGTTTCAGAAAGTCTTATTTAATCATCAAGCAGTCTCACTGTGTATACCTCTCTATTCGTTAGGATTTCAAGAAGGTAGAATACACATCGGTAGCTTTGTTAGATGTACAACTGGCCTTAGACCGCATTCGACGAATGTAACATATGCAACTTGTGCTAATGCTTATATGGTGAGAACCAAAAATCCGGGTATTCTATCAGCAACAAGATTCAAATATTGCTAGACAAATTGGATACCTGGTTGCAAAATTGGCACAACCATGTCAGCACACAAAAGTCGATTCGCGTCATCTTTACATTGACTGGCAATTGTCCCAAAGTGGAACAAGGAACTGATACTTTACCACACAGAGATTCCATTAAATATCTAGGCTTCCACCTACACAGAATGTTTGCTGGGAAAATTCACATCAAACAGAAACATAACCACCTAGATTTTGGAATACAAAAACCTGCACTGGTAGATTGGTCATAAATCAATATTATTGGTGGAAAATAAACTACTATTATACAACTCTCTCCTTAAGTCGATGTGGACGTATGGCATTCAGCTGTGGGGTGTGACCAACAACAGCAACATAATGTTCTCCAATGAGCTCAATAGTTAGAGAAACATAGTTAGTGTACTCTGGTTCGAGATTTGCGAATATCTCAATGCTCCCAACGTTCCAGAGTAGATTGACAGATCTAGAAAAATATACGCAGTAGGCCTGGCTACCCATTCAAACTCTCTGGGTTTTTTTATTTCTGGACAATACCGAATTAGTCAACAGGTTCAAAAGAGGATAAGTGCTCTCATTGACTAGCAGGGGCATTGGCTTTAGCACTATAACTGCCAAATTTTGCACCCAACAAAATTGATAATAGTCCAAAGGGAATGATTACGGTTAGAATAAAAAAAATTAAAAGTCAATGTATAAAATAATCACCATTATTGTGAATTAAAGAAAATAAACTAATGGAATTAACAAACCAGGGCAGATAAACCTTTTGAAAAAATAAATCCCAATATTGTAGGTTCATTAATTGTAACTAAGAATGGAAATAAATACATATTAACATTGCAAGACGACTCAACAAAATATCGCCCAGATTATGCAATACAATATTTGTCAATTTTTTAAAAAGTATTTAAAATTATTGGAAATGTAACTGATGAATATATAATTGTGATATTTCCCTAAAGACATATTTTAAGGGAAAAAATCGACTTTCATTGCATTCCAGCAAAACTTCATGCTAAACACAAGCTATGTTATATGTAAATTCTATGACATCATAATGCTCCAAACAAATAATGGAATTGAAAAGGAGAGTTTCTATCTTTTTCAAACACTTCATCATTCTATTGTAACCGATAAATATTGTCCATAGAATAAATTTACAAGAATGCGCTAATTTACTCACACTATTCCTCGAAGTTACACAATTAGTCTATTAGCTGTGTGGGGCACTTCGATGTCAACAATTTTTATTCATGTTCAAATCTTTATTGAAGATACCAAATGCAAGTAAATGTTTGGAATAAAATTATTCTTTTGAAAGTCTCACAATCTGTGTTAGGTGTGTTATGTCATTTAGAGTATGAATGTAAGTTGATGATGACTTGCTTAAACTGAATTTACTCATGTGGACTCCAACCTATGTCTAGTGGACTCCCATATCCAGATGGGAAAGTCTCTCACTGAACAATTGAATATTATTTCACTTATTTAGAAACCACTTTCAGCCCACAGATACGATGTTGGTCTTTAAGAATCGCAACTAAAGATTTAAGCATGCTTGCTAGTGACGGGGTTATATGTGTAATTTGCAATAAGCATCAAATGAAAATCTCAAAAGTGCTATAAATTTTATATTGCAAGAATTGAGACAAAATCATACATATAATTTTTTGATGTAGTCTCCGTCACCTTGAATTCTTTTGGTCGTGACTCCAGCCGCTCGTGTATCGTTGTTTTTACCTCCTCATGACTATTGAAATGCTTACTTCTTATAACATCTTTGACCAGTTCATATACATGAAAATAATTTGGGATGAGATATAGTAAAGAAGGCGGATGAACAAGGCATTCAAAATTCATGTCCTGGATAGTTTAGACTGTCAAACGGGATATATGTGGTCTGGCGTTGTAATACACCTGATGTCAGAAATTCTGATCAGTTACTTCTGATTGCAGGGAGAAATAGATTTGTGGGCCGATTTGAATACTGAGTACTGGTTCCCCATATAAGATGTACACTCTCCTTTCTATGTGATATTCCAACATTTTTGCATCCCAGAAAAGAGTAAGCTTGATTTTATTCACGTATAGTTGAGTGTAGAATGTTTAGGTTTCGGCAATGAGTTATGGCATAATAAGCAATAAGTTATGGTATATTAATAAGATTTTTTAGATTGAGAATAACCTTTACTAACAGCCTACCTAAAAATGTTGTAATGCAACGAAACCTAGGTCGTGGTAACGAACTTAAAGAAATTAACGCCAAATATATTCAATAAGAAATTTATTATCAAAGCACTTTTAACTACAAAAGTTAGTTAATTTGATTGTACCTTATGCGTCAACAGTATTTTCAATTTGTAATTTTCAGATGAAATATTAATAGAATTAGTGAAGAACAGACTTTGTTCACACAAATTACAATCACCTTGTTATAGCAATAATAATTATAAGACAACATAATAAAAATGAAAACTATTATTGGATGTAAATTGGAAATATAACATTAACATTTACACTGGTCAAAAACTTAAATAATATAACATTGAATATAACATAACATTAAATAAATATAACATTAACTTTTACGCTGGTTAAAAAGATGTTAACAAGTAGTTTTTTACAAAAAACACAGTTTGTATGGTAAATATTTTTTATATAAATTTTTTATTATTATATAATGACAAACGAAAATAGTTTTTGTGAAATATGTCATTTTTAATGTGTCATTTAATAATCAACCAATAATGAATACAATTTGTTAATCCAGATTTGTTTTTTTTCATTATTATTGATAAACCTATTTAACAAATAATTTTACTGAATTACAAATGTCGTTTAATATTAGGAAAACCATAACTATTAAGACTGATATTTAGCAACAGGTAGTAATAAACGGAACTATTGTTTTTGTCGCTATCTAGTGCAGCAAATGTATAACCTTATTGACCATAATAAACTACAAAATTAAATAGACTATAGTGTAACACCACTAGAGAAGGCGGCAATGTCTATTAACTTTTAAAAAGTCAGATTGAACTTCACAGAAAGTGAAGATCATATTAGAAATTGAAAATTGAGGAAGAGGCCAGGCCAAATAACTATAATCATCTTTGTTTCTTAATTAAATTATTACGCACATCTGAATCATGTACATTAAATGTTTTTTCCAAAATAATTCAAAATACATCGGCCAGTCTCATTGCTCTAGATGAAGTTAAACCTCACTCGCTATATCATGTGTTATAAATTGGGAATCTAATATTGTTAAAAATATCGCTTTGAGTTTTTATCAATTTTTTAGAACTATATACATCAAAAAGCAAAAAGGAAAGAAGCCTTTGTAAGACTGCTCCGTTAGCGATCCCTCAGTTCACCTACAATAGAAACTGTTTCATTCAGAAGCAGCTTGATGTAGAAACTTAAAATTTGGCATAGTGATAAAACTTGTCAACTCGCATATACTTCAATAGTTAACACTCAAAAATGTTTATGGAGAAATATTCAAGGGTTGCGAACAGCATGGGCAACATATTTTAAAATTTCTGATCTCGTCTGAGACAAGATCAGAACTTTGAAAGAGTAATTCACAGGAATTCCAAAACTATATACTTCACTATATTTATTTTAAAACAGCTCTAGAAATTTTGCTAAAAATGTCAATAAATAATGACACCACTAGGAATTTACTTGAAAGTTACGTTGATGATTGTAAATCATAAAATTTTTGAGAAATTCACATTATATTTACACTGGGAAAATGTGAACTAAGAAATATATTTATATGATGAACAATAATATTAACTGCTAGACGGCCCAAGCTCTTGATATCAGACGCAAGTACAAATTTACGCGGAGGGTGTGATATTGAGCCCAAAATATATGTCAAATCTAGACTGGGCCCTTCTGCATCTATTTACTAATACTAGACTGGACACTAGACATGTCATATTTCTAAATGATTTAACAGAAATATTAGAACATTTAAATGTTTATTTATTTTTTGCGCTTTAGTGTGTACAGGACCCTCTTGTGCAAATACTAGTAGTATTTAATGAGTTGTGTCATGTATACAGCATAATATTCTCTTTAGATCCTAAACTTCTATTAATTTAAAATTATTTACAATAAACTTTTTTTTATAAAAGAATTAAAACAAATATTAATTTTTGTCTAGAGGCTGTGTCCATTTAGGAATGTGATATGACTAGTTTAAAACAAATTCTGCAATTATTTGCAACACAACCAATTTCCTCAGTTTCTCCAAAACATGGCAAAATAAAAAATGACTGTGATTGTGAGCAAAAAACAAGATTATTTGTAGTAATTAGAATAAGAGTTTTATTATAATAATTATAAAAAACTCTTTTTTTAGAAAGACAGTTTTTGAAATTTTTGTTCGCCTATCAATTTGTCTGTATGTGCATAACTTAAACACTATGAGACTGATTTTAATAAGACTGAATTAAACAGATTATAGGGATTGTGTAATAACATAAGGTATGAAATATTTTGATAAAATATCAAAAACTTGTGGACAGGAAGCGATATATATTGCTGGACATTTTGCTGTTTGAAAACCAATATTTCGGTCACAAAGTTCGAAGAAACGACTCGATTTGACTTTGAGCCGTTGTGATTGGTTAGGCGATTTAAAAAAAATCTTAGATTTGATGAGTCCGAAATAAGAATTTAAACCCAATGATTCAATAAAACCCGAAGAAAAAGGAATGAAGGATTACGGAGTGCCAAGGTTGAAGTATGACAGTAGTTCCATTACCAAACCCAGACCGAGTTTGCTGTGCTAGGCAATATAACAAACATTAATGAAAAAAGCAATGAACAGAAATAATTTAAAACAACAGTACTTTCCATATTGCCTTCACTTTATCAGCAAAGGGTACGTAATTCTTTACAACAAATCAGAACTTCATCAAAGTTTCTTAGGAGCAAAACAAAGAGTGAGCATTTTGATGAATATAGTATGTCCATCATGAAGTGAGGATATAAATTCTTATAAAAAATAAAACAGTTCAAGATGATACTTATCATTAATAGATGTGGAACATGTTACGGAATAAATGGAATGATATTTCATACCTAACAAACAAATATAATGTTTTAACAACAAAAACCACACCATAGTTCATAGCTTTACTTTCAGAAACAAAAGTGCAAAGATCATACGTCAATTAAAGCCTGTGTAGAGGTGGACATACAAAAAATTAACAGAAGTAATTAAAAAAATATCCTGAAACAAAACTCTTTTCTAAAGTTATTTGACATGAAAAAATTGAATTTTGTCTGACCTATGTATTACTTTTATTGTGTATTCCCTTCATATCACATCGCATCTTCAAGTCACATTACATGAAGTAATATTGCTTTAAAATAAACAGTTTCAGTATTTATTAAAGTCATTCGTAAATATTAGACGTGCAAAATTATTAAATTGTTTATAGCAAATATTGAAACTTACATTTTTAAAGCAGTACGTATAAACTTTCCATAGACCTTTTTCCACTTTAATAGTCGACTGCACGATTATTTAGGGTCTATGTTACTATAGAAACACATCCCTGACGGCTTTATAGAAACTTTATTGAAGACAATGAAAGAGTTTTCGAGTGTGTAAAATTTGTACAGGCAGATTCTTTTTTTTATTTAAAATTATTTCTTTTAATAAGATATTGTATGACATTCTAACAAAATCACGATTGTGAAGTCACACAGGCAGTCTTTTTACTAGTAAACTGTGCAAGCAAAATATATTACACTGCTTCTTATATATCGTGTAAATTATAGTTACATATTTGTAATGTATTAAATGTGTTATTTGAGATGAGAATATTTTATACACAGCAAAAACTATAACTGAAAAAGTGGGACTTAGCCTCATATTTCACTCGCATAGCACATTGAATAGTAACGTTTGAGAGGCACTCTATGAATAATGGATGCCACTAATTGTTTCGTCTCTTTGTTATAACATATGAACAGATATTAAAATTTAAGAACCTTGAAAGACCTGAATCTTCATAAACATGTAACAAATAAATGTTTAAATAATGATGACAAATTATTTACCTTCAGATGTTTACCGGGTGCTGTATCAGTGTGGTTACCGGGTCCGCAGGTATTACCTGCTGATGTTTACTGGGTGTTGTATCAGTGTGGTTACCGGGTCCGCAGGTATTTGAAGGAACTTAGAGGCGGATGCAATAATCAGTTGAAGTTGGAGTTTACACAGTGTGTGTCTGTGTCTGCATTGAGGAGTGAGTATTTGAATTGTATTTATCATTTTAATGTTTTTTGTCCAATTAGGGTTTTGGTAATTGTCACAAGTTAATTCGCGTTTACACTTGCATCGTACATACACTTGCACTATTGAAATTTTAAAAATTCAACATGATAGAGTGAGAATATAGGATATTAGTTCTTTTTAAATTCATATTTTTATCAAGAATTTAGGATTAAAAAAATTGGAAAGAACTTTTTAATGAATCTGTTTATCCAAGTGATCAATGGGAAGAACATACAAACATTTATTTATTCATTACACACACATTTATCAATACATTATATGTAAATTAAACATAATGATTAAGAATTAATGACCTAACAAAATATAAACATATAGATAAAACCTGAATACAAAAGTATACAAGAGCTACAAAATATAACGATGACACAATTCAACAAATTCACTTTGACACAAATTTACGTGACTTTTATATAAGACGAGACATCGAGCAATATATATATATATATATATATATATATATATATATATATGTAAATACATAAATTTAAATTTATGTATACATATATATACATATATATATATATATATATATATATATATATATATATATATATATATATGTACATACATACGATTGAAATACAATATTTTTTCACAACTTGTTGTGTTCAATTACACGTAGGTGATTGCTACACAGTTCTGTACAAATAAAGTGTACTTAAATTGACTCACCTTCATGTACATACTTTACCTTCATATAAATTTACATAATAAAAGCGAGCGACGTGCGATAGTTTACGTTTATGCATGAAATTAGCATTAACAATTTGCTTGTGTAATGTCTGAATTCTTCAGTTTCACTCCTTCGACGTGGCTAAGTCGATCTTAATTGAGTGATGTGTCTCTCACTTACTAAACACACAAATTTGAAGCCATAAACTGCTTCTACTTAATGCGGCGGTGCAAACATTTTTGGCCACTTCTAATGGTTCAGAAAATGATTGTGTAAAATTAAATACTTCCTTTTTTTTAGGTTTTTTTTTAAAAGAAACTCATTAATACATGTAAATTAATATATATCACATCATATGGGGAAAAATCGTACTTTAAATTCTATCAATTCACTATTCAAAATAACTCTTTTATTTTTGATGATTAATAGTTTCAACATTCAAAATAAATGTAACATTTTCTATTTCAATAATACAAATCAAGACATCCATCAGATAACATGAACCTAATAAAATCCAAAATCATTAAGTGGAGATTCACTTGCATACTGGACAACAGCGTCCATAAACATTTTTTTATATAATCGGGGGATGATATAACAAACGAATGTGTCATACTTCTAACCTCTCTTCATTTTGATCGGGGCTCAAAAAGGGGAACAGCCATTAGAAATATGATACAGAGTAAACTAATTATAATAATTAGCTGCTCAGCCTATCCATCAGTTTTTTAACATTGACAATGGCCTTCTAAATAGCTTTCTGCAACATTCTGTTATGTTTGTTAATATATTTAAAATATCTCCGAACTTAGAATATAATGTTCTATTATGAAAGAAATGTAAATTGAAACTATTACAGAGATGTTCGTCATAATCCAACATATTGTATTTGACATGAAGAAGCGATTCCAGTATGGAATAGATGTCATATTATGATATACCTATTCCACACTGGATTCACTTCTTCGGTCAACATCATGCGAGCCGAAGGTCTGTATTGGAAATATAAGAAAGAATAAAGGAGAATTTTGAAATTGAACTTCATGAATATTTTGTTTTATGTTACGTTAGGATTCAAACATTAATATTATGGCTTCTGTCGACAGCAATTAGAACAGAATAGCCATATCATTTGTTCCATCGTTAATATCCACGTAAATAGCAGAGTTGAAATGCGATGCTCTGTGAAGATGAATTTTAGCAATATATGAGCAGCGGCACTTTATCTGTTCAGGTGTTGTCAGCTTAAAAATTGCTCATGCATGTGAAATGAAATATTAGCAATTCGTATTTTGAAAGTGGTGACTTAACACTCTACTTCTCAATTTTGTTGCATGTGTAGAACATATAGAAACATAGGGTCTGTTTGTCCGTGTAGAAAAACAGTACTTGATAATAAAATTAAAAGGAAAAATATGTAATGCAAAAAATGTTACCGTTCCTGTTACTATTTGGACCTGCCCCTTCGTAAATGATTAGCTGGACACAGCATGAGCATTCCTTTCTAATTCAGCAGCTATTGATTTGATATATGTGAATTGAATTGCAAATTTTAATTAAATAACTGATATGTTTTTGTCATCTTTACATTTTGAAGCAAGTTGAGTGTATATTATGTAATTTATATTATTTGAATTCTTCTTAAAAAGCTGTTAATAATAAAAAGCCACAGTGATAGCACTTCATTATTATGAAGGTAACACTAATAGGTTTTAAATAATCAGACATCAATTAAAGTGCGCCTATGGCTTCAAATTGGTCTCCCCTACATACGATACATTGTTTCATCAGACATAACTGCAGAGTAGAAAACTGAAGCTTCTTTATGCGTCTCTTTCCTGGTAGTTTGAAAATCAGCCAGAAAGTTACTCACACAATATCATGAAGTTACTGTCTTGATGTACGTCTTATATCATCAGGAATGAATAAACATCTCATAGCTTAAGTTCAAAAATATGTGACAGATGATTCATTTATTCTATGTTGGACAAATTAAAAAAAAACATTTATTTATCTGATGGAATTGGCTAGAACATTATTGTGGTGAAACATGATTGCATACGGATTTTTCTAAAATTTTATTTCAAATAACACATATGAATGTCCACATATTAATCTGGAAAGACTATTCTGCTATTTTCTAAGGAAACAATACGCAATTTTCTTCTTAGTAAATGACCTTCGTTCTAGAAAATGTAAGATAATTATGCTACAGTCTTTTTTCTAGTGCAATTGCCACAATTGCTTTATTTCATGTTCATAATACAGCATAATCAGTCACTAAGTATTCAATATTTGTACCCTGTTAAAATGTCAAATACTGTTTTTAACTGTCAATCTGTAAAATTTTAACATCATTTTTCTGCGGCAATTTATGTGACGAGGTTTTCTCAATTGTATTTACACATCCATAACTTCTCCTTAATTGTGGGTCATTCATCTGTCTCAACATGCCACAACATTGTGAAGCGTAAATATTCATCGTAGAAAATTTGTACAAACGGACACATGTTACTGAAGTAAACCGTATTCGTTTTCTTTCTTAGATCTGCTCTTTTTATTTGTTTTGAATGTGAGCTGCGTGACATTGATTTTATCTAGTAGCCACTACTATCATAGGTCGCTTTTTTCAAATATTGTCACTGAGGTGAGTGTAGCTTCACTCGATTTTGTTTGACCTATATCAAACAGTTTCATATAGTGGAGCCTCAACCTGAAGCTATATTCGAAGTTGATCTTAACATTTTTCCTGATTAAGATCATAATCGTAAAAAATGTTTTGTTAAATTTACTTTGTCACAAGGACACAATTTCTAAATCTACAAGACAGATGATAACCTCATAACTGAAGAGCAAATTCATAACTGAAGAGTTTTATTTTAAAAACTACAGTACCATCGCTTAACACCTTAAGCTTACATGATCAGTTTTGAGGATATTTTGTGTCGCCCAGTATACGGTACATTGAGTACAAGTTTTATTAAACCATTGGTAATGACAATTAAATTAGAAATCAGATCGTAATGAATTCCAGTTTTGTCTGTACATGTCATTAGTATGTATTTGCTTATTTAAAGAGCCTGTAAGTTCGAGTTTGACTTCGAAACTAAACATGTTGAAATGAGTTAACGTTAGGAAATGACATCATTTCTTTGTAAATATGTGTAATAAAAGTGGATAATAAAATCCAATCAGCAAAGCTGCTTGTGAAGGGCACAACCAGCTTTGTTGATTGGATACAATTGTTACAACGTGCCGAGAGACAAAGCTAGCCACATCGAACATCTGACGTGCAGAATTATAGGAGGAAGAAGTGTCCAACAATTGTATAACTAAAATTAGTTTTTTAAAATTAATTTTATCAGAAAACGAAAATAAATCGAAGGTGACATTAATAATCTGTCTATTTTTAGCTACTTTATTATCCTTAGGTCTTATTTTGTCGTACGACAATATTTGGTGCAAAATTTCAATGATTTTGTGTAAAAGAGCGACACAACTCATAATGTGAATATACGTTTCATTTCACTAATTATTCTTAATTTTTTCTCCAAACTTTAAATAATTTGTCGATATTACATTAAATGGATCATTATTGTGAGGAATGGAAAAACTAACACTGAATTCTCACCTATTGTATTTAGTTTCAAGAGTTAATGACTATTTGCAATTACTGCGTCTGCTGTTTTTAATACCCAACTCATCCTGCCATATCACTACTAGCAACAGTACGTATGACGTTATTGTGATAGGAGCGGGTGCTGCCGGTGCTGCTGCATCCGCTCCTATTACTATGACGTTGGCGTCATATGCATTCACCCGTCTTCACTGAACCAGACTGAAGATTTTTGGGTTGGAGGTAGAAAGCACTATAGGTGATTGAATAAGGACCCAACATTATACAACATAGGAGCTGAATGGTGAGAGCATTTTTTTGTAATAAACTAGAAAATTAGGATGTGGATTTTATTCGAAATCTGTTGCCCTATCCCTGCTATGCTATGATACCTTTTTTAGTCTAGCAATTCCCAAAAGTAACATTGTCTTTTAAGAAAATTCATTTCCACCAGCCACAAAACTTTGGAAACAACTAGATATTACGAACACAAACCCTTCATTCGTTTATATTCTAAATGTTTATTTATTTCTTCAATTATTTGCTTATGTTTTTACGATTGTCTCTTTTAATTTTATTTTGTTGTTACTTGTCTATGCCAGGTTTTCTGAAATAGTCAAACTCGTGCCTAGGGTTGATTTACTTTGAGACTTTTAACGAGGTAAGTTTATTTTCAGTTAAATTTCCTAGAAACTGCTGTATTAGTATATCCCAAAGATACAAAAAATGAGTTATTTTTTTTAATTAATCACGGTGATGTTCTGCGTTGCTTTATATAAATGATTATTTCGTTAAATATCAATTGATATTACGAGTTTCCCTTGCTAGTAATTCAGTAAAATACATTAGGATTCATAGTTTTTGATGGTAAGGGCACTCGGTAAAGTAAAGCATAGAATAAGTTTACACACTTTAACTTTTGTTAAAATAAAGTTGTGTGAAGTGATGCTCACCCCACCTGAATGAAGATGGCACAATATTTTAATGCAAACCAAAAAATTCTTTCTAGCACACCATTTAGTCCTATCTTCTACATATTGCTGACTGCTCATGTGGTATTTACCTTTTATTTGATCACGAACTTCCAGTCTCCATGTCACATATTCTTATTTTGGATATCACACTGTTACAGTTATATTGTCCATCTATTCCTCTGCTGTTACACAAGATCAGCATTGTTTGAGTGTTCTGATATGCTTAGACATGTAAATCAGTAAAAGTCTGTGGAGGATTTGTTTAAGGGTGCATTATCATAGACTTTACTTACTTCAATACAGCTCCTTCCGTCACTCGCTGCTATGGCCTTGTTCTTCTCCTAGGCTAAGAAAGACCACATGATATTTTTTCATTCAGACAGATATTAAATTGGTGTAGTGAGAGAGCTCTTTGCAATTTTAAGGCCAAATAAATATGATTATAAGGAATTAATTTTTTTCATATCTTATCCGATTATCGAGTTATATTGTATCAACGTTAACGCATGGGTGAAGAGTGCCACAGTGCACGCACACATGGTGCTGTGCAATATCTTTGAAGCAATGAGACTTCACATATCGAACATTGATAACCTAAAGAATCTTGATTTAATTTGTAATGTCTGAACATTTGTTCGTTTGTAATGTCTTTCTGTGTTTGTAATAAGTAACTATAACCTGTTGAATGTTTTGTTTTCCATAGTTAACTGACCAAAACTTCTGTATTGCTGTGATAAGGCTATTTACATCCTGATGTGTTACTGGTAAAGACTGTTATAATCATAAAAATTGTTAAAATCATAATTTAATGCAAATATATTTCAGCAAGCCGGCAATGTTAAAGCATATTGAATCTTCATGAGATGCAGCAGGTAGACCAGTTTCAAAATCGCTAAAGTGTGTCGAGCATTCACTATGAGGATGAACAGGTAAAATATTTTAACATGGTTTAGGTTCTCGACATGGGTCTGTACCATGTGTTGAATATTTGCTTTGTGGAGACTTGTGCAGATTTGCATTACCCTCATCAAAGGGAACTTGAGAAGCCCCAATGTTAATCATTACAATTTCATGGTAAGGACAAATTTGACTGGGCTGGCATTCAACACAACTTAATTTACAAGCATGTAAGATTTAAGAACTCTCTTTGCTCCATAATATTATATGTATACTGAGCGCACCTCTAAATGTGGTAGTGAGACTTCTTCTGCAAAATTTTCAATTTCTTCAACACTTCTTACATCAACAGGTATAATTTGAACTCCTCTTCTATTGGTCATCAAACACTGTATTAGCTGTTAGTAATTAGCCACATCATGACCCGTTGCCCCTATTTGATTGGCAGTTCTTTTGACTGTGGCACCAATCTCATCGAGTGCACCTTTGCTGTGACCAGATTCATTAAAATTCTGAAAACATTTTGAATATCTAGCTGTGCTGCAACAAAATTAGCTAGAAAAAGTCATAAATTTGTTTCTATACTGGGACAAGCGTCTGTCAATTAGAAAATGCATTGTTTTCAAATCTGGATTGAAGTTTTTGATGATTTTAATTATAAGTAAAAAATAAATACAAATGAATACCGGATCGTGCTTATAATTTTCAGGAACTGTGAAAATTGCTATAATGGTGAAGCACTATAGCAATATTCATACTTTTAAATTGCTTAAATATTATCACCTGAACCATTTTGTACCAAAGCTACAAAATGGGATTGCGTATTGGACAGGAAATAAATTAATGATACTTTTTAATCTTATCTGAAAATGTAACACAAAAATATATTTAAATTGAAATTATTCTGTTCGCAATAGGTAGATCTTAATTTACATTTTGAAAAGTATTTAAATTTGCTTTATTGAAGGTAGGCTGAATGTAAAATTTAATTTTCCACAGCACTTCAAGGTTGGAAAATAAGGAAAAAAAACCAAATCAAAGTACGCAACAGATTCAGAGCTGATTCTTAAGAGCTGTACAGAAAAATGAAACATAAATTTCATGATACAACTAGACCCTTCGGATTTAACATCTTGTTATTGCCATATCTGCACAAAAGGACTATTTTCTCCATTAAAAGCAGTGCTTTCCATTTATAAACAGTCATTACTCTTAAAGTAATAATTACAACTCAGTGCTGTACGGTTAAAGTGAAGCGATTAGAGTTTAGAAACCATGTGTGGTGGTATTCAGTAGATGATCTGTGACTCCGTAAAGATGATGAAAATTAAAAATGCAATTTAAAAAATGTTTAAATCGAATTTCATACTAAATAAAATAAAGAGTGACGTTTATAAATGGCCAGTACAGTATATATTGCAGGTTTTATTGCAGTTCAGACAAACAGAAAGAAAACTAAAATAATATTACTGTTTCTAAGTGTACTTACACCAGTTCAATTGCAGAATGATGATTACCTAAATGAATGAAAGGAATACCTGAAGAATCGACGTGGCTGAAGAGCATGTATAAAATTTTGGATGCTATGAATGAGTGAAATGATAAAATAAACAAATGCAGAAATCAGAAAAACTTTTTGTGTTTGTGTTTACAACACATCCTCCAAACAACATGAGAGGATATGTTATAAACACAAATAAGAAAAACAGACTTATTAGGTTTGTTTTGTTATTTACATTTTTTTAATTAATATTGTATGTATATAATGTCAACTTAATTTAATAGGAGATTAACACTCGTAATAAATCACCATTAAATTCATTTTCGACTAATCGTGTGAAAATCAATTTTAAAATGTTTTTGAGATTCAAGATGGTGGCCTCTCTTATTTTCAATACATCTTCCCTATATTTTACGTTTTTGACGTTTAAGATACGTTTAAGATAAGGTGGCATCTGTCAAATGCATTGGATCATTACTATTTTTGTTTTCGACTAATTTTAGGATGCTGAATTTGTATTACACAATATTTTTGATATTCAATATGGCGGCATCTGTCATTTGCAATAAATTGTCACTATATTTTCCCATTTTTCTTTATACAAATTTAGTTTCAACAAAACTAACAGCCAAGTTTGCTCACACCATGCCAAATTGCAACCAAAAATGTGAAATAAATAATTTTATTTTTGCGGTAAAAATTCACTCTCCTGTGTATCTACAAAGACGTTAACAACTTGCAAGGATTGGTCACATTATTAGGAAAAAAGCAAATCTGAAATGTATATGTGGCTTGTGAGTAACTAACTATTACTAGTAATTCGATAATGTTTTAAAAATGAAATATTCACAAAATTAGGACAAATATTTCATAATTAATAAGGAGGAAATTCCACATTGAAGCAATCAATGTCGTATAAACCTGTGAATTGTAATATTGTGCAATTTCCAGTATGATGTGCCGTCACACATATTCCTATTTTAGGGATCATTTTTTAATAAATAATTTATGTAAATTCAGAAATCACATACAAAACATCAAATTCAAGCAAGTTGATAATTCAGTTTGACATTTCAATTCAATGTGACATCCTGATGTGTTTGTCAATGTGACATCATACAGCAAATTAAGGCACGGTGACAGTTTTGATTTAAAAAAACATATGAAACAAATATGATCTCACTTGTACTATCAAAAGTGACAAGGAAAAGGAAGAAATAAAAGTGTGTCAGTCACTATGCTTTTCATTATTGTCCGATTATTTATGTGTCATCTGCTATTTATAATTTCAAATCTGTGTAAGAAACAATAAAGTCTTTTTGTTTTAAGGCTTTCATTTTTTTGCGTACTTTATGGAATTCATATCATTTTGCAGTTGCCTAATTTTCAAATATACTGTGCTAGGCTGGGCTAGACTGGGCTGGGCTAGACTGGGCTGGGCTGGGCTGGGCTCTGCTGGACTGGGCTAGGCTAAATGTAAATTATTTAATTCTCTTTTCTTTTATCACTGCAGCACAAACTTTAGTCACATCACGAATGATTTTATTAGCAGCTGGATAAACTTGCAATTGTTAAGTCAACATTTTAAAGAGACGTACTAGATCCTGAAAGTTTTCTATAATCGGTACAACAGGTAGATTTGGTAGGAATTGATCTTATTGCCCCATATTTAGTCACTTTATTCAACAAATGTGTTGGTCTTGAATGGTTTTATGTGATCATATGAAGCATAGTGAAATTATATCATTATTTAAATCTGGTGAAAAACATAATTCCTTAATATTACGCCCGTCTAATATTGTCTACTTTCAGAGAATTTTCAAAAAGATTTTACTTGAGATTTGCTCAAGCTCATTTCAACTTTTTTGGATTAGATTTCAGTCTGCAATATGTTTTTACGTAGAGCAGGTTCACTACAGATTCAGCAGTGGCGTTAGTTTCATACGTTTTCAGTGCTGGGAAAAGTAAGGCAGGATGCTATTCACTTATTATCTAAAACATTTGAAAATAGTGATCATGGAATGTTACTCTGCAAATTACAATATTATGGAATAAAGCACGAAGCTCTTAGTTTAGTTAATTCATAGCTCAAAAATATATTACAAAAAGTACAGACAGAGGAAGTTAAATCAATAGGATTTTTAGTAAAGATGGGTGTTCGTCAAGGCTCTACATTGGGGCACTTTCTTTTTATTGTGTATATTAACAAACTGCCTTTTTAAAAAAAAAAAAAATTGCTGAAATATTATTGTTTTCTATGACTCATCTCTCATATGTAAAATATATAGATATGTTGAACAATCAGATGAATCAAATAAAGTAATATCACAAATATTTAATTGGTTTAGGGTAAATAATTTGTTGCTCAATGAAAAAAAAAACAAGTGCATTAAATTTACAATTCCAAATTTGAGACTAGTTCATAATAATTTAGTATTCGATGACAACAGTTTTTCTCAGTCTTATTGTATATAGTACACTACAATGGAGAGTCAACTATCTACAGCATTGACCGGGAAACTTAGTTCCTCTGCACAGTCCATCAAGAAAATGAGGATTCAACAAATGTAGAGACTGCAAGATTAGTTTACTTCAGCTATTTTCATAGTATAATGTTGTACAGTTTATCTATGTGGGGTAGGGCTACTAAATAGAATCCGTATTTATTTTGCAAAAGAGAGCTATTCACTCAATGTATAAATTAAGTTCTCGAGATTTGGTTAGAGAACTATTTAAAGTAACTAATATAATCACATTACATTCACAATGTATTTATGAAAATATTTTGCATGTGAGGAAAAATTATCACTTCACTGTGAAAGTTGTGATCGACACAATTACAATATTAGACATAGAAATAATGGATATTTCCAAATTTGTAATTTTTTTCCATTTAACGATATAAATATTTTTTTAAGAAATTAGTATATAGTGAAGAAATTTAATTTAAATAAAACAAATATTGATATATAGTGGTAAAGTTAAAAACTATTGTTAAACATATTTAAGCTTATGGTTACTTTTATAGGAAACAGATGTCGCCACTAACGACTGAATTTTTTAATTAATTAGGTAGACTACCACAAATATAGGTGTACAAATATCTATTTGAACTGTCTCCGTGAAGTCAAAAAAAATAAATGTAAATACATTAATCAATGAAAGTAGACATTAAGAAATTAATTAACCAGCAGTATTAATTAAGAGACAAAATGTAGACATAAAAATAAAATATATGTAAACATTAATAAAAACAGCAACATTTCATAAGAATATTATAAATATGAATAAAATGTAAACATGAATAAAACGGGAATAAAATGTACCATCTGCTAATTCGGGTTTATTTTTTATCGCCGTTGATACATCTATCTAATAAATATTTTTAATGAATGACCAGTGCCATTTAACATTAATAAAACTTGCCCCAACTATTAAGACCAATTTTAGTACTAAGTAATAATTCACAAAATAATTGTTTTTGTCTCCATCTAGGGTAAAAGAATATTATCGTATTGATCATAGCGCACTACAAAAATAAATTGATTACAGAGTAACGCCACTAGAGGGCAGCAAATGAAATAAAATCTCATTATGGACTTGCTTTACCATGAAATGTTAAAACGCTTTTAAATAACACCTTACAGCATATTCAAGCATTATAAATAATTTTGAATGATTATAACAGTCCCCATAGCGTGGACTTCATATAAAAAAAGGCAGCAATGTCACCAGAAATTCAATATTTTACGTGGAGAATAAGAAACAGTAAAATGGTGCAATGAAAACTTTGAAAGAACATTTTTATAACTGAATAAACATGTATGAGCAAGAATATTATTTTCTTAAGAATTTATGAAGATGAAAAGAAATAAAAATTAAAAAAAATCGTGTGTGCAATTCGCACGTGGTAGAAGTGAAACCTGCAAAAATGTTAATTTTTCAGTTTAATATCAATTTTTTCCTCTTCTCATTCCCTCACCTTCACCCCATCTCTGTCTCTCCCCCTCCATCTTCACATACCCCTTCCCTCCCTCTCTCTCCTTTTCCCTCCCCTTCCCCTTCCCCTCCCTTGATGATTACAAAATACAATTCGTTTCATAGACTTTCAAATAACAACGATGCTATACAGTCGATTTTTCGTTTCATCGAATACTGTTGCTTTTTCGTTTCATCGACTTTCAAATCACAACAGTGCTAAAAAAGTTTTCACTTCAAAAATTCCAAAGTAAAATACAAAAATGTTTCAAATAATTTACAATCGATAGAAAAAAGAGCAAAGTAAGATGAACGTCTTGTTCACAATTTACGAGAAACAAAAAAGTGAAAAACTTAAAGTGTTTGAAAACCATAAAAAAGTCCAATTAAACTTCGCTGTAAGCGAAGATTAGAAATTCAAAATTGAAGAGGCCAGGCAAAGATGGTTAAAATAATAAAACAAATTAAAATATTCATCCATCTTGTTAATTTATTAAATGATTATACACATGTTATTGTATATTTTAAATGCTTTGCTACTTATTCATACGTTGTCCAGTTTCGTCTCTCTAGATGAAATAAAACCTCGCTCACTATATTGTACGTCTCAAATTGTGAATCAGATATTGTTGAAAAGTCTATTTAAGTTTTGACTAATTTTTTAGAATTCTATACATCAAAAAACAAAAAGGAAGGAAACCTTCACAACACTGCTCCGTTAGCCATCCATCTGTTAATCTACATTTGAAACCATTTTGTTGAGGAGTAGTTTCACATAGAAACTACAAATTTGACATAGTGATAAAACTTGTCAACTCATATATACTTCAATAGTTAACACCAATAACAAATATTTACACGAAAAATAATATTTATATTTGTAATTGGTTTAAAGGAAATATTATGAACCCTTAAATATTTGTTTATTATTTGCATCCAAGTGTGCACGGAACAATTGTAGTACAAGTCCTACTTGTATTTAATAAGTTGTATGTAAAAGACATAAGATTCTCTTCAGATTCCTAAGTTCTATTAATTTCAAACTTTTCAAAAGAATCAGTACATAACATGAGAACTAATACTTTGATGAGAGGCTGACTCTGTTTAAGAGTGCAGTACTATTTGTTTAAAGGAAATTCTGCAATTATTTGCCACACGAGCAATTCCTTTTAGTCCAAAAATTAAAAAAATATTACGGTAGCTACAGATAGTGAGTGAAAAAAAAGAGTTTTCTTATATTAATTATAAGAAAACTATCTTTTATAGAAAGATGGTTTTATCTGTCTGTCTATTAATTTGACTAAATCCATGTAATATATGAACTATGAGACTGATCTGAATAAGATTAAATTATACTGATTACAGGGATCAGATCAGAAATTTGGGTTCAGGTTTTGCTGAACATGTTGCTGTTTTGAAAGCTATTATTTTGGTCATAAAGTTAGAAAATACGACTCAATTGCGCCTTAGATGATTTAGAAAAATTCTTTGGTTCGGTGAAGGTAAAGTATAAATTAAAACCGTTGATTTAATAAAGTCTCAAGCAGAAGAGTTGGAGGACTGAATAGGGCCAATAGGGAAACATGACAGTAAGTAGATTATGGTCTGGGTATCTTCTAGAAGGGACATGGCAATTTAACAAACACTTCATCAGTGTTTGTTGTCGAAAAACTACTGAAAAAAGCAATGAACAGACTTTTACTTTCACAAATATCAAGTTTAAAGGTTACACTTTTCTTAATACATCTGATGAGGTTGACGTATGAAAAATCCATAGAAGTATTTAAAAAAATATCCTCAAATGAAACTCTTCCATAAAGTTTCTGGCCGACATACAATTTTTATTTCGAGTATTCCCTACATGTCACATCATTCTTCAAATCACATTGCCTACACGCGTGGAGTAATATTGCTTTGAAATAAGCAGTTTTAGTATTTATTAAAGTTATCTATGAACTTGAAATCTACAACCTATGTCTCTTGTGGTTTAGAAAATACAGTAGAAAATCTGCACTTAGGTACAAATTTTTCATAGACTTTTCTCCATATTTTATACTCGGCTGCACGATGATTTAAGGTTTACGTTACCATTGAGACACAGTTATGGCCTTACTGAAACTACTGAAATCAATCAGTTTTCAAGTGTATAACATTTGAGCAGCAGATTGTTTTTTTTATTTAAATTTACTTTTTAAAACATTAGAAGGCATATGTGGATGAAAAATTTGTAACAAAATGACGATTTTGAAAAATTTGCATTGTTTATTTGTAAAAACTGCTATGCAAGCAAATATACCATATTGCTTATTATATATTGCGTAAATTACACTTAAAATGTACTAAATATGGCATTTAGGATGTGAAAATTTTATTTATGCCACACACTAATTATGAAGGAAATACATATTGTTGTCATCTAGCACTAATATCTTCAATTCTCATAACACATTAGATAGTGACGTCTGAAAGATATTTTAAGAATTTGGAATGCTACTAATTGTTTTATGCTCTTCGTTCTAACGCGTGAACAAGTGTTTAATTTAATAACCGTGACCAATACTAGATCCCCATTAACATGTAACAAATAAATGCTTAAATAATGACCACAAAATATTAATCTTCAGACGTCAATTGGGTAACGTTATTGGCGCTGATACGAGGGTCCGCAGGTATATCAGGAACATAGAGGTGGTTGAAGTATTCTGTTGGTATTCAAGTTTCCGCTAACATAGTGGTTGTCGACATGTCTGCATTCAGGAGTGAGTTTTTGAATTATATTTTTCATTTTAATTTTTTATCTAATTAGGGTTTTGCTACTTTCCAACTGATCATAAGTTAACTCGCATTTACCATTGCATTTATATTTTTGAAACTCAGTATTATAGAGAGATTTATAATTACAAAAATTTGCAGGGAAGTTTTGATTGAGTTATATGCAGATGTTTTATTTGATTGCCCAAATGATTTATGGAAACAATACACACATATTACTTTATTTATTTATATACAAATTTATCAATACAGGTAAACTTTTCGTAGTGATTCAGAATTAATGACTTAACAAAATATAATGATGGTACAATTCGACAAATATACTTTTATTCATCAAAAATCACATACTAGTGCAACCACAATCAGATGATTAAACAATTGAATACTGTGGAAAACTGCAGAGTTCCAGTATAATTTGATTCTAGAGGGTGGTATGGCAAGAAGGTGATGATTGCATGAGCGCAAACAATTGCTGAGTGCGAAGAATAAAAGTTTACTCAATAATACGGAACATTGGATATTTAAACATATTCAATCAAGCCATAATCGGCTTCGTATGAACTCCAAATGATTGAGCTAGGTTCTAATATACTATGCACTAATGAAATGTATAGGAAGTGAATTGATGACACACATTGAAATTCCTTTGAATTATGCAACACAAATAGAAGTTTTGGAAACTATTTTTTTGCTGCTTTCGCTATATCATCATAAAATGTCAGTTGCGAATCAAATCTGACTCCCAAATCAATGACTCATCCAGATGACGCTGTAGGGTCCGGCTAATGGTAAATACATATTTATTAAGAGTGTGTGCACAGCTGTAACCTATTATTGAACGTTTATTTGCGTTAAAGCATAAGCCACTAGTAGTGCTCCATTTGATAATGGTACTGATGTCACACACTACATTTATCATGTAAAAATTGAATCGTTGACTACTGTAAATAGTAATATGCCCTTTACAAATAAAAAGTATTATGCCCTTACAAAAAACGCGTTGTTTTCATGACAATAGCAATATTGTTCACCAGAACAATAAAAGCCCCAGATTCAAACCCCGGCTTACTCCCAATTTTATAAAGTAAGGTTCAGATATAAAGTCTTCTACTCATACACATTTCTTTTTATGTGTTGGATACGAGGACAAATATCATAAAAGTGGAATGAAGAATTCTGCCGCTCCAAGAATATTTAGTAAGATATTGTTGTTTACACGACAAGAGCTTTCTGGTGGCCAAAATATGCAATATCTACTTGAATTCCAAGGTCAACCTCATAAGGGACATAGTGAAGGAGAAATGCGACCATCAATTGTCTGACAAGAACCTTTGAAGATTTGACCTTTTTAGCTCAACGAGATGTTGCAATGTGAAAGGAAATCAAATAATTAAGATGGTGATGAGAAAACAGTGATTGGTCTCAAATCAATCTCTGATACTGTGCCATTATTAGGTATAGGTGTTACCAGTGTAACTTTTCAAGCTAACAAGAGGGATAGGTGCCCGTTGGCATTGAAATTATAAAATATGTTTCAAAGAATGCACCAAAATATCAACGCAGGCTATAAATACATACTTGTGTATCTTTTTAACTTGGAAAAAACAAGATAAAGATTACTTTGTGATATAAAAATTGGTTCTGCCGCTGTATGAAGCAGACCTATTAATATGTAAAAATATATTTATGTATATATATATAATATATATATATATATATATATATATATATATATATATATATATATATATATGTACATATATATTTATACACGTATATGTGTGTATATATATTACAAATTTGTTAGGTACGATTGAACATAGGTGATGGTTGCATATCAATTGTGTTTACTGAAGCAATAAATTATTAACTATTTAAATTTATTCCGTACAAACAAATTACACTTCAGTTTACTCAGATAGTTCCCCTCCGTACACAATTACATAATACAAGCGGGCGACTTGCGCAGCGATACTTTACGCATATAATTAACATTAACAATGAGTTAAAAGTTAGATCAATACTAATATCATATGAACTGGTGGGTAATAAATGAGTCCCCAAATTTGGTGAAGAGTAATCTACAGTCTGCTTATTAATCTTAACGTATCAATTCAATGAGAGAATTTTTTGTTAGTTTTGTTCAGTAACAAAATTGTGCATATGGTGCACTTATATTATTGTCACAATAAATGTCTGGCTGTCAATCCATCTGTCAAGGTATGTTTCCTCGAAGAACTGACTTTCTATTATAGTTACATTTAGTAAGACCCCAAATACAGCTGTAGAAGAGGTCAAAAAATATTACATCCGAGGGCAGGTGCAATGAGATCAGCACCAGCATTAGGATGTAATTACTTCTTTTATTTTTGTTCAACGGAGAAAAATAGAAGCCTGAGTTTTCCTAAAAGTTTGCTTGTCTCAATTCTTTAGTACGCTCCTTCTCCACAGCCAAGTCGAGCTCAATTAAGTGATGTACCTCCCACAAATCTGAAGTCATAAATTATTTCTGCTTACTGCGAGGGTGCAAATATTTTCGGCCACTTCTGACAGCTCGAGACATGATTGTATAAAATTAAAAAATCCTTTGTCTTGCTTCCTTTAAAAAATTCATTAATGTTTGTAGAATAATGTATATTCCACATTGACTTGGGAAAAAGCCACACTTTAAATTCTGTTGATTCACTAATATAAATAAAGGAGATGATTAGACGTTTCAACATTCAAAATGAATGTAATATTTTCTGCTTCATTAATACAAACAAGACAGCAGTGAAACAACATGCACCTAATAAAATCTATAATCATGATGTGTGGATTTATTTCTATACTGGACAACAGCTTGTATAAATATTTATTTATTTTTTTATATAGTTAGGATATGATATAAGATCCAAATGATTGTGTCAAACTTTGAACATCCCTTTGTCTTGAATGGGGCTCAAAAAGAGGATCAATATTTAGGAACATGATATAGAGTAAATTAATTATGATAATTGACTATCTAATCTATCCATCTGTATACTGCCCGTCTGTTTCTTAACATTGACAATGGCTTTTGCAAGAAGCTTAAACATTCTATTATGTTTGTTACCATATTTCGAATGTTGCTGACCTTCGGATATAGTGTTCTCTTATGAAAAAAATGTAAATTGAAACTATTGACATTACAGATGTGTTTGTCATATGTTGGATTCTATTCCAAACTGGATCTACTTCTTCGCGTCAACACTATGCCAGCCTAAGGTCTGTATTGCGAAGGAGAATTTGAAAATTGAATATTTTATTTCTTATTTCTAAATGTTATGTAAGGTTCAATTAGGTAAGGTTCAGTTGGTACGCAACCGACAGACCGTATTATGTTGGAGCTCAAACTTTAATGCCATACATTCTGTCTACTAGAACAGAATAGCTATAGTATTTGTCAGTTTCACCAAAATAACTAGCAATCACTCTGTGAACATAAATTACAGCAAACTATGGCCAGTGGTCTATGATCATCTCAGGTGTTGCTAACCTAGAAATTGTTCATAGATATAAAATAAAATATTGGCAGTACTTTACACTCTATTTCCTAATTTTTTATTGTGTATCTAAAGCTTATGGAAACATGTGCCACCCGCCCATACGTCTTTTGTAGAGAAATAGTGTATGGCAAAAAACAAGAAGGAAATTATGAAATACAAAAAATGTTACCATTCCTGTTACTAATTGGATATGCCGCATCATAGTTGGAGCATTCCTTTCAGATTCAGTAGTTATTAATTTTGATACACATAAACTAAATTACAAATTTTAGCTAAATAATTGTTAAGTTGTTGTCATCTTAATACTTTGAAGTAAGTTATATTAAGTAATTAATATTATTTTCTGTTTATTTGAACTCGAAATATTAATTCTTCTTAAAAAGAAGCTAATAACAAAAAACTACAGTGATAGCATTTTATTATTACGAGGGTAACACTAACATGTCTTAGATTATCATACATTGATTAAAGTTTATTATTACTTCAAACTGGACTCCGCTACACGCAATATATTGTTTCATCAGACATAACTGCAGAGAATAACACTGCATTTCTTTATGCGTCTATTCCACAGCAGTTCGGAAAACAGCCGGTAAGCTACTCGCTCAAGACCATAAAGTGTCTCTATATATATCTTTTATTATAAAGTAATAAGGCAAATTTCATAGTGTAATGTGGAAATTATGTAACAGACAAATCACTGATTCACGTTGAAAGAATTAAAAAAATAATTTATTTGTCTTAACAGAATGTATAGAATATAACTGTGACAAAACATCATTTTACTGGATTTATATTAAATTTTCTTCTGAACAACACATTTTAATATGAGATGACTTTTCTGCTACTTTCTAATGAAACAGTAAACTTCTATTTTTGAAGTGAATTATCTTTGTCCTAAAAAATATAAGGTAATTACGCTAAAATCTTTTTTCTAGTGTTCCAACCGTTCTTTGCTTTCATCAATAACTATTCACATGCAGAAATCCACTTTATTTTTATGTTCATAACAGTACAACCAGTCACAGTATATCTAACATCAGTCACTTGTTAAAATGTCAAATACTGCTTGTGACTGTGAATCTGTAAAATTTTAACATCATTTTTCAACAGCAATTTATATGACGGTGTTTTTCTCGATTGTAGTTCCTTATCCATGACATTTCCTTAATTTTGGATGAGTACCTGCTTCAAAACATTGTAAAGCATAAATGTTCACTGTACAATTATTGTGCAAATGAATACACGTTACTGATGTAAACCGTATTTGTTTTCATAGATATGCTCTCTTTTATCTGTTCCTGACGTGAGCTCACAGCATTAATTTTACCCGGTGGCCACTATTGTCATAGGTCACCCTTTTCAAATATTGTCACTGAGGTGAGTGCAGCTTCACGCCATTTCATTTGACCTGTGTTAAACAGTTTAATAGAGTAGTGATCGTCAACCCGAAGTGGTATTCAAAGTTCATCGTAATTTTATTCCTGATTTAGATAAAAACAAACCTCATGAAAAATGCTCTCCTGCTAAATTCGCTTCTTCCCTAGCACACAATTTTCAAATTAGCATTAAAATTATAATACAGATGATAACCTCCTAATTTCAAAGTAAATTCATAACTGAAGAGCCTAGATGGTCAGTTTTGAGGACTCTCTGTATCATTCCGTATTAAGTACACTGAGTACTAGTCTTATTAAACAATAGGTAATGACAACTAAATTAGAAGGCAGATCATCATGTCTGTCAGGTTCAGGTCTGTCTTTACATGTCGTTGATACGTGCATTCATAAGCATAGAGCTCCATTTTCAAAGAGACACTGTCAACTCTTAATGCCTTAAACGTAAGCAGTAGGTTTGAGGAGATTCCTTGTAATCCAGTATCCAGTGAGCTGTGTACAATTCTTATTAAACCATTGCTAATGATAACTAAATTAGAAGGCAGATCGTAATGAATTTCAGCTCTGTCTTTAGATGATGTTAGTACGTACTTGGTTATGTAAACAGCTTGTAGTCAAGTTCGAATTTAATTTTAAAAGTAAATGTATTATATAAAATCAATTAATATCAGGAAGTGACATCACTTCTTAGTAAATATAAATAATAAAGATTTTAGAAGAAAAATTAAACATTAAAATCCAATCAGCTAAGCTGATTGCAAAGGGTATTTCTGCACCAGCGTACCGAGAGAAAAAGCCAGCCATGTTGAACATCTTGAGTTCAGAATTACAGAAGAAAAAAAGCCTTCAACAAGCTTATAACCAAAGTTAGTTTTTATATATTAATATCAGCAGAAAATAAAAAAAATTCATAGACAAGAATAAGTTTCCATCTATTTATTTTCAGTTACTTTGTTTCTCTTAAGCTTTGTTATATCGTACAATAATATTTGGTGCAAAATTCGAATGGTTTCGTATAAAAGAGGAACATTACTTGTTTTATAAATATACTTAAGTCGTATACATTTCGTTCTACTAATTATTCTTGCTTTCTTTACTCCGAACTATAAATAATTTGCTGAGATCACATTAAATAGACTATAAGTTGTGATATAACATTGCATCAAATGGATCATACCTATAAGAAATGGACAAACTGACACCAAATTCTCACCTGTTGTATTTAGTTCTAAGAGTTAATATTATCTTTGTAATTACTGCATCTATTGTATCTAATATTCAATTTACCCTATCATACTACCATCAGTGACAGCTCGTACGACGCCATAGTGATAGGAGCTGGGGCAGCCGGTGTGGCTGCACTCACTCGTCTGCAACGAGCCGGATTGAAGGTTCTCGGGTTGGAGGCAGAGAATACTATAGGTGGTAGAATCTTGAACCAACATTATGGAACAGGTCTTATTGAACTAGGAGCTGAATGGTGAGAAAATGTTTTCATAATCAACAAGAAGATTAGGGTGTAGATTTGGATAAAAAAATGGTTCTTCCAAACCTGTTCTCTTGAAATAAATCTGCTATGCTCTGATACTTTGTTCAGTCTACTAATTCTCAAGTGTATCACTGTTTTCCAAGAAAATTCATTTTCACAAGCCACAAAATTTGGAAACAACTGGATTCCGAAACTGTGAACATGAATACTTTGATTTATTTTTATTCTAAATGTTTCTTTATTTATCCAATTATATGCAGATGTTTTTGTAACTGATTGTTTATGTTGCTTTTATTTTGTATTTATTTACTTGTCTGTACCAAATCTTTTACAAAGTGCTGCACTTTCAACTTTTCCACATAGGTATTGTCCTTGAAGAGATTGCTTTAGTAACCATACATATAAACGAGATAGGTTCCCCATACATATACACCATTTTTTTGTAGTTTACAATTGATAAATACAAAAATAGATCATTTTAGTTCAGTTGTGATAGTTAAAAACTTCAGAACTCAAAAATAACATAATTAAATTATTTTACTATCTTATAACACGGGAATGCATTCACGCATACAAACACATTCCAGCATTTTTCTCATGTCTATACATAATTGTTGTTACAAGTATTCAACTTGATAGATCACTGTTCCAGGATGCACGGCTACAACTCTGTCTATAAATTGGCGAAAGAAGCAGGGATACCGGTGATTACAACAGACAATCTCAGTTTTCATTTCTTGTTGTCCAATGGCAGCAGATTGACCAGCAAGGAGATCAAGGAGACAACACTCGCATTAAACAAAATCTTGACAACCGTCAGAAGGGAACCAATTGTCATTTTCGAAAATTATTTCAACCAAGCGTAAGTATTGTTTGAGAATCTAGATATCTGACAAACTGGTTGTACTTTAAAATATTGTGCCATCTTCATTCAAGTGAAATGAATATGGAATAATTTTACAAGTCGTTAACACTTTTGATTTTAACCTATTTTATAGGCACATAATCCATTGCGACCAATACAGTCACCACAACAAGCACACAAAAAGAATGCAAGTTCAAATCAAAATATTCCTCTTAGAACACTGTTTAATCCTATTCCGTGTCCGGTGCATCTTTTACATATAGCTGCTCATACACTATCTTCGTACCATCTCACCACCAACCTGTTCATATTGCCTATTTTGGATATCACACCATTACTTGTCTGTTCTTTGTCCATAATTTCTTTTAGTTTCATCTCAACCTAGCGTTGTTTGAGTGTTATAATGTGCTTAGTCATGTAAATCAATTTAAGTCTGTGGAGGATTTCCTTAATCGGATCTTCGTCATGGAGATTTAATTACAACACACTCCTTACATCACTCACTGCTCTGGTTTTGAAAAAGGCCACTGAATATTCCGTCATTAGGACAGTTGTTAAATTGGTATAATGCACTGGCTTCTCTGATAAAGTGCAAATAAACTTGATTGTAATAAGCAATGAAATTTTTTCTTACCTTATTACATTCTCGTGTTACACCACATCAACATTAACGCCGGTGAGAGCTCCACAGTTCACGCATACATGTTGCCGTGCAACATCATCAAAGTGATAAAACGTTACACGGAGAATACCTCATTTGGCTTTGAATATTGAGCGACATCATTATTACTTTGTGAAGACTCTTGAGAAAGTTGTTAGTGTTTAACACCAACAACTTTCTTCAGTCTTCACAATAACACATGAACCAAAATCATTGCATTCAGTGATTATAAAATGACCTGATTATATCATGTGAAAATCAGCAGGAAAATAAGAGGGAAGTCCCAAAAACAGTAACCTGATTGTAATTTATGTACTACAAACCAAGTGTTCTACTACAAACCAAGTGTTGACGTTTTTTTAATGACACAGGTACGAAGCCTACATATCTAGCTCGCCTGATCTCATCGCCCAAAGACCTCTATTGGAAAGCTTATTACAATGGTGTAAGAAGTATGAGTATACTGACTATTCTTCGGGAAACTGGAATCTCATCTCCACAAAGGGTTGGACAGATGCGCACCCCGTGGATGGTCCGGAGGCTCTATATTGGCACAAGGAAACAGGGTACCATGGCCTATTTAATGTGTTGATGGTGAGTCGAAAATATTTTAATCTACAAAATTATATTAATAGGATATGTTTCAATTGCGAGCTGCTTCACTTAACACCCAATGCACAAATTATGGCAAGTAGTTTTGACAAATTCGTATCAGTTCATTTAACATCCTAGTTCATTTAACATCTAATGTACGGAATTATACGCTGGAAATCAAATATTTTCTCATTTGATAAGTTAAATATGCTTCTGTGGCATTGTTGTGACTTTATCCTATCAGTTATGCAAAGGTCTGATTTAGGAAGGTAATCGAACTTGTTTTATATCATCATTCCAAAGCAAATATTCTATAATTTCCCCCTGTCATGTGCACCCTTGTGTCAGGCAAAAAGATGTTGAGTTACAGTCCTTAATTTTGACACTTTCTTTTGTCGTGTCTTGAACTTTAATAATCTAAAAAATAAATTTAATAGACTTTAGATTTATATATGTATATATATATATATATATATATATATATATATACCGATTTCCTTTTGCGTATGCTGGATTTCCTTCCTTGAAACTCAGACGTTGTGCTTATGAAATTCATCTTCCAGTCATTAAAAGGAATAATGCTGCGCCCTGTATTATTTGGAAAACTTTTATTCTTCATGATTTCCTACGCTCACGTAATCATTACCTTTCTGCTATACCATATTCTAAAATAGAATTATATGGGAACTTTCCCATTTCCTGCAGTATACAACTGCTCAATCATCTGTCTGCGGTCATACAAGTGTTATTTTTTATGATAAGTGAATGAAAATATGTTGAAATGTGTTGTCGTTTCTTTTGTAGTTCTCATGTAATTTTGTATCCATGTTTGACCTAAATTTTTAAAGTTTTTTAAGCTATTAATGTTACATCGTTACAAATAAGTTATCTGTTATGTATCCAGTAATGTGTGTTTAAATAAATAAATATATACTCAAACACACACACACACACACTCACACACACACATATATATATATATATATATATATATATATATATATATAAATATATATGTACATATACACATATATATAAACCGTGTTGTCATAGATAAGCCAAAATTACTGTTTTAAGTGAAAAAGTGATTTGTGCCACAAAAGAGTCGAAATCTAGGTCGATTTATTTATCCATTAGCAAAGACAACAAAAACCGTAAGTCCCTATTTTTAATTTAGTACGGAAGTTTGAGTGAAATTAAGATTTTTATTAAATGAAACAGGCATTCTTAACTCGTAAATATTACAAATGCAGGCCTAAGACACTCAACAAACTTTATGACATGAGCATTCACATCTTCATTACACTTTATGCCACGGATTAAACTTCACAAATATCTAGAAAATCTTAGATTCATATCTTCTAGTTTACACATTATAAATGATGTGACCAATTCTGGGATGATATTTTTATTAGTTTGCTTAAATATTTGGGGAACAGAAACATTGGTTACAATTCATGTGGTCGTCAAGAATGTGATAAAGTTCATTTAGAATATCTTGTGAGAAATGTTTATTTTTTTCATTTAAAGTCAATACTTGTTACTTCATAGTGTTAAATGGGAATTAACCATCGATCACAAAAACCTATAACGTTGTTACACGAAGCAATATGATAATAAATATTTTAATATCCAATAATTTCACAAGAGATCATTTTTACTAAATAAAAATGATTATCTATCTTAGTTATTGTAAAATTTTACTTGTGTTGGGTAAAATTTTTTAAAATAAAATCTATAAACTCATTAGAATTATAATTCACATATATTTTACATCTAATTTAAAAACTCAACCTTTCCACGTGGGTATTTTTTTTATAATACCATAGTCTCTAAATAGTCTAATACATTTATGTGATTAAAAAAAATTGTTCGTAAAAAAATTTACTACTTATTAATATATATATATATATATATATATATATATATATATATAACTATCATGTTAAACCAGAAAAATGTTATCTATATTTCTGATTTTGACTGATAATGTTCACGTTAGTTTTTTAATTTACAAAAATTGATATGAAATTAAATACATAACATCAAAAATATGCATCCTAAAAATTATGAATGCCTGGCTTCCTAGAAAATTCACTATAAAACAATATACAAATATAGACTTTTTTCCATAATACCAAAAATAATGAATAAAAATCATTATCAAATCATAGGATCAAAGTTAATGTCAATATATGTTTTATGGACTACATATGTGTAATTAAAATTTTACTTTTTGGTACAAGATATACAAACAAAAGGCCAATTTATTATTCAAGTCTTTTAGTTCCAAAAATATGAAAAACCATTTATACAATATTTGAATTTTGATTATGAATGAATGCGATTATGAACATGTAAACTAGTTTTTCCTCACTATTATATGAATGGCATTTGAAATCAAATGTCGAGGAAAACCCTTCAGTTATCTCAGAAATAGTTGAGATTGATATCGATCTACAATTTATGTCTCTGTATGCGGAAATTAATTTAAGTTGGTGGAAATAAAAGAAAATTTATTATTCTTTCACTGTGTATATCACATCCTGAAATAATGAAAATGTACTGGATAGTTTGATGTACCATGGATATGAGAAGATTGCATTCTGTGACTTAACAAAACAGCTTATCAACTAATAATTTACTACAGCATTTTTTAACACTTTCATTTTGTTTGTCTTTCTCTAATACCAAAACAATAATTAAAGTTCAATAAATTAAAAACAAAACAAAATTTATAAGTAAAAAAAAGTAATAAAACATAATTTATGCACATTTATGTTTTATAAACAACATGTAAAAATTTAGAAATTAAAAATTTTTTTTAAAAATTTGTATAAAAAATTAATTTTATTATGTTGGTTGTTTAACACAAAAAGTATGAAGAACCACTTTAAAAATATCACATTACATGAAAATTACATTAAAAATATTTAACTTTCACATGACCAAGACTATGAACTCTTACAAAAAATAATCGTATGTAAAGTTGTCCAACAGAGAAGGGAGTGTCGCGAATATACGTCTTTGCCAAACGACAGCAGTCGAGTGATTGCCTATATATTACAGCGTATGTTTTATATCAATTTCATTTGATGTTCTCATACATTCTTACAGGAGTATTTAGTGCGTAATTTTAGGTAATTTGAATTTGGTTATAAAATAAATACATCGTGTTGCAATTTTACTTTCCAAGTTTAAGATAACTATATTCTTGATGTACTGAATTTTAAATAACTTCTTCTTTCTAATGATGTGTTACTTATGAATATGTGTTTCATGTTTCTGTAGATCTAGTATCTCTGATTACGCCTGTAATGGCCTTATTTGTATAATGGCTCCCTAACGAGGTTGCTACATCCACACATCTTGTTTATAAAATTAGCATTACATTAATTTTGACCTTTCTGAAATTATTTAATTTGGGTAAACATAACTGGTATACCGATCTTTTTAAAAAAATTTGATCATGTATAACCCAATACACGTGACAGTTGTGAAACTTTTGTGGCGATGTAAATCTTGATTTGTATATATGCAGTAAGCAGTAAACGGCAGAGAGAGATGTTCTAAAAGACTTGAAATTCAAATTTTTGCCATCAGAGATATATAAAAGAATTAAATTCAATATATAATACAGACGTGTTTCAGATATCATTAAAATAAGTAATTCAATTAATTGTAAAGATTGACAAATTAATTTTTCATAATGTCAATATATAGATATATATATATATGTATATATATATATATATATATATATATATATATATATATATATACACACAAACATATATATATATATATATATATATATATATATACATATACATATATATAATATAAAATAAAATCTTTGTATATACACACAGCTCTCATTCTTAATATACACATTGACAATTGTCAATGAAATGAAACGATGAGGTAAATGAACTACGTTAAGGAAGTCATCAAAAAATTAAAAATAGCTACAATATTATTATCAGAACATGGCTAAATGCGGCTGAAATAAGTCAGAATGTACTTGCAAATTGCATTTTAGATAACTTTACATGCATGTTCAATGTGGATATATAAATAAATGAAGTAGATATATTGTTAGTCTTGTAATGGAAGAAGTATACTCAAAACTAGTAATAAATATATCATAAATAGATAAACAAATCAGCAAAATTTTGACAGTTTACTTTTGACACATATAACACATAAAATAGCTCATAGTAATAGTGAGCGTCATTTTTGTTTGTTTTCACGAATATGTACATTTGACAAAATTTTGACAATTCACTTTTAACAGACATAACTTAAAAAAAGCTGACAATAATAGTAAGGGACCATTTTTTGGTTTTTGTGCATGCGTATATTTCCTTCTTTATTGTATCGTCTTCATATACTTCTCTCGGTTGTTAGCTAAGTACTTATTTTCTGTATGTTTTATGATAGATTCATTACATTCTGATGTTACAACTAAACATTGTAAAAACAGTGTAACACGAGGAATGAAGTACGTTGCAACCTACTCTCATTGCGCCGAAAGAAGTTTCACTTCAATTATGATGCGCATGACTAGATCCTAAAATTCAACTTGACCCAGTAATGGACAAGATGTCTATACACACATATATACATATGTAAATATACATACACACACACACACACACACACACATATATATATATATATATATATATATATATGTAATAAATATAATTTTTCATTTATTATTTTTAACTACTCATCTTATATTAGCTACTTATGTTAGATATTTCTCCACGTAACTCTATGCGATGTACACAATCTCCAATGCTGTCTCTATAATCATCTCCTCCATCTCACAGACCTGAAGGGTAATCATCAGTCGACCATCTGTAAGTGGTGGAAACAGTCCATCGGTGACAGTTTCTGTTCGAATTGAATAATATATATCTTAATAATGAGGATAAAGTTCATACTGTGCCTGGGAGAAAACAGACAGATTGTTTTTCATTCGGCACAAGTGAATTGAAATAGATATCCTCATATATTCAGATGTTTCTATTTAAAAACGGAGATAGATAACAGTGAAAAAATTAGGAAAGTTAGACAGGCGGTGAACTCTTTCAAGAATGAAATGAAAGAATGTTATTATCTACAGGGAGAACTACCATTATCCGAAATAACACTATTCTAGAAGAGAATGTAAAATTTGGACGATTCATCAAAAATAAAGGACAGAAATACGGATAAAATTATATACATTAGGTCTAGTATTTCAATTCAGATTTTGTTCGAAGGTCTAGTATACAAATTCCAAGTTTTATGCTGGTAATCAAGATACTGAGGTGTTTAACACCCCGCGACATTGTGAGACAAATGACCTGAATCACCAGAAGAAATGGTACGATCACCAGAGGTTGCTGTAAATATTTACGTATGAATTTGAAACGCTGTCATCAATATGAGCACCCGTTTAACTGTGCCCTAAGTAAAAAACTACTAAACACAGTAAAACTAACTAAACTTGGTACTAATGTAACATTTACATTAGTATCGAGTTTATTACCGCAGTATGGTAATGTGAACAATGTGAGTCTTAATGATTTTAATTAGTTTGAGTTGCAGTGATGCAGTTTGGAGCGAAACTTCGCAAACCTGCAATCACATAATGACAATATAATTTATCAGTATCTAAAGTGATATAAAGAGCTCTACGAAACATAAATACAAGATGGAGAAAATATAAGTGAAATAAAACATAACTTCCTCTTTGTAGACTTTTGTCCCCAAATTTTGCACAGATGTTTAAAAACAACTTTGAAGAATTTTTTATGCTCTCCAGCATAAAAAATAAAGCACCAGATACTGCATTGTTTTGACATTATATAGCAAAAGTTATGCGACATTATAATAAATTGAACGCATTTAGTATCATCTCTTGTTTGTTGAGTGTACTATCTTCATTGCATAAATAATGACTAACAATATTTAACTGAAAATAAATTTAGTATAAATATTTTTATGTAATTGAATTCCGTGAACAACATTTATACAACTGAGTTAACAATGTTTGAGAGTGATCAGAGGCGTAGCTATTGTCGTATCAGCCATAACAGTGATATAGGGCCTCCAGGGTTGTATTATATGTTATCCACAATCTCACTTTAACTCTTAGGCCGTACTTCCTGGGAAAAAATCATATCATAAAAAAGTACCCAACATGCCCAAAAAAGTTTTCACTTCAAAAATTACAAGAGTCAAACGACGTCTTTTAATTAAACAAAACTTGTATAACACGTAAAGAGTATTGCATGATTTAATTTTAGTAGCAGTTAATATATGTGTAAACTTTTGTTGATGCAAATAAAAGAAGATACCAAAATTTAAGTTGAAAATAAATCACCACTTATTGTCACTTTAACACTGGAACCTACCTGGTTTCACCCTCACCATCCTCTACTTCTACTCTATCAATCTTCTGTCATCCTGCTGTGAAGATATGTTTTGAGTCATTACAGAGTGGAGAAAGATTGTTCCGCAGTGCTAGTTGTTACGGGAAACGTAAACAATAATTGACACAGGGTTCTTATGTTTGGCAACGCCGTTGTTCTTTTCTAGGCCTCCGCTGGAGACTTTGGCAAATTTTCTGTCATCTGATACCAAATTTCCATTTCACTCTTCAAATATAAGAAACAAGGAAGGTTATTTTATATAATAAAGCACCTTGAATAACATGCTCTATATCTTCGTTACTAAATTTACGTGACAGTAACTTTTGTAACTATCCGATTCTCTGCAGCTGAGTTTTGGGAAATCTAAAGGACATTTCGTTCAATAAATAATCCAGAAAAGGAATCTACCTGAATGTTAGATCTGTTGGATTGACGGATGGTTACTCTGCATACAGTGATTTCTGTTCCAATTTCATTTGCCAGATCTTCAACTTTATCAAAAGCTTTTCAAATGCATCCGTGCAAGTATAACGTTGGTTTTCGATGCTGGCTGTCATATCAACAAGCTTCATAGCCGAAAGTATGTCAACTTCAATGGCTTGTAAGGACCGAGATAAAGAGAGAGTGATTCCTAAAATATCAGCGAGGATGACCAAGCTTACAAGGAATTCCGGCGAGTTTACAGCTTGCAGTAATGAAAATGCATTTGTAGCACGTTTATCCCCTCTATCGGTCATTTTTTGCAAAATTGCAAAAAGACACGGCAAAACGTCCAAAAATGTTAAAACTGCTTCTTGTCTTTGCACCTATCTCGTCTTACACATTTTCTTTAGTATGTTTTGTTTTTCCTTAGGCAAATTAGCTTGCATTTTTTCTTGGAGGATATTAATTCGTCCAGCTGGCTCTCAGAAAAAGGTTGCAACGGTCGAAATAACCCCCAAAGCATTTCTTATGCTAGGCACAGTGCAAGCTGTACTAATGGCTAAGTTGAGTCGGCGACTTGCACAGTGTGTGTAAAAAGCTAAAGGCTGAATATTGGACACATATGGATAAATATGCAGTAAGATGCAGAGTTTTAATAATTTAAGAAAGTCTTCTTGAATTTCATTCGTATCAACATCGAAATAACGAATACAAATGGACAGTTGCTCACTAATAGAAACATCTGTGGTCTCATCTGCTATAATAGTAAAATATTCGGCTTTTTTAATTTTGTTCACTATTTTCTTTGCGATTAACTCCCCGCAGCACTCGACCAAATCGTTTTGTGTTGACTTGCTAATGTGAGAAGCATTTTTAGCACAATCTCTAGCGTGATCACGCAGTACCTTGTCCCCATTGTCGATTTTGAATTTCAATAGCGCTCGAAAATTACCTTCTCCAAGAGATCTTTCTGATTCTAAATAACCGTCATCCCCCTGTCCTTTTAATGGTATATTTTGCATCCCACGTAATATAACGGTTTTTATAATGGATACAAGTTTTTTACGATTCTCTTCAATTGTTTTTCTTTCTTGTGATCTCATTTGGACTACAACTTCCATCGACTTTCCCTCCATTATCATCAAACAATTTTTGAATGCTACCATACAATTTGGTGGTAGTTCGTGTTCCCATAGTGTGTTAGTATTTAAATACCTTTTTTAAATGTTTTCAGCGGTTCCGTCACCAAATTTCCTGGCTTTACATCAGTAGTGCCCGCTTCTAGCCGACCAAAAATAATACATATCTTACACAATCCGCCACCAGCAATTTTACTGTCTGCAAATCATTCATGTACCTTTAGCCAGTTCATTTGAAAAGACCTGTTTTTTTCCTTCCCGTGTTCCGTTCTCGTGTTTTTTTCCTTCTCATGTTACCTGTGGAAACTTAAAGTCTGTTGTATTTTTCTTCATCGGTAAGAATACTTATAAACATCCTTGTTTTTAAGTAGTTTACCTGTAAATATAAAATAAAACTAAATAAGTTACGGTTAACACAAATTAATTAACTTACATACACGGAAAGGAAATTATAATAAAATTTATAGAGGATCCAGATAAAAATTACCATAGTGCGGAACAGTAGCCAAATAAAATTTATAGCATAAGCTTAATAAAAAATATAAGGGTACCATGGCAAAATTTATTTTGCTCCATAATAATAAAATTTTTCTAAATTTAATCGAATTATATAATTAATCTTTAATCTTTATTAAGCGGTATGAATTTTGAATATCAGAATTTTTTAAGTCTGCATTATTATAATTAAATTAAAAAATTAAATTGACTTTATCTACATCTTTCTGCATTGATAAGAATGGGACAAAAAATTAGAAATAATTTTAAAAACACAAATTTATATATTTTTTGTAAATATTTATATTTATATATATATATATATATATATATATATATATATGTGTGTATATATATATATATATATATACATATATATAATATATATATATATATATATATATATATATATATATATATATATATATATATATATATATATAGATAAAAATTAATTACAAAATATGAAAAACTTTACTATATTTATGACTCCACAATAATATTATCTAACCTCACAGTTCTGATGCTATATCCCTTGCAACAGAAATAAATATTTATTAATAGTTATTTGGAAACACTCTCATCATTTAACAGACATTTAAATAAGCGTACCTATATAAACTAATTATTGAATAAATCATCGAAAGTGAAAAATTGCATAGAAATATACAGTAGTTACAAAGAAGGACACGATATGAGTTAATTTGTGTTGACAACAGCAGGAAAAATGCATGTATCGGACTGATACCCGAACTTACCGGCGTTAAAGTTTAAATAGCCCCAGTAAAAATTAGTGGGCAATAGAATAAAATTTTATTTGAGAAATTTACAACACTATATCTTGTAATTATAAATTTTTTGCTTAAATCTGATTAAAAATTCTTACGTTTGAAAATAAGCAAAATTTTATCGTGATGTATGGAAAATTTTATTGTGGTCAATGTCAAATTTTCCTTTTCTAACCGATAAAAATTATATGAACAACTAATTTTTTTAATTTTTCATTTCTACGAATTTTGATGAATGTTGTTCGTACCACATTTATAATAGAAACCAAAGTAATTTTTGTCATGTTTTTTTCCCTGTAGTGTAGAAAGATGAGTAAATAAATGAACTTACTGTTCATTTAATCGGGAATACGGATATTGGGAAGAAACTCAAATTTGTCTCTGAATGCCGGCCTAAATGTTTAATCAATTCGGAGTTATGAGTAATCGATACGTACCTATATCACGTTCCTGGAAAAAACTAGCGGAAGCTGATATAGTTGACGTCAGCGAGGATGGACATGGAAACACATCATCAACAATAGTTGACTGCCCAGGTCGCGCGGGCTGAAGAGGTTCATTCTCTGCATAATCAGTTTTTCGTTTTTTTTTAAAATAAAAACGCGCTTATGCTCTTCTGTCTTTTCCTTCTCCTTGCCATTCATTATAATATAAGTCACTTGACTACATACGATCACTGTGATGATAAAATACGAAAGCTAAATGCAATTTAATCAAACTAATAATAAGACACGTGCACGTGCAATGCTGTCGTCGTCGAGCGAGGATAATAATTACATATTTATCATCTAGCTAATCACGCGCCAAGCCCCCGCCATCCCGCGCACCTGTCATAAACAGTTGAAGTAAATTAGCGGGAAGAAACGAGTGCCGACACGTGCAACTCAAAACTGTAAACTACATACGTAGTACGTAGTAATATTTATTCTTTAAATTCGCTCACGCAAGTGCACTTTTCATCTTTAAAAAAATATTTGTACGGAATTTTTGGCATATTATTTTGTAACTTGCGAGAACTAAACGAAATAAATAGATTGATTATTCTGGGAATTATTCTGGGAATTATTCTGCATTCACTTAATAGAAAACAAAAAAATAGCTATAAAAATAATTAAAACACCTCTCAATTTTTATATTTACTAATATAGCAGATATGCAAAGAAGACATGAAATATTTTTTTGTAATCCTTTCTTACTTACGAACAACACAGTAAGACAGGGAATTGTTGTACTAAACCAAAATACCAGTTAACTTTTTAATAAACAGTCTGTCATATTAAATTAATTGTAAACTATAGAATTAAATATTCACAAATTCCTCACCTCACTCAACGGACCAATCTCGATGAGATTTATTATTTGACAGTTGCTTGTAAACAATACCAGTTGTCCTTTTTTTAAACTCCTTTCTTTTTTTTTTAAATTAGGAAAGAGATCCAACCGTTATGTTAGAATTTTCAATATTACCCGCACTCAACAAATTTACCAACACAACATTGCTCATTTTCTTATAAAAAATAGATTTAGATTGTCCTAACAAAATAAAAATTTACTCCGTTTTAAAGTCATAATTGTACATGGGAAATTGGATAATTGATTTCAGCCATGAAGCTATGTTCACACCACTTCTGCCTGCCTCTAAAGTACAGAGTATTAACAATTTGAACTTAGGGGCAGTAATGAAGATGGCTCTGAGGTATGAGTCCAGGTGGTGGGAAGGCGAAACAAATCTGGCTTTTATATGGGTCGAGGAGTCAAAAGGTACTCTGGGTGAGGGTGATAGATGGCTGGAGCAACTTTTTGGTGCGATGATAGCAATAGGTTAATTTTTTCTTAATTTTATTTTTAATATCCTTCAATAGAAAATTCGGTGCATCATTCCGCCTTCTTTAGTTTAATAATAATTTGGCATGATGTGAAAAGACATATACATGTAATAATCTAAGTGTGAGAATTCAAAACGAAGGTGTTCGGGCACCCATAGGACTTTGGTGGCAATATCAAGAAATCGTAAAGTTAAAAATATTTTCCATTTTCGAAGAAATAAAACAAATGTTCATTTTAAATAGACATACTCAACTCATTATGGCATAAGCCTGGACTCACATTGATAGTAAATAATTTAATTCACACTATGCCGGTGCAAATCTTTAAAACACTTTTAAAACCAAACTACTCGTGTTTGCCACAATGAGAGATACTGGGCTAATATGTTAGAAGCAGAAACAAAATTACTTTAATTCAAAATTAATTACTATGTTTATAAACAAATTAAAGTGACGAGGGTTGCTGAAAAAGCTTGCGGAATAGGGTGGAAGGAAAGGAAAAAAATATGTTGCTATTTTTCTTTTCAATATATTCTCCCTTCTCGTAGCTTAAAAAAACATTTTCTCATTATCTTGAAAATAAGCTGAAATAACAAACTTTTCTGCTGAAAAAGTCTAGGCGTTAAGGTGGATGTTGTAATATTTGAAAGCCGCACTTGTGAAAGGCGGCCATCGCAACATGGTTCATGCGTACAGGTGCATTGTCATGCAAAAGCAGCACATCTTTCACTACTTTCCCTTGCCTTTTCTCATTCAATGCTTTTTTAAGCTACTCCAACAGACCAATACAGTACTTTCCCATTATAGAAACACCCTTATTTTTTAAATTAATCATTAGGATGCTCTCTGTGTCCTAGAAAATGATTACCGTAACTTTTCTGGCCGAATGCAACACCTCAAACTTCTTAAAGAGTGGGGTACCTTTTTTATGACACTAAAGGGACTTGCTTAGATTCAGGCTCGTAAAAATGAACCCAACTTTTGTCACGCATAACAATTCAACTCACACAACAACTTTCTACAAAAATTCAAAAAGTTACATGAACACTGGGCACGTTTTTGCTTTGTGGCGGCGACGTGAACTCTCGCGGTGCCCATCTTGCACTGACTTTTGACATCCCAAGATGATCATGAAGAATATTCAAAGTGGTCATAGAAAGTACTCCAACCATTTTCCTCATCTGCTTCTTCTTCGATTGGGCATTTTCCAATACATGTTTTTAAATTTTTTTAACAAAGTTCAAAGAGGTGACCTCAGGATCTTCCTGAGCACGGGCCATTTTCATCACTTGTAAATTATGGTTTTACTAGGGCATGAGTCTCCATAAACCGATGACATCTCATTTAATATGAGTTATGGTGTTTTTGCTTGCTTTGTGAGGAACTTGATGAAAGCTCAAAATTCGTTTTTTCCATAGTCAATGATTTCTTCCAGAATGAGTTGCTTGATCGATGACAGCTCAGAGGTTAGTGGCACAATTAAGCTGAAACTTGGTATATGCACTCATAATGAATCTCACAATAGCGACTATATGAATAAGTAACTCCACCACTTGCTATCCCACTCCATTCTGCAAACTCTTTGACCTACCCTCGTAAAACAAGTAATTAAATACAAAATATTACTAGCTTGTAACTGATATCTGTCTTCTTTTAATATTTGTTTGACTTTGCTTCTGTCTAGGTTTAGTTAAGCCGAGCACCAGCTGACTTCTGTTTAAACATAACTTGCATTGTCTTTTAGTAAATCCTCACATTAGAATGGGAAATAGAAATGTATTAACAGTCATGACATGTACAAATGGGGGTTGTTTACATGCATTCTATTAACCGACCGTTTACGGATTAAATCAATATTTCTTTGTAATGTGTAAAATTTAATTGATATATATATATGTACTTGTTTGTTAGGCATATATCATATACGAGTATATTACAGGCATCTTACTGTTGCTATTCTGTACTAGTACGTGAAACACACCAAATGACTAATGGGGTTTTTGCCATAGTGAGTTGATTCGATCACAAAGCACATGGTCTGTAACAGCAGGACGTGTTGTAGGGGTTTGGTACCTGGCCACTCTTGTGCATGGTTGAAATGATGATCTAGTTAGCTGTATGAATTGATCAGCTGTTGCTCTCATAGCAATAAAAGAACCATATGTACCAAATGTTTTATTTAAGAGGCATAAATAAAAAAAATATCCATGCATGAATTGCAAATGATTTTTTGTAGGGTCAGACAATGTTCTGATGCTGTGGTTGACAGGGGACATGGTCTGGTTTACGGAAACCGCCCCCCTGCATGAATTAAAGATTAAACTGGACTGGTTGATTAGAAAGTTCTGCAAACCTCATTTCTCTCTCTATAAAGATTCGGTGGAACTGCGACGGTGAGTACACTCTTTTTTTTTTATTGGTTTTACACTTTAGTACACTCTTTTTTTTTCATTCTTTTTTTTTCACAGTTTTGATTTTGATTGGATTTTCAGTTCCTTTGTTTTCATTTTTGATTGCATTTTCATTGTCTGATTAATGAAAATTTCTAGGAAATCTTGAGTTTTCTCAGTATTATATTTATTTAAACATGAAATAAATGAAAAGAATTGGTGTCCGACTTGCCAGATAATTTTCGTGGGATTATATCTTTTAAAATATTGATGCCATATATTAGACATATATTATAAACCATTCCGCTGTTATTACAGAATTGTTATGACTTAAAACTGATTTTTAAAGTGAAATGTTTTATATGCAGAAGACATTTATTAGGAATTAAACAAACCGTCTCATTAGATTAATCATAATATACAAGTTAATTTTAATTTTCTTTCAGATATTTCAATCTACTTGGTCAGGATTGCTTCTCCTAATTTTACTTTTCGAATGGTTTTTTCAGGGCCTCCCAGAACAGTACCGCTCTGGGAGGCCCTGAAAATAGTTTGTGCTTCAATAGAAACGATTATAATGTCGTCCGCATTTGTATATTGCAAGTGGTTTACCTTACAATGAAATTGAACCATAAACCCTGTATTTTTTTCTGCTTTTCCCACAGCTCTACATGGCTCACCAATCCACACTTCCTAGGCTCGTACAGCTACCACGGTCTGCGCTCAGACATAATTGATGATCTTACTGAGGGGCTACGTGAGCCCATCGTCCATAACAAGAAACCACGCTTGCTGTTCGGTGGGGAGGCCTCTAGCCAGCATCACTTCTGTACAGTGCATGGTGCAGTTGAGAGTGGGTGGAGGGAGGCTGATAGAATACTGGCTACGAGATTACGATAGCCAGCAGCAAAGGGAACAATTTTGTACATGAAACAAACAATAAATCATTGTGAAAATATAGATTCATAGTCTTTTGTTTTGTTTCTGTCCTCACTTTAATTGGCCTTCCATTCTGTTTTGTTGTGCAGTCTCAATATAAAAACAAAATTTAACAATTATGCTTTAGGGGTAATGTATGATATTGAGAGGTAACTGTTTCAATCTACGGAATACGTACTTTATGACTTAAACATTACAAATTATATAGAAGTAGTATATATATATATATATATGTATATATATATATATATATATATATATATATATATATATGTATGTATGTATATATACATATATTATATATATATATGTATATATATATATATATATATATATATATATATATAATGATGAAACTATCTATAATGAAACTAATCACAATCAGCAATTTATTTTTTTACAGAGTTTTTGTTATAAATTCATAACTAAAAACAAAATATCTTTTTCTTTTATTTCATGGTGTTCGTTCTTTCAATGGACAACTTTTGTCAATATCAAGTTAAAGCGTAGGTTCAACCTACGACATTAAGTAAAGAGAAAAATAAAACAAAATAAAGAAAATGAAGACTCAAAATATCTATTTAGAGATATACAAATAAAAGAGACATATAAATAAAACCACACAAAAGAATGATAAGAGAAATATGGTTATCCGTTCACAGTGGCAAATCGAGCTTGGCATCAGCAATATGGTTATTCTTTATGAAGTAGTGATTAGGATCCATGCAAAAACAATGTTTAAACCTGATCTCTGCAAATGAACCGCTAATAATAAACAGAGAATCAGAAAGACAAAAAGAAAGTTTACAGATAGAGGATATTCATAATATTTCATAATATTTATCGTATAACACGTGTTTCACATTCATAAAAATCTAAGTTATATCTGTGCTTTTAAATAATATTTTTTAAAAATTGCAATTTAATTGTAGTTCACTGAATTAAGAACATTTGTTTATTCTGAATATTGATGATAGATATAGTACTTCTAAAGTTTTTAACGTATAATTTAAGTGTATTTCTCTAAGCGAGGTTAAGTTTCGATATATATTTATTTGCATTATAAATTATAAATTATTATTTAATCATTTATTGAATTCTTAAAATAAAATTTTCAGCATATTCATTTATTTTCATTATTAATTAAACTTTATTTAGATTGTTGACAATTCATTGCATACATTTTAATTTTTAAAATTCTATTAGTGGATTGAATTTAGATGCTACCAACTGTATTTATAATCACAGTCAGTTCTTTTATTATTTTGTTTCCATAAATTGTTTGCATGCTAAATAAAGTTATTCTTCTATTATGCCAAAGAAGTATAACTTGTAACGTGCATACATAAGTACACGTACAATTTTTTTTCAATATACCTGACCGCCTACCTAATGCAGACTGCCTGCCCAATATTGAATTATCCTAAACATGTTAACGTGAAATATGTTTGTCAAAACTGACATAGTGCTGATCTTGATGATGGGTTTTTCTTTTAGAATAGACAAAAAAGAATAATATGTATATTGTAAAAAAATATGTTCATATCTTGAACATGTTTTTTTACAAAAAAACATGTTGAACACAGGATTTGTGTAGCTTCTAGATAATAACCAAAATGATAGACATAGTTTCCAAGCGCATCCCCATTGAATGAGCAAATAACCCAGATCCTTTTACTTCAATAGACTTCAACAGAAAAAATCCTGGACAAACAATCTAGAAAATTTACTTCTTCAACAAATAAGAACAAAATTGAACCTGTTGACGATAGTAATCTCCAAAACGGGGCTCAAAACTACATACCTTCACATTGTAACGGGAAATATAAAAGGACTATCACCCAATATAATAGAAGTCGAAGAAATACTTCACAGAAAAAGATTAAACATTGTACTAATATCCAAACCTCACGCTGCGACAGTTGAAGAAGTTGCTTCGGTATCAAGTGCTAAAACATCTATACTACTCCCTACCCTGACAGCACAGCCCATGCCGGAAAGACACTCATCATTAAATTCAATTTGTAACATTCACCTTTAGAAACAAATTCAATGGCATACTTGCAAGCCACCTCTATCAGGTTAGAATCTCTTGCAAGTCCAACCACACTCTCTTGGTTATATTGTCCACACACTATATGTTCTCACACTATTTGCCAACACTTGGTCCCCAATTTATTAGGGACCAAGTGTTTGAGGGGAGAGGGGGTTAGAATGCTATACACAAATTCTGGGGCTTACGATACATGGTTGTCAGAGGTCGAGCAATGGAAAGTGTTGTGGAAACCAACCAGTTAGTTGAATAATAAGTCGATCTAGTGGCCTCCTTGTCCAAAAAAATCCTAATCTCTTGGATTCCTTTATTGCTAGTGGAATAAGTAGTCGATGCGTTAGTGTTGAGAGCAATCCTCATGGATCATCACAGCAAACCCCTGTGATTCTTAACGACAGCAGCAGAGTTATCACCTGAGAGAATTGGGAGTTTCTTTACAACTATAAAACTGACTGGGATGGCTTCATGACTTATATCAAAAGTCAATTGAATCTAAAACTTTGCTTAAAACTCTGGATAATATTGAGGAACAAACTGGTCACAAATTTAATCCAAGTGGCCTACTGGACTAAGTCACCAGTATTAAATAAGTTTCAAAACCTGTATTTTCAACTTCTTCATATAAGACTTAAAATCAAAGAGCTGTATCGTTTAAGACAAGTATGGTGCTTGCTCTGACACCTCTCAGACAAAAGGAAGTTCAGTCGCGCCATAATAGAATTAGAATTGTCCTCCTGGACACTGAAAATAAGAAAATGCCACAAATTATTTCCATATTATCGGCTTCAGATCGGTATTAAACCCGTGGTGGAAAATCCTAAAAAAATCAAGACAATCCCCAAGAGACAACCAATGTCGTAGCTAAGATCATGAGCGCCCAGGGCAAGATTTGAATTTACTCCCCCCCCTCCCAAAACTTATAGTATATTACACTTATTTAGCAGAAAGAGAAACGATGCATTAACTTCAAAGTGTAATTCAAGTTATACATCGTTAGATATAAAACACTAAAATCTGAAAATATATTAAATCTTTATTTTCCTAGCTTTTCTGAAGTCAATTTGTCAATCACATACATGATCTACATCAATACTTCCTGTAATTTCATACTTAATCCATACTATAGTGAGTTTATTCAAACCTTCTAGACCAATCTGCGATCGTAAATATTTTTTTAATAAATTTTAATTGAATTTAATTGGTGAAAAATCTTATACAGCTATTAGATTCACAGGTAGTGTCAATGCTAGGTGAAGAGCAATCTCGGGATTGCGATAACTGGTCACTAAGCCACATTCTTCAAGGCAATTGAGAAGTGCAATATAATCTGTATTTTTAAATCAAGTAATAATCAATTTATTTGGTATTTATAACTTCCAATTTCTAAATTTAAATCATTGGCATCTAAAAGATCTTTTTATGTTAATGCAAGATCAGCTACAGTTTTTATTTCAGTGCAGGTTTCATGTAACAAAAGTCCTGTTGAGAAACCAAGATCAGTAGCTAAGGCAGCTAAACTTTGAAATCTCCATCCCGTTTGCTGAATAAGTGTGTCCAGTACACAGTAAGGCTGAATTTTAAACTTCGGAAGTAGAGTCATTACGGTCGCATCATCCTTAGCCCTTTCATCGAACATTGTTTTAACCTTTCATTTAGGCTTTCCAAGAAATGCTGGTTCTACCAATAGCTCGTTTCAATTAAATTTATTTCTGACCTGGTACATATGAGGTTGCATTTTAAGTTAACGGAATTGGTAATTAGATCATTAAAGAGTTTATGCAACGAGTATGTAACGAGTTCAGTGACTCATTGTTAGTATAAACAGCAAGTTTTATCTCAATTGGGCCATTAGTCTTTGAACTATCATCGACCAAGCAACTCAATTGGGATGAAAGTGAGAAATATGGAGAAAATCGAGTACTGTGCTGTTACAAACTTCCTTACCAAGCAAGGAAAGTGGGCCGAAACCATACTGGAAGAAATTGCATCTGTTTATGGAGACTCTAGTCTGAGTAAAACCATGATTTATGAGCGGCATAATATCTTTAAACAAAACAGGGACTCACTTAAAGACGACCCATTACTCAAACGGCTGATCAAAGAGACTACTCCAGAAATCATTCAAAAAGTCGAAAAAATAATATTGGAAAATGGTAGACTAAAAAAGAAATAGCTCACAGAAATGGAGTATCGCACACAATAATTTTTCAAATTCTTCACGATCAAGAATGCTTACTCCACCTCAAAAACAAAACTCCATCGGCTGTTCTTGTGCATTTTTGAACCTCTCTAGTGAAGACAAGGATGAATTATTGAGTCCAATCGTTATTGGGGACGAAACTTGGGTTTATTATTATGAACTTGAGTCCAAACAGGACTCTATGCAGTGGCACAAAAAGGCACACCACCACCTGAGAAGTTTAAGGTGTCACAGTTGGCTGGAAAAATCATGGCGAAAGTCATTTGCTAATAAATTATAAATATGTTTCCATAACCAGAAAATAGTGCACTTTCATACTTAGCAGTTAAAAAAATCCATTAAAGAAAAAAGAAGGAGAAAATTAACCAAAGGTCTCCTTCTTCTGCACAACACGGTGCCTTTCCACAAGAGTTGTGTTGCATTGGCTGTCCTTCCTAAGGTGGGCTGCGATATTTTGAATCACCCACGCTGCAGTCTTGACCTAGCTCGTACCCCTCCTTTAGATGTTTAAAAGTGTGTCCAATTTTAAACTTTAGAAGTAGAGTCATTATGGCCGCACCATCCTTGGCCCTTTCATTGAACATTGTTTTAATCTTTCATTTATGCTTTCCAAGAAATGCTGGCTCGATCAATAACTCATTTGAATTTATTTCTGATCTGGTGTATACGAGGTTGGATTTTAAGTTCACGGAATGATAATTACATCATATTTTAATGAATCACAACGAGTTCAGTGACTCATTGTTTGTATAAATAGCAAGTTTTATTTAAATCAAGTCAAAATTAGTCTTCGAACTATCATCAACCAAGCAACTCAATGAGGAAGAAAGTGACAAGTATGGAGAAAATCGAGTACCCTGCTGTTATAAACTTCCTTACCAAGCAAGGAAAATTAGTTCAAACCATATTGGAAGAGATTACATCTGTTTATAGAGACTCTAGCCCGAGTAAAACCATGATTTATAAATAACATACTACCTTTAAACCAGGCTGCTCACTTGAAGACGTCCCATCGACCAGACGGACTATCGAAGTGACTACTCCAGAAAACATTCAAAAAGTTCAAAAATTAATATTGGAAGATGCTAGACTAAAGAAGAAATAGCTCACAGAAATGGTTGTGTATCAGACACAATCATTTTTTAAATTCTTCACGATCATCTTGGAAGGAGTAAGGTCAGCGTAAGGTGGGTGCCGAGAATGCTTACTCCGCCTCAAAAACAATGCTGTTTGGGCTGTTCTCGTGCATTTTTTTACCTCTGTAGTGAAGACAAGGATGAACTATTTAGTCCAATTGTTAGTGGGGAAGAAACTTGGGTTCATCATTATGTATCTGAGTCCAAACATGACTCTATGCAGCAGCACAAAAAAGGCACACCATACCCAAAAAGTTTAAGGTGTTACAGTCGGCTGGAAAAATCATGACGATAGTCTTTTGGGACTTAGAAGAGATCCTGTTAATAATTTATAAAAGTGTCTCTGTAACCAGAGAATAGTGTGCTTTAATTCAAGAGCAGATAAAAGTATCCATCAAAGAAAAAAGAAGGAGAAAATTTAAAAAATTGGTTCAAAAATAATTCGTAATATTAGTAATAATATGTCAATATAATTTTTAAAGAAAAAGTGTTGTTTGCTGACAAAGTGGACGAAGTTTTTTTTTGTTAGATGACCGAAAACACTATTTTGTAAAGATAAAATGGAAGACTTGCTTAATTAATAACTTTTCTTAACAGTCTTTTCATTTCACAATATTGTAGAGTTTCCTTTCATGAAGGTTATTTTGGTCAACTGTATGTTCCGATTCCTTTAAAATCATTAATGAAATTCACTGCCGGTCAGATTTAGAAAGTAAATAATAAATACTTTACTCTATGACTACATATTTGTTATTTTTATTTTTTGATATGATGTATAAGTACATTAATAAGATATAATGATAAATTAGGTAAATATATATTTTCTTATTAATGTATTCTATCATACTTTCATTTTTAAGATACCGTAACCAAAATAAAAACTTTTATACTTTCACCATGTCCATCTGTAAGTCTCTCATAACTATTTTATTTGCAGATTATTTTTGCGGAAAAGCTGAAATTCGGCATACATATAAATACTTATAATACCTACAAAATTATGTATTAATGTAATTTAAAAAAATAATAACTGTACCTTCCCTACACGTAAAACATGGATGAATGTTTTTGTTCGCACGCCCATTGTCTAGGGTATCATTGAACAGGTCTTTTAAAAATATTGGCGGTATGTCAATAACTCTTTTTCAATACGGGGATCCATTTACGAAATGATAGGCTTTAAAATGATCATATTTGTTAGTTACGTGTCGTCTCCTCTTACTAACTAAAACAATATTTTTAGTGTGGGAAAAGTATTCACATTAGTAGTTCATAAAAATGCAATCTTGATGAACTGGTCAGCAACTTTTACGCATAATACAAACAAACAACAATAACCACAGAAAATTAATACATGATATTTATTACTTTAAAATTCTTACCTCTTAAACAAAATTTAGCCTCACAAAAATTCCTCGTTATTTTCTTAAATGTAATCTCTGATAGGTAATAAAAAATTAATAAGCTTAAAAATTATTTGCAAATTAATAAACGATGTTACACTTGAATATGTGGCCATATAATCAGTAAGATTAGATAAAGCAGTCAATTTGTTATTAAGGTGGTAAAGTCATGTGTAATCAAGTGTTCTGGTTAAATTTTGCATAAAAATTACAAATTGATATGATTTAGCTTTACAGTATTAAAACATGACTGTTAATTGCGTCTTCCTAAATTAGAGAGAAACTGAAAGTGAAGCAAAGAAACTATAGGAATAGTATTAGGTCCTGGCTCCTTGACTTCCCTGTGTCTAGTATGAGAAGAGCTCAGCATAGTTGGAAAAGGAGTCAAACGAGTGGCTACAACATTGCCAACTTATTCTTATTATGTTGTAAGCTTATTTGCATTATCCAATAAGATGGTCAACTATTTAATTCATATTTCATAAATGAGTGTTTTAAAGTAACAAAAGATTTTGATTTCCAAGGATGATTAAATATTATTATATATTGGTATTTATATGTCTTCTTATTTCAAGTTCGAAAATTACTTTCTAAAAACATAGTCATATTTTTTTAAATTGCATTGAACAGAGTAGAAAAATACAATAGTAAGAAAAGAGTAAAAAAAAATTATTATAATTGCCACTAATTATATATATTATTTCTCAAAGGTTTTTTGATGGCAATGCCATATCTTCCTTAATTCTTCAAAAGATTAATGATTCAGATATCATTTTAAAGCTTATGTTCCCTTTTATTGATGAAAAAAGACATATGGTTTAAAATTAATGTTTTCGTTAATCATAGTAGTTGCCGCTCGTGATTATTTTAATAAAAAACAGTGTCAAGATGTATTTTACAACAAATGCTTATGCATAATTCTTTTACTTAGATAGACTTCGTCCACTTTTATGGAATGGGAAGCAGCCACTTTGTCAGAAAACAACACTTTTTCTTTAAAAATTGTATTGACATATTATTACTAACATTATGAATTATATTTGGATCAATTATAATTAAAAAAAGATATGTATCTGAAGATTATTAAAAAAATATTTATTAAAAGATATTGAAAGGTAAGTGAAGGTCTCTCAAAAAAATATATCCTCACAGACGTCATGAAATGTCAGACCATCTTCATATGAAATCAACAAATCGAGGATTTGTTTGAAGTAGAGAAGAAAAGTTTAAAGCTGTTTATGTGAATGTATTATGAAGAAAATCTTACAGCTGCCAACAAATACTCGTACCTTAGATGTTACCTTACAATTATTATATTTGAATTATTGTATGTTAACTGTTACATGTCATCCTACCCTTTATTGTAACATCAGCAATACCAGATTCATTAGAAGATGCCCCTTCATCATAGCCATTTTTAGACTTGCGATCTCTTGTAGTGAACTGTGCATATGGGCATCAACATAACACATCTATTAAGTTTGGTGTAATATTAATATAGATTAGGAGCAATTTCGATTTTAGTTCTAGTGATACTTGGTACACTGAAACCTAGGAGGCCCTGTGAAATAGTACTTAATTTACTTACAGTAGTCTCCAATGAAGGTATCATTGAAGACTACTATAAATAAATTAACCCATCTTTACCCAACGTTGCGCTAGCGCAACATTTCAAATGTGATTTTTTTTGTTTTAAAATAAGTAATTAATTCTATGAAATGTAAGCCAGTCTCGAGAAGTAGAACTAAAAAATGGATTCAAATTTTTTTCAATGTTTTTTTAAATACAAATACATAGTTTTATTTTTTAAAAACTGCTAATTGAGTCATCTCAAGATCGACAGATTCATTCAATCATAAAAAATATAAATTGAAATAAAGCTATACTTTTTACACTGTATAAAGCTTAAGCAATATCTTATTTATGATATAAACCCTTTTGCTGGACAAAACTAGTTACACTCGTTGTTTATCTTAAACTTCCAGGAAATGTTGCGTATGCGCAACGTTGGGAGAAATAATAGTCAGTTGTTATTGTTACACTGCTTGCCATTGAAGTTTAAAATTTATTGTAAACAATGGGATCTCGGTATTCAAAGAGTACAAGCACTTTTGTTTTATTAGTTAGTCGGTTGTAGAACGTGAAGCTAACAGTGTCGCATAGTAATTTTTAGAAAACAATTTTTTAGTCCGTCAGTTAGATTACTAAAAAATATTGTAGGTATATGTATTTTTCTTTTGACCGTGAAATGAAGTGAAGTGAGTGTATACAAATCAGTAAATAATAAGTTAAAACATTATGGCCTGGCAACAAGTACTATCTTCTCAAGAAATTATGAGTATATTAGAAGAAGAAGAGGATTTAGAAGATGCCAATCAAATCGATGCCGTGTACATCCCCCCGACGGTTGACAATCTTACAGACGAGGAAAACCTAGATGATAACGCGCTAGGTGATTATGACAATACTGTGCCCACTGATATCGCTGGAACGTATGAAATCCACACCGATTTAGCCACAGAGAATTTTTGTTTAATATTCTTACACCCTCCTTCTCAAAAACTTAGTCTCCAATAAATTGGGGACCAAGTATTGGAAAATAGAGTGAGACCACATTTTCCTAATTTTATGCCCTGGTGGACATTATAACCAAGAGAGTGTGCTTGGATATGTACGACCTTCTAACCTGATCGAGCTAGTTTGCAAGCATGCCATTGAATATGCTTCTAAAGGTGAATGTTTCAAATTTAATTTTATGATAAGGTCGTTCAGGCATGGACAGTGCCATCAGGGTAGGGAGTAGTATAGACGTTTTAACACCGGATGCAAAAGCCACTTCTTCAACTGTCGTAGCATGGCATTCAGATATACATACAATGTCTAATCTTTTTTTGTGAAGGATTTCTTCAACTTCTAATATAGTGGGTGATAGTCTGTTCATGTTTCTTGTAATGCGAAGGCATGTAAGTTTGAATCCATTTTGGAGGTCACTGTCGTTAACAGGTTTAATTATGTTCTTGCTTATTGGAAAACTAAATCTATCTTTTTAGAATATTTGATCAGGATTTTTTTTGATTATCATTTTGGTTATTATCTGGCGACTGCATAGATCCTGTGTTCAACTCGGGTCTTTTCTTATTCTGATGTATTCACATCAGAATAAGAAAAGACCATTCGGTTTTTTTCACAATATACATATTTTTCTTTTTTGTCCACTCTACAAGAAAAACCCATCATCAAGATCAGCACTATGTCATTTTTGACGAACACATTTCATGTTAATATGTTTAGGATAATTCAACATTAGACAGGCACTTAGCGTTAGGTAGGCAGTAGCAGTTCCACAGAAAAAAAAATTGCGCGTAATGGACTAACGGAAATAAAATAATCATTAAATTGTTAAATTTATACAACAATACAACGAATTATTAAATTTACTAAAACAAATAAAGTTTAATAAAAGATGAAATACTAAAACAATCTAAATAAAGTTTAATAAAAAATTAAAATAAATGAGTATGCTGAAAATTTATTGTAATCTATTAATTTTTAGAATTTAATAAATGATGAAGTAATAATTTATAATTTATAATGCAAATAAATACATATCAAAACTTAACCTCGCATAAAGATATACGCTTAAAATATATTTTTAAAAGTTTGTAAACACTATTTCTATCATAAACATTCACAATAAATGTTTTTAATTACATGGACCACTATTAAATTTCAATTACTAAAAAATATTATTTAAAAGCCTAAGAATCTAAGGTATATAAAATATTATTTATATACCTTAGATTTTTATGAATATAAAAGAGGTGCAGTATTGTAGAATATAGTGGAAACAGTCACTACACACTATAACACACACATAAATAAATATTTAGCAAGCAACTTCATCGTGTCGATTTTTGTTGCATGGTGAAATTTTTTCATAACGCGTCTAAAGAAGTATAACTTAAGGAGATATCAGCAATCAAACTATGGGGCAAAAAATTTGGTAACCTTTAGTCAGTTGTGATAAGCACAGCAAAGTGGTTCCATGAAATATTTTAATATAAAGACTTGTGACCTTGCAACATCCTTGAAAATCTAAAAAGTGCAATTATAAGGGTGTTTTTCATATGTATTCTCTTAAAATAAGCAAGTCAGCAACACGAACTAACCCTCTGCTATTAGGAAAAAATTAAAAAATATTTATTTATCAAAAAATAAACATAATAAATGATAATCTATACTTCTCTTTTGTATCATTATCATTTTGTTATTCGTGATAACTTATACCAACATAAAAACCACAAAACAATAATTGGTGCAACATATCGAGGAAATAATTGTTGGATAGGTTGGACGTGAATATATAAAGACTCTTGTAGAAGGCTATGCCGGTGTGTGTTTTATGTGCTCAACTTCTTCTCATTCTGCATATTTCCTCGTCCTATAAGACTGTTTGGTATTTCCCCGGGGAATGCTAAGCTCTTGTTGAGTTTTTCAGGTATGCTCTGTGCAGTGAGATTCATGTCTCATTAATCTGTCTGACTTCTTGTGCTTCTTATAGTCCCTCTTCACTAATCCTTTATTTAACTACATCCTCTGTAAACTTTGTTTTTATCTTCCCGACTCTAGATCAACCAAATTAGTGCTTGATTTGGAGTGATCAGGTTTAGATATTATTCTTGCATGGATTCCTGATCAGTAGTGACTGTATAAGAGGTAATGACATTGTCGATGTCAAAGCTTGATTCACTACTGTGAGCGGAGAACCACATCTTCCTCATAATTGTTTGTATTTTGAATTTTCATTTCCCTTGTTTTGTTTTATTTTTCTCTTTAGTTAATGTTATCCAACCTATGCTTTAACTTGACACAGACAAAAGTCGTCCATTGAAAGAATGAATACCATAAAATAAAAGAAAAACATATTTTGTTGCTATTTATGTACTTGTTATTTATAATGAAAACTCTGAAAAAATGAAATTGCTGATTGCGGTGAGTCTCATTGGAGAGAATTTCTAGCATATTTATTTCTCAAATTTAATTTCTGGTATTCAGGTCATAAAGTATGTTTAAGGCAGATTGAAACAGTTACTTCTCATTGTTATTCTTTACCCATGAAGCATAATCAAAACATTTTATTTTGATATTAAGACTGCGCTACAAAACGTAATGGAAGGCCAATTAAAGCAAGGACAGAAACAAAACAAAAGGCTATAGTCTATATTTACACAATGGTTTATTGTTTGTTTCGCATACAAAATTGTTCCCTTTGTTGCTGGCTATCAAAATCTGGTAGCCAGTATTCTGTCCGCTTCCCTCCATCCACTCTCAACTGCACCATGCACTGTAGAGAAGTGATGCTGGCTAGAGGCCTCCCCGCCGAACAGTAGGCGTGGTGTCCCATTATGCACGATGGGCTCACGTAACCCCTCGGTAGGATCATCGATTATGTCTGAGCGCAGACCGTGGTAGCTGTACGAGCCTAGGAAGTGGGGATTGGTGAGCCATTTAGAGCTGTGGGAAAGAGTAAAAAAAGCTATAGGGATTTTGATTCAGTTTCATCGTTAGGTAAATCGCTTGCCATATGCGAATGTAGACGTTGCAATCGTTTCTATTGAAGCAGGAATTTATCTGTACTGTTGTGGGAAGTTGTGAAAAAGAAACCATGCGCAATGTAAAATTAGAATAAGTAACCCTGACCAATATCTGGAATATAAAATTATGGGGGTTTTGGAGACAAAATATACAATAGCTATTTATCAGCTAGTTTAAGAATATATTATCATTTTTGTGTATCCAATTTTGAAATTGAACATTTTGGAAGTGTCGCTGGTAAGGAAGCTTTCATAGCTGTTAGATATTAGGAACACAAGGAGAAACACAAAAATTGAACTTTAACTGAGATGCGTAACAGCACCATCTTCAGAAAAGAAAAAATGCTTTTTAGCTATTTTCTAAGATGCGGCACAATTTTCTTATACAAACCTGTGCGTTAGTTTGACACACCGTTTGTAAGTGTACAAAATTTGGTGTTAACCTGCATGTTACTAAAACGCACAGTCTGTACATGTGTAAAATATGAGAGTTTGACAAAAATTATGTATGTGTATAAAATTTAGTACAAACCTGTATGTTAATTCGACAGACGGTCTGTATATGCACAAAATTTGATACAAACTATAAATTAGTTCGAGACATGGTCTGTACGTGTACAAAAAACTGTTGGTCATGTAGTTATTGCGTTTTTTATTGACAAATGGACGATCACACTCTAGCACCCTTACTTTTATTTAGCCCTTGTGTGCATACCCGGTTACCCGGGAGCCCACCACGGTACATTTTTACATGTAAGTGGATTCAAAATTAAAATTTCGCTTTTAATTCTTGAATTGTCGTTATTTAACTCAACCTTGTAAGCCAATGGTGCATTTTGAGATTTTTTAGAATTTTTTTAAGCACAAATAATAGAGTACAAATTATACATATGCCGCGGACATACCTGAGTACCCGCGTACCCATCACAGAAAAATTCAATTTTGAATAATTTATTTGATTCATGCATATGAGATGGGTTGCGTAATAATAGAATACATGAAAATTTATGGTAAAAAACCAAAGAAAAGATTTATTTATTGCATTCTACACACTTAGCTAAAGTTACTGCATGTTCCTTGCAGATAGGCCTATCACATTGGGAACAGGAGTTTCCTGTTTTCCTTCTCTTCTTGATTGTTTGTAACAAATATGGCAGGAACCGATGACTTTCTTCCTTCCTGATGCATCTCGTGGAACTGGCGGATGTGGAGCAGCCTCCGCAGGATTTACTGGCCGACCGATCACACTTTCAATAGCGATCTTGGTGCTATAATTTCTCATTATTTGCATGTTATGATATCGATCCTCAATCATTGGCATTGCAAGTTCTTCGCTCAATTGATGTATAAATAGCCGTCGCTGGTTAATTTTTTTGGCAACATCTTATTATTTTCATAATAAATGAGGTATGAAGCGAGTGAGGCAACATCTAGCATATTAAAAAACATGACTACTAGCCATCTCAAAGTGCAACATTGTGTAGTATATGTACATTGTGTAGTATATGTTGATCCATAGTGTTGAAGCCAGCTTTATATCTATTATAACATGTGATAATATGAGGCTTCTTAGTAGCATCATCATAAACAGCCATGTCGGAATGCATCATTGATATTTGTATAACTGCTTTATTGTTCTTTAGTACGTAGGAGCACATTGTTACTTTTTGATGGACTCCAAACACAGTAGAGTATACTTCTCTCGATTTATTTGGAGCCTTCACACTTGGAATGTAAGGTTTATTTTTATTCAAAGTGCCAACTAAAGTTAACTTTCATGAGAGTAAATGTTCGGCAAGAGATAATGTTGTAAAATAATTATCCATGGCAATATTTCTACCATTGCCCCGGCAAACTATCTGGTAGCCAGTCATTGTCATCGCTGTCAGACTTCATGTTTGACTCATTATCACAGTCTCCAAATAAGTCTGCCAGTCTGCCTCCGGCCGCTGTCGCGTACGGACGCTTACTACCAACGCTCCGCGTTATTAATTCGGATAAAATACTTTCAGTAGGATTTTTCCGAATTTTCCTTTTGTTCCTAATAGATAATTGCTTCCTCTACCTGGTTATACAATTTGTTCCGACCAGAAGTGGGTGCCTTACACATTTTCCCACATATTCAAATTATTGGACTTCTAATGAGCCACGTGGTTTTGTGTTTAAGTGTGTAACTCTCGGGAAACCCTGGTTTTCCGGGATTTGGTGACTGTATACTTTATAAATAATATTGCTTTGTGCTTTAAACAATTGTGTTGTTTTAATTTGTGTTTAAATATACTATATTGGACTATAGCAAGTAAGTAAGTGCATGCAATATAATATACATATTTAAAACTTATCTGTTGGAAAACTTTAGTTTTCCATACATTTCCTTGTTAAACAGTTTATATTTATATATAATAAGGTGACTTTGGTGCTTAAGTGAGTGACCTTTTAATTATTTTAAGTGTAAGTTGGGTTTCTTACACATGGAAGCTTCGCTAAACCGCATGGCGACCTAACTTATTTCTGTAGTACGCCACATGGTCTATAAGACCAGTGTCGTTGCCTAGGAGACGGGCTTCCTATTGGTTCGCCCGCCCCCCACCACTGCTGCTGCTTAGTAGACGGGCTTCCTTATTGGTCCGCCCGCTAACTCAGAACGCGTCATCGGCCGACAGCTAATCGGGAGCCGCCATCGAGCCACTTCCTCTTACGCGTCATCGGCCGATAGCGAATCGGGAGCCGCCATCGGGCTACTTTCACTTGCGTCGGTGCTGACGTACGTCCTCCACACGGCCCCTCTGTATTGCCCCCCCCCACCGGCTGCCTTGGCAACGGCTTGAGTGGGCGCCATTTTGGACCACAAACACACAGTGAAGTGCTTAGACTATAGTGAGGTGGTAAACAATATCGATATCGAAATCGACTTTTTCTTAACTTGTTCTTTTACTTTTTTCTTTTTCTATTCTTTTCTTTTTCTTTTATTATTTCTATATTAATAAGTGTAGTTCCATAGAAATAAAGACAATACATATATACTATATATAGTTTTTTATATATATGTAGATATATATATATATACAGAATTAAACGTTAAGTTCATAAAGAGTATAAATTTATATCGAAATATTTATATAGAAATAGCTATAAAAAGTTAAGGTGACTCTATACATAACTAATAGTTCTAGGTTTAAGGGGACACTAGAAAATATTAAAATTTTCTTTTAAGGTGACACTGGTCGACCATATTTGGTCGACCCCAAATATAGGACCCAAATTTTATTTTCTGTCCACTTACTTTTCCTTTTGGGTAATCTTTTCCTTGTCTAGGCATGAGTGACCGAGGCGATCCTCCCGATAAGGGAGGCAAAAGAATGAGATCAGAGAGCCCAACTCCTTCGACAAGGAAAATTTTAGTTGACGAAGACACCATAGCTAAGGCCGTTATGGAGGCCTTGAGCAAGTCTCGGGAAGAAGAACCCAGACCCTCCTCGAGAATTAGCCATCTCGAGGAGGAGGAGCAACTGGTGGAGACTGAAGATGATTCTACGGCGTATAAGTCCCCCCCTTCGGCTACCAAAGTCCAAGGGGGAGAAGCGCTTTTCCCCCAGGAAAGGAGTACTGGGTAGATGGAGTCGGCGATTTCAGCACTTAACGAGATCAACAACATAGCCTGTGCGGCGACCCGCTTATCTGGGCTCCTTAAAGAGCGCATTATGAAGTTGACCTCCTTCGTCATTGCCCAAGTGGCCCGCCTTGGGGAAGGTCACACACACCTGAGAGGAGAATTAAAAATGGCCATCGCAGAAAAGAATCTGGCAAAGAAAGAAGCTGCCATACAAAGGCCAATAAGCTCGTATAGTGCAGCCCTGACCTCTGGCCGCCCAACTTTGGCCACCTCCACCATCAAGAAGAAGATACCGGTGGTGCATAAAGACCCGCAGCCCACTCCAAAACCGGTCTTTGTTTTTGATACCAATAAAGAGAAGCCCAGGACTAGCAAGGAGTTGCTTGAGGAGCTCCAGAAGGAGATCAAGCCTAAGTCCCTGGGCATCAAAATTAACAGGACTGCTCCCATAAGGAATGGTGGAGTGGTCATCGAGGCAAGAGACGCGGACAGTGCAAAGAAACTGCATGACCGCCTCCAAAATAAAAGGCCTAAAGATAGAGGAAAAGCGGGAAAAACTCCCCTCGGTCATTATATACGATGTACCTAAGGAGATCTCAAACGATTTCTCTATGTACCTCAAAGAGGTAAACCTAAGTGACTTCCCCGTCGAGGAGGACAAAAAACTGAGAGTCAATGCCAGAACATCACGAGCCGGCAATAAGAACTTTGTCGTTGAGTTGCCGCAACCCATGCGAGAGCGTCTGCTGAGAGAGGGACACGTCTTTTTCCAGTGGACGTCCTGCCGCGTGGCAGACTTTGTGCAAGTGACGAGGTGCTTCCGGTGCCACCTTTATGGGCACGTTGCCAGACATTGTAAGGACGAGCAATTCTGCAACAAATGCACGAAAAAAGGTCACGACGGCAAGGACTGCCCCAGTGTGCCGGAGGTTGAGACCTGAGTCACTTGCACGAGGTTCAAGAAGGAAGCAGGACACCGCGTCGGCACTGATGCCTGCCCTGCATTCAGGGCCGCACTGGAAAGAACTCTGAGGCAGACGGTGTATAACCAGTAAGCTGGATTTTATCCAGCTTAATGCAGGGCGGGGCTCAACGGTCATGACTGAGCTCTCGATGACCCTTAGAGATTATGGTAAGTGTTGCATCGCGTGTGTCCAGGAGCAGTACGCCCCTAGGGGTAGCAGCCTGGGATTGGATCCCTTCCTCGTTCTGGAGAAGGGGCCCGATCCCAAGGCAGCGATTGTCCTTGACCCAAAAGGGCTGGGCGTTCTCTTCCTGGAGCACCTCTCGACAGAATATTGCGTAGTGGCCCAGATTTCTCTCGGTCCGATACATATTGTGGTCATAAGTATTTACTTTCAGTATTCCATGCCCACCGAAATTTTTTGTGAGCCCCTTAGCACCGTGCTCCGCTCAATAGGGCGGAGCCCGGTTGTCATCTGTGCCGATGCTAACGCGCAGTCTTGCCTGTGGTTCTCGAGGCGCTCCAATCTGCGTGAAGAAACCTTGGAGGATTTCATCCACCAGAACGGCTTCCTGCTGTGCAATCCGCCCGACATGCCCGCAACATTTTCAGGACCCTCGGGAGAGAGTGATAGGGATATCACTCTCACCTCGAGTGTACTTTCCCGAGCTACCACAGAGCAATACTTTTCTCTATCTCACCTGGGGCGCGAACCAGCACCCGTTTCAGAACTGGGTGCCAAGACTGGGATAGATTTGTCCAAATTTTCCGCCGAGAGCTCGACAACTTTTCTAAATTGTCGAAACGATTAGATTTCCCTAATACATTGGCTGTTGAGTTTCAGGAGAAGGGGATCATCAGTGCCGAGGGAGGACTGGGCACGGCCAAACCGGGCCCACCGAAGAAACATCCCTGGTGGAGCGGCTTTCTCCAGACCCTGCGACGGAAATACCGCAGAATGAGACGTAACTACCAGCGCGCTAAGAACCATGGAACTGATTGGGAACTTATTGAGGCTCACCGGGTGGCCTTAGTAGACGCCCGGTGTAACTATAATAGAGAGGTTAAGCGGGCTAGGCGCTCCCACTTCCGAAATTTTGTATCTCAGGTAGGAAACTCGGATCCCTGAGGTGCCGTATACAGGAGTGTACGGAGCCCCTTGAAACCTTTTGTTTTTAGCGCCCTTAAGAGGACCGATGGGAGTTACACCGGGAATATACGCGAAACCCTCGAATATCTTCTGACATCCCTTTTCCCTGACGACTACCCTGACCTCGACACAGTCGAACAGCGGCGTATCAGGCAAGCAGCGAGCTTATTTCCAGATAGCAGTTCTGATCCGGAGCTGCGGCATTCGGAGTTGGACGTCATCGTGGGGAACCTTGATTCGAAAAAGGCCCCAGGCATTGATAGAATCGACAATCGTCTAGTAAAAGTCATATGGAAAAACGCGGCGCATGAGATACTTGCGATCTTTAATCGCTGTCTGCGCACGGGCCCCTTTCCGAAGATCTGGGAAGTGGGGAGGCTTAAAGTCATACCGAAGAGTAATGGGAAATCGCCTAGCGATCCAAAATTCTATAGACCCATTACGCTCCTTCCAGCCTTCGGGAAGTTGCTCGAGCGAGTCGTGGCGGCTCGTTTATTGGCGCAGCTCTCTCATTCGCCGGGATCGGAGAAACAGTTCGGCTTTCGTCCCGGAGTATCCACATCTGACGCGATCTCAACAGCCTTATCCTGGGTCGACTCGTGCCCGGATAAATACGTTCTTGGTATTTTTCTGGATATCTCCGGCGCGTTTGATAATGCCTGGTGGCCAGCCATTTTGTCCGCGTTAGAGTCCCGGGGAGTGTCAGCGGACCTCCGCCAGATTATTATGGACTATTTTTGTAATCGAGTTGTCTTTTTACAGGATGGAGACACTGAAGTAAAGAAAACGTTGACCAGGGGCTGCCCGCAAGGCTCGGTCCTCGGACCAATTCTGTGGAACGTGATGTTCGATGGTATACTCGCGATACCCCTTCCGGGATGCGGTACCATCGCTTATGCGGACGACACTCTGCTGTTGTTCGGAGGATCGAGCCGAAGAGAACTAGAGAACCGGGCGGCGGATTCCCTCGCCAAACTACATGAGTGGGGCACTAAGAACAAGCTCTGCTTTGCCCCACAAAAGTCCGAGGCTGTCCTCTTTAAGGGCAGGCTGGCGAGGGAGCCGTCTGTGAAAATGGCCGGCGCTAGAATCGGTGTGCGGGATCAGGTTACCTACCTGGGCGTAGTCCTCGACTCACGGCGGAGCTTCCTACCGCAGGCGCGGTACATCGGGGAGAGGGCTCGGGTTGCCTTCCATGCCATGGCCCGGCTTGCCGGTGCCGGCTGGGGGCTCAATAACTCGACCCTCAAGCTGATGTATACGGCAATATACCTCGGTATATTGGCCTATGCGCCATCGGTTTGGGCTTCGTGGTGCGTCGGGGTCCAGCAAGTTAGACGGGTGGTGCTAAGATCGCAGCGTGCGCCGCTGATGGCGCTGACCAAGGCCTACAGAACCTGCTCAACTGATGCGTTGCCGGTTTTGGCGGGTCTCCTTCCTGCTGACCTCGCGATTGCAGAACGCGCGGCTAATTTTGTCTTGGCTCGAGGCAGGAGTTTTGTTGCGGGTCCGTTAAACTTTGAGTTTTTGTCTAATGAACCCCTTGTTACAAGAAAGAGACGCATTTTGGAGATTGTCGTTGCTCACTGGCAGTCTAGGTGGTCCTCCCCCAATTCCAAGGGGGAAACGACCAGGTTGTTCTTCCCCGATATATCCGAGCGGTTAAGTAAGAACTGGCTCGTTCCTGATTATTATGTTTTCCAATTCTTAACGGGGCATGGTGCATTCCGTGCCAGCTTATTTAGATTTGCATTGAGAGATAGCCCGGCGTGTACGCAGCGTGACGCAGGACATGAATCATGTTCTATTCCACTGCAGTGAGCACGATGATGCGCGTAGAGATTTAGTTGGGAGCATGCGTCAAAACACTAACGTAGAATCACGCGAAAACTTAGAACATGGTATCTTCAGTCACCGAGACTTGGTTGGGAATGGTCCGATCTTTGAGTCATTTAGAGCGTTCGCCAAGTGCGTCCTCGAACAATGGAGATACTAAATGACACATTGAGCAGGAGCAGACTCTAACCCTGTTGGGTGGAAGCGTTGTGATCGTAGATACGGGACACTATTAGGGGACTTTCGAAGGTCCCCTTTTTGTATGAGGTGGGTCGTTACGGGTCCCAGGAGGGGCCCTGAGACTACCCGGGTGAAATGGCGGAAATAGTCTCCTAATAATGCGGTCAAATAAACATCTTTTACCGTGGCATTCAATCTTAGATAAAATTCATACATTATTCACTTTTTCAATAGAATAACAGAAAGAAATTAGAATTTTTAAATGAAGCACTGAAAAAAAAACCACTGATGTACATTTTGTTTTGCCTTGCAAATTCAGTCCTCGATAATTCGTCCATAACACCAAAGTATACTGCGTAGATTAGCCAAACGTCTCTGCTAACCGTAGCACGTCCGTGCGAACGTAGAATACGATTGGCACTGACTCACGTCTACTCAATCCCTTCTATATATGTAAGGAGGGGAACTTTTTGTTTGCTTTCAAAATTCCAAGCAGCTGCCTGCCTGGCATCCTTAGGAACCGTACGCTACCTGTGCCGACCTTGAAAATGCTGTTTTCTCGACCCTTCGTACGCGCTATAGCAGGCCAATTAATTTACAAATTCTTCGGACACTCATTTTTGATGTTTATTTGCTGAGATAAATGTTAAGGAAACCATTTCAATTGCATAAATAATGAAACAATTTAAAAATTGAGAGGTGAGCACCGGGTACCCGGGTATGTAACAACGTTGGTAAAATTGGGTATGCACACAAGGGTTAAGTAAGGGTACTTAAAATTTCATTTAAATACCAATAATTCTGTTTCTAGGTTTATATACGAAATAGAAAATGTCTCTAATACAAATTATGTTATCTGTGAAAGAATATATTTTTAATTAGGCTTTTTCAATGAAAACGTTACGTTTTTTTTATTTCAGTTAATGGTTGAACTTTATAAAAACAAAAAAAAATTATATTACATTTTAGTCACGTAGAGCGAAACGTACAAAAATTGTGAATACTTTTTTGAAATTTTCACTTTAACTCTAGAAAGATAAACATATTAAACACGACCACACTATGGTTCCTGGGCATGTAATTTTTGAGCTGTAAATAAAATATGTGAAAATTTATGGCAGTACTTTACGACCTTTGTTATAATAGTTTATTATTCTCTAAATGGAATGAAAACACGATACATTTGTTTTTAAAAAAACTTAAGAACAAGAAGTAACATTTGAAAAATCGATTTTTTAAAATTCCCTCCTCAACTTTTTGCAAAAATTGTTCTCATAAAACATATATCTATGCATGAAATAAAAATAAAAAAGTTTTGAAAAGATTGTTTTTATCTAATAACAATTGTGTAAGTTAAAAAAAACTTAAATATATCTTTTTTTGTTTAACTTACACAATTGTTTAAGCTGTTACCCAAAAAAAAGGTATTTTCACGTTATGAGTCCCCTTGCCTTAGTAATATGAGATTATCTCCTGCAATCTTTGTGGGATGATTGAGTTGGCCAGAGATGGGGCACAGTATTACGCACAATTCGTAATGTACAACAATTCTGTGTAAACACATTCATCCAAATAATGTACGTCTTTTTTCTAATGAGAAACAGCTGCTGTAATATTTCAAGGATTTACTCTGAATTCAACCGTTTTGATTGTCGTCTGTAAGCAAACACTTTCCTTTCTACTCCTAAACTTATTGGAATTAAGGCATTAAACGATGGTGAACGTATTCAATTTTTTTTCAAGTCTACAGAATACAACAATGAAAACCTTATATGCTACACAAGTACATGGAGATAGATGGAATAACAAGTGTTAATCTATTCTTAAAATTTGTATATAGTCCTCTGAAGTAGCTTTCGCTTAAGATGGAATTAGGTATCTCAAAATTATTTAAGCCGCACTGAAATTAAATTCCTTAAAAAAGAAATCTAATATAAAAAATATACAATATTTTGCTTGAATGCGATGATGAGAATAATGTATCGGCAAGTTTGATCTAATTCCTATTAAAAGACTTCTCCATATAAAACATTTCACTTCAAAAATCAGTTTTAAGTGTTAATAACATTTCTGCAATAACTGCGGAACGCTTTATGAAATATATCTATTATATTGCCTTATTGGCATCTGTCTTTTAAAAGTTATATTCCCACAAAACGTATCCAGTAAGTCGGGCACCAATTTCTTTTATTTATACCATCTTCAAATAAATATAATACTCCAAGATTTTCTAGAAACTTTCACTCATGAGACAATGTAAATGCAATCAAAAATGGAAACAGAGAAACCGAAATTCCCATCAAAATCGAAATTATCTCGCAATGAAAAACAATTGAGTGTACTCACCGACGCAGTTCTGCTGAATCCTTATAGAGAGGGAAATGAGGTTTGCAGAACTTCCTAATCAACCAGTCCAGTTTCATCTTTAGTGTATGGAGAGGGACGGTTTCCGTAAACCAGACCATTTCCCCTGTTAACCACAGCATCAGAACATTGTCAGATCCTACAAAAAATCATTTGCAGTTCATGTAAGGTTATTTATATATGTATCTTAATAAAAACATTATATATATATATATATATATATATATATATATATATATGTTTCACTTATTGCTACGAGAACAACAGCTAACCAATTCTTACAGCTACCCAAAACATCAGTTCAGCCCTGCTTAAGAGTGATCGGGTACTGACTTCTGCAGTGCCCCATGCTGTCAAAGACCATGTGCTTTGTGTTCAACTCAACACAGCATGGCAAAAACAATGTCAGTCATTTGATGTGTTTCACATGCTTGTACAGGATAGCAAAAGTGAAACAGTTGCTATTCTGTACTAGCACGTGAAACACACCAAACACACCACACAATCAGTAGATGTCACGTCTGTTAATATATTTTTGTTTCTCATTCAAATGTGAGTTTTTATTAGAAGACAGAGCTAGTTTTATTAAAATAAAAACCAGCTGGTTGTCTGCTTAACAAAACGTAGAGGCTATGTCAAACAAAAATAAAAAAGGACAGATATCAATTAGAAGCTAGTAATATTTTGGTATTTAATTAATCGTTTTACTAGGGTGGGTCAAATTGTTCACAGAATGGAGGAGATAGCAAGGGGTGGGGGTTGCTTACTCATATAGTTGCTATTGAGAGTCATTACGAGTATATATACCAAGTTTCAGCTTAATTGTGTCACTAACCTCTGAGCTGTCATCGGTCAAGTAATTCAATGGTAAAAACAAATTTTGAACTGTCATCAACTTCCTGACAAAGCAAGGAAAAACACCATAAGTCATATTGAATAAGATATCATCAGTTTATGAAGATTCTTACCCTAGTAAGACCATAATTTCCAAGTGGCATATTATCTTCAACAAGGCAAGACAAGATTTGATCGAAAATGACCTTTATTCAGGACGGTCGGACATTGTTGAAAAAGTTGAAAAACGTATACTGGAAGACACCTGATTAAAGAAGAAGCATTTGAGTTGGAGTATATATATAGTTGGAGTATTGTCTATGACAATCTTGAATATTCTTCACGGAATCTTATTCTTCGGGATATCAAAGATCAGTGGAAGCTGAGTACCCAGAGAGCTCATGTCACCGCCACAAAGCTACGACATGCCCAGTGTTAATGCAATTATTTTGATCTCTGTAGAATTATAAGGATGAAATTACGAGTCGAATTGTTATGGGTGACCATACTTGAGTTCATCGTTATGATCCTGAATCTAAGTAAGAGTTCATGCAGTGGTATAAAAAGGGTACTCCACCCTCTAAGAAGTTGTAGGTATCGCAATCGGCAAGGAAAGTTCTGGTTTTCTGGAACACAGAGAGTATCCTACTGATTGATTTCAAAGATAAGGCTGTTTCTATAATAGGAAAGCACTATACTGAAAAGTAGCAAAAGATGTGCTGCTTTTGCACGAGAATGTACACATGAGCCCCGTACACATGAGCCATGTTGCAATGCGCCGCGCGGCTTTCAAATATTGCAACATGGACCTTGATGCCTAGACTTGGCCCTCTGTAACTATTATTTATTCCCAAAAATTAAAAAGGAGTTTCGTGGAAAAAAATTTAACAGAAAAGTTAGCTTGCTATTTGATCTTATTTTCAACAAAATGACAAAACATTTTTTTAAGGTGTGAATAAATTAATCGCAGGTCTGATAAATGTATTAGGATTAAGGGAGAATATATTGAACAGAAAAATAGCACCAGGTTTTTTGACCTTTGTTTCACACCATTCTGTTAGCTTTATTATAACCCTATGAGGGTCGGTGTAGACTGTGACTTTAATTTGTTTAAAAATATTTCGAAGCAAACTAATTTTGTTTCTGTTTCTTACATTTTGCTCCCAGCGTCACTCATTGTGGTAAACACGAGTAGTTTAATTTTAAAATTGTTCTAAAGCTTTACATGGATTATATTATTTACTATCGATATGGATAGTCGAGCGCAGCCAGGCATATGCCATAATGGGTTAGTATCTCTGTTCAAAAATAAATATTTGTGCAATTTCTTCAAAAATTGAGAATGGTTTTAACTCAACGACTTTCTGATGCTGCTCCCAAAGTCCTAGGCGTGTCCGAACATATTAATTTTGAATTCTCACACTTAAACTGCTACATGTATTTGTCTTTTCATGTGATGCCAATTTACTACCATGAACTGATTACAGCATAATTTTGTCATTTAATGAAATAATATTGTGTTATTTTTCTATTGAACAATATTAAAAATAAAATTAAGAAGAGATTAACCTGTCACTATATTCGCACCGTACAATTTCTCTAGCCATCTGTGACTCTCACTCAGAGTACCTCTTGACTCCTCGTCCCATATAAAAGCCAGGTTTGTCTCATCTTCCCACCATCTAGTCTCATACCTCAGAGCCATCTTAATTACTGCTCCTAAGTTCAAGTTGTTGATACTCTGTACTTTGGAGACGGGTAGAGGTGGTGTGAACATAGCTTCATGGCTGAAATCGATTGCCCAATTTCCCATGTACAATTATAAATTTGAAACAGCATAAATTTATATTTTGTAAAGACGACCTAAATCTATTTTTTACAAGAAAATGAACAATATTGTTTTGGTAAACATGTTGAGTGCGGGTAATATTGAAAATTCTAACATAACCGTTGGATCCCTTTCCAAATTTAAAAAAAAGAAAGTTTTAAAAAAGACAACCGGTATTGTTTATAAACAATTGTCAAATAACAAATTTCATCGAGATTGGTCCATCGAGTGAGGTGAGGAGGTTGTGAATATTTAATTTTGTGATTTACCATTAATTTAATATTACAGACTTTCATTAAAAAGTTACCTGGTTTTTTAATTGTATTTGATAAAAAATATTTCATGTTTTCTTTGTATGTCTGCGATTTTAATAAATATAAGTATTAAGAGGTGTTTATGGTTTTGTTGTTCATATGTTTATAGTTAATATTCTAGTAATTCAAGATATATGTATATATATATATATATATATATATATATATATATATTTCTTTTTTTTTTTATATATGTGTGTTTTTGTTTGTGTGTATTTACGTTCATTCTAAACAGTTGTGACCCAATAAAATTAAATTTCCTGAATAGTTTTAATTAACTTTACAAGTCGGCGATGTTCTTCTAACATCGTAAGCCAAATTAAAGTTGTTGTCACAAACTCACTTTGCTTGCAAAACACCCAACGACACGGTGACGATCACAGTAGACGCTTCATATGTGCTCCCATCAGCGCATTGCACCGACACCAAGTTGCTCACCGTATCCGGCTCCCAGTTCACACAAACCACTTCTTTGTTCAGTTTGATGTCCACGAGTATTTCATACTGCAAAAATATTGTCGTTGTGAAGCTTGTCATATTATTTATATTTTTATTTTGATTACAGGTTTTTCAATGTTTTGTCAGTAATTATTTCATATTATTACACAATGCTATTTACAAATAAAACATTTTGAAAATAAAAACAATTTTATTTCTTTATAAATATTTCATTTTTCCTGTTCAATATTTCTTTGAGATAATTGACATGTTTGTTCATTACGTAATAAAAATAGAAGACGTTAAAAACGTAACAAATAAATGTTTTACTTTTTTTGCAATAAATCTTTATCTTTTATGTTGGAATGAAGTGCCTTATCGCATATTACACACTTGGCAAATGAGGGGTAGCCGTAAAAGGTGTAAGATTTGGACCGACACTTTTGCTGTAGTATAAAAATTTGCATGTTTACAAGCGTATGTCCATATATAGGTATATAACTACAGTATGTGCTGCATGCGCATCAGCTGCATTCGTTTAAATGTGTGTATTTAGAAATCCATAATAATCATAACCTCTTTTCACCATTTTTAAACTTGTATTATTGGTATACATATAGATGCAACAAAAAGTTTACAACGAGAAAGTTATGTTTTATTTCACTTATATTTTCTCCGACTTGTGCTTATGTTTCGTAAAGCTTTTTATATTTGTTTAGATACTGATAAATTATATTGTCATTTTGTGTCTGCAGGTTTGCGAAGTTTCCCTCAAAATTAGCGCTCATTATTCACCATCACAATTGTCCACTCAATATTAATTGATAGGGGCAATCTCACATTACCATCTGAATTGATGGATTCTCAGAAACAGTAGACAATTTTTCTTATGAAGTTTCCTACAGCTGATTTACCTCTTGTTCAAAAATGCTGTAGTAAATTATTAGTTGATAAGCGTTTTTGTTAAGTCATGGAATGTAATCTGTTCATATCAATGGTACTTAAAACTATCCAGTAGATATACATTTTCATTATTTCAGGATGTATAGATATCCATAGATAAACATGGTCATAGAATAATAAATTTTCTTTTATTTCCGCTAACGTAAATTTATTTCTACACACAGAGATAACTAAAGGATTTTCCTCAACATTTAATTTCAAATTCCATTCATATGATAACGAGGAAAAACAAATCTTCGCCAAGCTGCAGTTTTATGTTATGTCGATTGGCTCCTGCTTTAGTCATTCGTAAACTGTATTAGTCACTTTAGATATACTAAAGATATATCAGCTCTATTATATCTTCATAATTAAAGTCACTCATAATTAAAATTTTAACATTTTTTAAATGGTTTTTCATATTTATTGAACCAAAAGACTTGTATAAAAAATTGAGCATTTGTTTGGATACCTTCTATCAAAAAGCAAAATTTTAATTAGACCAATAATCATATATATAGTCTATTAAACATATGTGGAAATTAACTTTGGCCCTATGATTTGATTTTTATTCATTATTTTTGGTATTATGGAAAGATTCTTATGTCTCTTAGTGAATTTTCGAGGAAGCCGGGCAATTCATAATTTCTAGACTGCACGTTTTTGATGTTCTATTTCTAATTTCGTACTAATTTTTGTAACTTAAAAAGCTAGCTTAAATATTAACAGCCAAAATCAAAAGTATGATTGAATCAAATTTAATTTTAAGTTTCTTCTCGGATGTTTTCAGGTTTAACATAATAGTCACTCTAATTACATTTTTTGACATACAATTTTTTCGAATCTCATAAATGTATTAGACTATCTGGAGATCATGATAGTATAAAAATACCCACGTAAAAAGGTTGAGTTTTGAAATATAGGTGTAAAATATATATGAATTATAATTCTAATGAGTTTATAGATTTTATTTTGAAAAATGTTAGCCAATACAGGTAAAATTTTATAAGAACTAGAATAGATAATCAATTTTATTTAGTAAAAATCATCTCTTATGAAATTATTCGATATTAAAATACTTATTATCATATTGCTTCATGTAACAACGTTACAGATTTTTGTAATTGGTGGTTAATTTCCCATTTAACACTATAAAGTAACAAGTATTAACTTTAAAGGAAAAAATTAAACATTTCTCACAAGATATTCTAAATGAACTTTATCACGTTCTTGACGACCGCATGAATTGTAACCAATGTTTCTGTTCCCCAAATGTTTAAGCAATGCAAACCGGTCACATCATTTATAATGTGTAAACTAGAAGATTTGAACCTAAGATTTTCCAGATATTTGTGAAGTTTAATTTAAGGCGTAATGAGCAACGAAAGTGTAAATGCTCATGTTATAAAGTTTGCTGAGTGATTTATGCATGCATTTGTAATATTTTTGAGTTAAGAATGTCTATTTCCTCTACTAAAAATCTAAATTTCGCTCAAACTTCCCAACTAAATTACAAATAAGGACTTTAGGTTTTCGTTATTTTTGTTAATGGATAAATAAATTTACCTAAACTTCAACTCTTTTGTGGCACAAATCACTTTTTTATCTATGATAACAGGGTATATATATATATATATATATATATATATATATATGTGTGTGTGTGTGTGTGTGTGTGTGTATGTGTGTGTGTGTGTGTGTTTGTGTATATATTTATTTATTTACACACACATTACTGGATACATTACAGATAGCTTATTTGTAATGATGTAGAATTAATAGTTTAAGAAACTTTAAACATTTTGATTAAAAATGAATACAAATTACACAAGAACTACAAAAGAAACGACAATTTTCAACAAATTTTCTTTTACTCAACATAAAAAATCACATTCTTGTATGACCGCAGTCAGGTGATTGAGCAGCTGAGTACTGCAGGAAATGAGAAAGTTCACATATAATTCTGTTCTAGAGTATGGTATAACAAGAAGGTAATGATTATGTGAGCACAGGAAATTATCAGATATGAAGAATAAAAGTATTTTCAATAATACGGGGTGCAGCATTAGTCCTTCTAATGAGAAATATAAATTTCGTAACCACGACGTCTCTTTTGAGTTTCAAGGAAGGAAAACCAGCATACCAGAATATATATATATATATATATATATATATATATATATATATATATATATATATATATATTATATATATATATATATATATATTTATACATATATATATTTATATATATATATATATATATATATATATATATATATATATTTATATATATATATATATATATATTTATACATATATATATTTATATATATATATATATATATATATATATATATATATATATATATATATATATATATATATATATATATAACGTCTATTCAATTTATTTTTTAGATTATCAAAGTAACAGAGAAAGTGTCCAAATTCAGGACTGTAACTCATCATCTTGTCGCACGACACGAGGGTGCTCATGACAGGTGAAATTGCAGAATATTTGTTTTGGGATGATGATACAAAAAGTTCGATAACTTTCTTAATCAGACTTCATTTTTTAACTTGCTTAGTCCCATGGCTTCGCATAACTGATACGATAAAGTCACAACAATGCTACGAAAGGACATTCAACTTACCAAATTAGAAGAACATTTATTCACTTTAGTTCCAGCGTACAGTTCTGTTCATTGGATGTTAAGTGAACTAGGATGTTAAGTGAACTAATCGGAATTTGTAAAAACTACTTGCATAATTTGTGTATTAGATGTTAAATGAAGCAGCTCGCAATTGAGAAATATAAGATCATATGATTTCTACCGGGAATTTATACTATTAATATAATATTGTACGTTAAAATGTTTTCGACTCACCATTAACACATGAAACAGGCCGTGGTAACCTGTTTCCTTGTTCCAATATAGAGCCTCTGGACCATCCACGGAGTGCGTATCTGTCCAGCCTTTTGTGGAGAAGAGATTCCAGTCTCCAGAAGAATAATCGGTATACTCATACTTCTTACACCATTGTCCTAAGAATGTCACTTCCAATAGAGGTCGTTGGGCGATGAGATCAGGCGAGCTGGACATGTAGGCTTCGTACCTGTGTATAAAAAAATGTAAATACTCAGTGTGTAGTAGACAAACATAAATTACAATCAGGCTACTGTTTTTGGGGTCTTCCTCCCATTTTCCTGCTGATTTTCACCTGATTATATCCGGTCATTTTATAATCGCTGAATGGAATGATTTTGGGTCATGTATTATTGTGAATACTCTTAAAAAACATGTTGGTGTTTAACATCAACAACTTTCTCGAGAGCATTCACAAAATAATAATGATGTCGCTCAATATTCAAAGCCAAATGAGGTATTCACCGTGTAACGTCTTATCGCTTTGATGACGTTACGTGACAAAATGTATGCATGAACTGTGGAGCTCTTAACACCAGCGTTAATATTGATATGGTCTAACACGAGAATTTAATAAGATACAAAAAGATTTCATTGCTTATTATAATCATGTTTATTTGCATTTAATAACCCAGTAAAACCAGTGTATTATACCAATTTAACAACTGTCTTAATGAAGAAATATTCAGTGGCCTTTTTTTCAAGATCAGGGCAGAACAAAGTCAGAGCAGTGAGTGATGTAAGGAGCTGAGTAGTAGTTAAACCTCCACGATAAAGGTCCCTTTAGGGATATCCTCCACAGACTTAAACTGATTTACATGACTAAGCATAAGAAATAAAGGACAAAGGACAGTCAAGTAATGGTGTGATATCCAAAATAGTAATATGAACAAGTTGATGGTGAGATGGTATGAAAGATATCGTATGAGCAGCTATATGTGAAAGACGCACCAGACACGGAATAGGATTAAACAGTGTTCTAAGAAGAATTTTTTGATTTGAACTTTCATTCTTTTTGACTAAGTACTTGTTGTGGTGATTCTGTTGGTTGCAATGGATTATGTACCTATGAAATAGGTTAACACCAAAAAGTTATTCCATATTCATTTCACTTCAATGAAGATGGCACAATATTTTAAAGTACAACCAGTTTGTCAGATAGCTAGATTCTCAAATACACAATACTTACGCTTTGTTGAAATAATTTTCGAATGTGACGATTGGTTCCCTTTTGACGGTTGTCAAGATTTTATATAATGCGAGTGTTGTCTCCTTGATCTCCTTGCCAGTCAATCTGCTGCCATTGGACAACAAGAAATGAAAACTGAGATCATCTGTTGTAATCACCGGTATCCCTGCTTCTTTCGCCAATTTATAGACAGAGTTGTAACCGTGCATCCTGGAACAGTGATCTACCGAGCTGAATACTTGTAACAATAATTATGTATAGACATGAGATAAATATTGGAATGCGTTTGTATGCATGAATGCATTCCCGTGTTATAAGATAATGAAATAACCTAATTATGTTATTTTTGAGTTCTGAAGTTTTTAACAATCACAATGGGATTTAACAATCACACAAAAAAATGGTGTATGTGTATAGCAAACCTATCTCATTTATATGTATGATTACTAAAGCAATCTCTTTAAGCACAATAACTATGTGGAAAAGTTGAAAGTGCAGCACTTTGTAAAAGATCTGGCATAGACAAGTAAATAAATACAAAATAAAAGCAACGTAAACAATCAGTTATAAAGCCATCTGCACATAATTGGATAAATAAAGAAACATTTAGAATAAAAATAAATCAAAGTATTCATGTTCATAGTTTCAGAATCCAGTTGTTTCCAAAATTTTGTGGCTTGTGAAAATGAATTTTCTTGGAAAACAGGTATGCATTTGAGAATTAGTAGACTGAATAAAGTATCAAAACTTAGTAGAGATATTTCAAGAGAACAGAATGATCTTCTTGTTGATTATTAAAATATTTTCTCACCATTCAGCTCCTAGTTCAATAAGACCTGTTCCATAATGTTGGGTCAAGATTCTACCACCTATAGTGTTCTCTGCCTCCAACCCGAGAACCTTCAATCCGGCTCGTTGTAGACGAGTGAGTGCAGCCACACCGGCTGCGCCGGCTCCTATCACTATGACGTCATACGAGCTGTCGCTGATGGTGATATGATAGGGTAAGTTGGATATTAAACTCAATAGATGCAGTAATTACAAAGATTATAGTAACTTTTGGAACTAAATACTACAGGTGAGAATTTGGTATCAGTTTGTACATTTCTCCTAAGTATGATCCATTCGATGCGATATTATATCACAACTTTTAGTCTGTTTTATCTAATGTCAGTCAATTATTTGATTATAGTAAAGAAAGCAAGAATAATTAGTAAAATGAAATGCATATGACTCAAGTATATTCATACAACGGGTAATGTTCCTGTTTTATGCAAAACCATTGGAATTTTGTACCAAATATTATTGTTCAATATAATAAAGCTTAAGAGAAACAAAGTAACTGAAAATAAATAGATGGAAACTTATTCTTGTCTATGGTTTATTTTTATTTTCTGTTGAAATTAATATTTAAAAACTAACTTTGGTTATAAGCTTGTTGAAGGGTTCTTTTTTCTGTAATTCTGAACTCAAGATGTTCAACATGGCTGCCTTTGTCTTTCGGTACGCTGGTTCAGAAATACCCTTTACAATTAGGTTAGCTGATTGAACTTTAAAAACCAGCTTTATTACTTATATTTACAATGAAGTGACGCCACTTCCTGATATTAATTGATTTTATTTAACACATTTACTTTAAAAATTACTATCTGCCTTCTAATTTAGTTATCATTAGCAATGGTTATCATGGCACTAGCAATGGTAAACGCGTAGCACATGTTTCCATAAGCTTTACACACACAATAAAAATTACGAAGTAGAGTATAAAGTACCATTTCCTAATACAAAAAATTTTGACAATTTCCAGGTCAGCAACACCTGAGCAGATCATAGACCACTGGCCATAGTTTGCTATAATTTATATTCAGAGTGATTGCTAGTTATTTTGGTGAGTTTTAATAACTGAACAAATAATATAGCTGTTCTTTTCTAGTAGGCAGAACGTATGACATAAACATTTCAGCTGTAATATAATACGGTCTATCGGTTGCGTACCAACTGAAGCTTATCTAATTGAACCTTACATGACATTTAGAAACAAGAAACAAAATATTTATAAAGCTCAATTTTCAAATTCTTCTTCGCAATACAGACCTTGGGCTGGCATAGTGTTGATGTGAAGAAGTAGATCCAGTGTGAATAGAATCCAATATACGACGAACACCTCTGTAATGCCAATAATTTCAATTCACATTTCTTTTGTAACAGAACACCATATTCAAAAGACAGCAACTATTGATTTTATATGAAAATAAGTTAATATACCAATAGCAACATCTGTAGACAACTACTTTAACTGTGTACTCTTTGTCTATAGCGTTTATATTAGCTATGGTTTTAATAAAAATGTCAGTCTGTTGAGAAAACTATAATTGTGCGTGTCAATTAATTCTATCAATAAGTTATGGGGCCCAGTAACCCAGTAAAGCCAATGAGACTTTGAAAAAGTGATTAAGTGAATTTAATAATTACAGTTCGATATATCATAGATATTTTTCAAGAAGTTTCCACATATTGAACTTTATTGAAACGTGGTTATTCGGGAATCGCAAGCCGGGTCAGACAATGGCGGCTAATTATACAGTTAATGTGCCTAAGTTACGTGGAGGGGAAAATTACGACGAGTAGGTGTTCACAGCAGATAACTTTGTGGTCCTTGAAGGCATGATAAAGTGTATTAAGCTGGAAAGAGATGTAAGTGGTATAGAAGTTACTGTATCGGTTGCAGATGACGCGAAGACAAAGGCAAAATTAATCCCTACTAGAGACTCGTCACTGTATGTGCACATCAAACGAAAGAGCTGTGGGAAAAACTCAAGTCTCTCTTTGATGATTCCGGGTTTACTAGAAGGATAAGTCTTTTTAGAAACCTGATATCTATATGGTCGGATAATTACAGTTCTATGACCTCGTATATTACGCAAATTATAGAAACAGGCCAGAAACTTTGTGCGAAAGGATTTGCAATAAATGATGAGTGGATAGGATTCCAGAAAACTTCGCTCCCATGATAATATTTAGGCATTCAAGTAACAGCGGACGTCATTAAAGGCAAGCTTGTAGATATGGAGACCCAAAATCATGATAATGACTGTCAAGGTGGCACTTTTTCAGTGTCTAGGAGTTGGCAACATAAACAGAAACAAACATCTATGAGTGGTTGTAAAGATGGCTCTCCAATTATGTCAACAATGAGCAACATCAACATAAATACTGTAAATGTCAAAAATTATCGATGTAAACAGATAGGACACTATCGTTCACAGTGTCCAGTTTATATAATTTTTTTAAAGTCAAATAATAATAAAAACGAAGACCGTAAGCAGACTAACGCATTCTCAGTTGTATTTTAATAAAAGCGACTGATATGTTGATTCGGGTGCAAGTGTTCACTTAACCGCTAACCCTGATTCGAACACGGCTGATTGGCGCTGGTGATGTTAAGATAATTAACTCAGTCAAAGGCAGTGAATTCGATATTAACATAGAAGATGTGTATTGTGTACCGAAATTGACAACAAATCTCATTTCAGTGAGCAAAATAATAGAAAAAGGCAACAAGGTGTCTTTCGTAAGTTATAGTTCAAGGCGTCTTTCATATGTGATAGATGTACACAATAAAAACGGTGAATGAGTTGCCACTGCTTCTTTGGTAAATGGATTTGTAAATTAAATAATCAGAAAGACAGATTGTGGCAGTGACTCGGTTGGGTCACACTTGGCACCGCAGATTAGATTGTAGTTTTAATTAAGTAATCACATGTGAACAGTGATTGCTTAATCAAAACTAAGAATGCAGTAGAAGTTGTTACAAGTAAATCTTCTTTCAAGGTTTGTTGTGAAGGCAAGCAATGTGGGCTACCTTTCAAAAATTGTGGTGCAAGAAGTACTAAACTGTTAAATATTGTACACCAATGGAGGAGACATACCTTTGTAGACCAATGGAGGAGACATACCTTTGTAGACCAATGGAGGAGACATCACTGGGAGGATCATCCTACTTTCTATTATTTGTTGATGACTTTAGTCGGATGACTTTTATTTATTTTTTGAAGAACAAAAATGAAGCATTTAAATATTTTAAAGAATTCAAGGCAATAGCAGAAAACCATACTGACAGAAGAGTCAAAGTGTTCAGGAGTGTTAACGGGAAGGAATTATGTGTTTCAGTTTTTGATGAATACATAAAGGAATGTGGAATAATACATCAAAAAACTGATCCCTACACACCTCAACAAAATCGGTTGTGTGAGAGGATGAATAGGACCATTACACAGAAGGCAAAATGTATGTTATATGATGCTGAGCTACTCAAACATTTTGGGCCGAGTCTTATTTACTACTTTAATGTATCTAATTGATACATATGGCGGACTTATTGCTAGAAGAGCAATCTCTTACAGCCAACCACAACACCAGTCCAGCCCCGTTCGACGAACGACCGGGAATCGAACCCGGCTCACCGCGGTGCATCGCATCGTCAAAGGCCGTATGCCTTGTGATCAACCCAATACACCACGGCGACGAGTCTTGTAATATGTCTATGTATTTACATAATTGTACTGTATCATCGGTTCCAAGTGGTAAAACACCATATGAGCTATGGACGGGTGTTAAGCCAGATCTAAACAATTTGAGAATATTTAGAACTCCTGTTATGATTCATGTTAATAAAGAAAGAAGGTCAATATGGGAAAAGAAGTCTGCTGAATGTATACTAATTTGATTTCCTGATAATAATAAAGGATATAGATTATATGATCCAGATAAAAAGCAAATATTCACAAGTAGAGATGTGATTATTATGGAAAAGTGGTCAACCATGATTGAAGTTGCTGAAAAAGCACCTGAAGAGACTGGTAATGAATGTATGGTTGAAAAAATACCTGATGTAAACGACTTGTTTAACTATGTATTCTAAGTCTATGATGTTTATATTAGCTGTGGTTTTAATAAAATGTCAGTCTGTTGAGAAAACTATGAGTATGTGTTTCAATTAATTCTATCATTATATACTGATGAATGTGTGTAGAAATAAATAAATTTATATGTTCTTTCTTTTAATGACTTTAACAATCAAGTAAAGCATCTGCATATAATTCATTAAATAGTTCTTTACTAATTTTTGTAATTCTAAAATTATGATAAAAAATCTACGTTTAAAGAGAAGTAATATTTTGCATTCTTTCTCTATAATACTGAGTTTCAAAAATTTAAATAGCTGATGCAAGTGTAAACGTGAGTAAACTTATGACCTGTTTAAAATTAACAAAACCCTGTCTAAATAAGAAATATAATTCAAAAACTCACTCTTCAATGAAGACATATCGAACCCACTGTGTTATCAGAAACTTGAAAATCAACTGTTTACTTCATCCACCTTTATGCCTCTAATATACCCGCGGACCCTGGTAATCTTGCCAAAAACATTGATGTGTGAAGATTAATATTGTGTAATCATAATTTAGGCATTTATTTGTTAACAAAAGTTTAGTATTTGTCATGGTTATCAAATTAAAAACTTGTTTGTGTATTCTAACGAAGAGCATTATACAATTAGCAGCATTTATTATTCTTAAAATACATTTCAGACGTCACTACCTAATGTGTTATGAAAATTGAAGACGTGAGTCTAAGGTAATGATAATTGCCACTCTATTTTTAGTATTTGGCATAAATAACATTTTCTCGTCCTAAATACCACATTTAGCGAATTACAAATGAGTCTTTTGGTAATTAAATGTAATTTACGCAATATATAATAAGCAATATATATCTTTTGCTTACGTAAGAGTTCTTTCAAGTAAAAAGCCTTTCTATACAACTTTTCCGTAATCGTGATTCTGTTACAAATATTTTTCATCTGCACTTGCTTTGAACGTCACATAATATCTTGTTGTTAGAAATAAATTTAAATGTGTGGTATAAATTTTACACGCTTGAAAACTGTTTTGCTGATAAAATTTTGATAAGATCATCAATCTCAATAGTGATGTATATTAAGTCATCAGATGCGTCTTAATAGTAATGTATATTAAGTCATCGGAGCAGAGTTTTAAAGTGTAGGGAAAAGTCTATGGATAGTATTTCTGCCGTCCAGCTTTTCTACTACAATCTTTCTACTGGATTGATGAAACTGCAAGAGATATACTACTTATAAAAATTTAACTTAAATATTTGCTACAAAAAAATCAATCTGATGTGTGTCTAAAGTTTGTAGATGACTTTAATAAAAACTAAAACTGCCAATTTTAAAGCAATGTTACTTCATGCTTGTAGTCAATGTAATTTGAAGATGCGGTGCGACATGTAGGGAATACTTGTAATACAAATTTTACATTGTTCAGAAACAATAAATCTTTTTCATGTCAGATAACTTTAGGACAGAGTTTACTTTCAGGATATTTTTATTTACTTCTCGGGATTTTTTTATACACGTCAACCTCATCAGATGTATTAAGAAAAGTGTAATGTTTACACTTTTTATTCTTCAAATTAAAGCTTTGCTTTTTCATCCCTCTGTCAATGTTTATTAAATTACCCACTTTCTGACTAGAGATATCCAGACCATTATGGAACTGCTGTCATGGTTCACTCTTGGCACTATGCAATCCTTCAACCCTTTTTTTCCAGCCTTTATTAAATCAATAGATTTAAATTCGTACTTCAGATTCACCAACCCAAAGAATTTTTTTCAAATTGTCTAATCAATCACAAAGCTCAGTTCTTCTAACTTTACGACCAAAATTACAGCTTTCAAACAGCATCCGGTCCAGCAAAACATGTGTTCTGATATTGTATTGAAATAATTGGTACCTTGATTTATTCTTCGATCTCTGTAATCTGTATAATTTAATCTTATTTTAATCAATCTCCTAATTTTTAGGTTACGTAGAAACAGACAAATAGATAGACAGACAAAACTATTTTGTAAAAAGATAGTTTTCTTATAAGTACTCTTTTTTTACTCACAATCTATAGCTTTCGTAATGTTTTTTTATTGCTAAACTGAAAGGGATTGCTTATGTGGCATAATTAAACAGACTCAACCTTTTTATGAAGATATTACTTTTTCTGTTTTGACCGATTTTTTTATAAATAACTATAAAAAGTTTGCAGTTAATAGAAGTTAGGTATCTAAAGAGAACATTATGATTTATACATACGACTCGTTAAATATAAGTAGTACTTGTACTACGAGGGTTCTGTACACACTCAGGTGCAAATAATAAATAAATATTTAAGGGTTCGTAATATTTTTGCTCAACCATTTAAAAATGTTAATATTATTTTTCCCTTGTAAATATATTACATAGTTCATCGTTCTCTGATGTAAATATGTCGGAATTTCTCAAAAACTTTGAAATTTACAATCATCGACATAGTTTTCATCAAACATCTAGTGACATTTTCAGCAAAATTTCTGGAACTACCTTAAATAAATATTCTGGAGTAAATAGTTTTGGAATTCCCATAAATTACTCTTTCATATGATAATCCCAAACAAAATTGAATAATTTTAATTTAATATAATTTTTAATTTTTTATGCATCTTACTAATACGTATCATACTAATACTTATTAATACGTATCTTTTTCCAGAATAAAAAGATGAAAGTGATGTTGACCAGCCAATGTACTAGTATATATAAATTTTAATGCGGGTAATGCAATAACATTTTGTCGTGTTTATTAAGGTCTTCAGGAATTCTGGTACAGTAAAGCTACTGAAGACTTTATAAGTTCAATAAATAACTGGTTCTATGCCTTGATTTTATAAGGTGCCATTGATAGATAATAATAAAGACTAAATGTTTTATTTCTAAAATGTTTCAATTGTACTTTACTCGTTTGACACAGTATTTCAGAATATATTTAATTCACTGCCCGGAAAACAATACGTATTTCATAAATAATTGACGTTTTGTTAATTTGGCATTGAAGTATGTTGCTACACGGACGTTAATGTACTCCTCAACTACAGCTTTGTAGAATATCTTCATACTGATGTAAAATAATCCAATCAAACATCTTCGTGGGTATAATGTAATTTAAAGCCTTAATCATGTTTTCCTTTTCTTAATTAATCATATATATTATCCAAACAACGTATATTTTAGACTTTGATAGTTAAAAATTTTGTTATTTGTATCTAATAAATTTGAATCTATGAAATTAATTAAAAATGTATCAGTCATTTATTTTCATATCATTATTATAATGTTAAATAATACACGGAGTCCGAGAATAAGTGGCAGACAAAGAAAGACGTTATTCCTTGCCTGAAAAACAGTAGAAGGTGACTTTTTTTGAGAAAATTGAAAATAATATTCATAATTATTTGTCATCTTTTTTGTACACACGATACTTGCGCACATTGTTTAGCGCAACTTGGGGGAATAACCCACGAACAGCTCCAAAGACATTGTCACTGTAGGTAAACACAGTACACTGGGCAAGTATTGGATGTGTTAAAAAGAGTTACATGTAATTTTTTTTTTGCACTCGATTAGAAAAAGGGGTGGTTTTACGTTTTATTTCAATGACAATTTACTGCTTTACAGTCCAAGAATAGCGTCTTTGTCCGTCACCTGTTCATGGATACTAAAAAAGGTGAAAAGTCATTTCGACCTTCCTGCACATACACTGTGCGTGCAAAGAAAACATGAAAAGTGTTTATAAGAACCACATTTTACTCTTGAGATACATAGAGAATAATGGAAGTGGGATAACTCTTCGAAAAATTCTAATTCTTCTTTTTGATGAAAATCCTTTGAATTGCATGTATGTGTGTTCCATTCAGTGGGTGGTGTGTGTGTGTGTGTGGGGGTTTTATCCAGTGGTATGCGTACATGTGTGCATGTGACATTGATTGTTTTACAATAACATAATCGATAAAACATATAATTAAAAACTATACGTGTGTGTGTTACTTCCAATGGCAAATATGTGTGTGCGTTTTGGTGCATATATGAAATGGACTGTATTGCATTAACATACTTTAAAAATATGTATTATACACATACATACACACATATATTAAACAATTATACACATGTGTGTGTATGTGTATGTGTGCGTGTGTGTGTGTATGTGTATGTGTGTGTGTGTATGTGTATGTATACTGTCAAATACACAAACCATTGAAAGTTTTAAGTTTAGAAATTTCATTTACTTTCTTCTGATATCAAAACTCAATATGTTGTACTCGGAAAAATAAAACAAAAGAGAAATTTTCAACACAACTAATAATTAAGAAGCACAAAAATACTCAGTTCCCATTAAAAACAGTTTCAGTTTGTTGCTGCACGATCCAAATTCAGTCTGCTTCTATTATATGAGAAAATATGTGTGGCTTTGTTTTGTTTAGTTCTGAAGTAAAAAGCTAACACAAAACTGTGTTCATGTTGCTGCCGCCCACCTTGAAAGTGCGGAGTATTAACAAATTGAACATAACAGAAGTAAAAAGAGAACAGACAGACAGACAGATTAAAATGGCTCTGAGTTACGGTAATAACTGTTGGGCTGACAGCAACGCAAACCTGGGCTTCGTATAAAGAGGGAGTGAGAAATAATCTGAGTGAAAGAGACAGATAGGTGGCTGGAGGAAGTGTATGGTAGGACTATACCAGCTGATAAACATCTCCTTAATTTTTTTAAAAATGTTTTTGGTATCATTTAACAGAAAACTGTGTGCAGAATTATTTGCATTCAGTAACATAAAAATGTCTTTATTTAGCCTAAGATGGTAATTTAGCTGAGACTGAAAAGAGAAACACCTGTAAGAGTTTGTATTAGGAAATGAAGATATTCAATAAAGGATTTTAGCGGCAGCATGGAAGAGTGTTGAAATTGAATATATGCTCGGAGAAATTGAGCAAATATTTGTTTCTGAACAGAAACACTCAGATCGTTAATGCTGCGCTTGTCCGATTTTAAAATATCCAAACTTATAAACAGTTTAACTCATGCTGTACTTATGCAAAAGTTTAGAAGCAACTGGAACTCAAACAAATTATCTTTACTAGACCAAGCAGCAATGGAAGAAATAAAAATGAAGATGGAACAAAATTAGTTTCCTAAAAATATATTCAGAATAGGTGTGATTAAGTTTTTACAGAAATGAAATTAAAATGGTAAATTTATATGTACTGCTAACTTTGGCACGTAGGTTTCTATCGACTTACCTAGTGCTCGCTAAGAAGGGATTTTTCAAAATTCAACTCCTAAAAGTGTGAAAAAGGGAGTGTAAGATTGTTGGAGGGTGAAAAATTGAGAGTGAGAGAAAGTTGGAGATATGAATATTTGTATTTAAATTCTCAGATAGAAATAACAAACCATCTATTTCAGGGTTTATGGAAAATGGTTAATCATAAATGATTATTGTTTGAAAGAGAATAAAAATACAGTCATGTACTCTTTTTGCTCGAACAAAGCTCAGATGAGCAGCTTATTGCATATAAAACTGTCACCAACTTGTGACTAATATCTGTTGTCTTTAATTTTTAATACCACATCTATGACAAGTTCTTACTAACACAATCTTGTAATAATTCTAAGTAAACTCTTGTATGTCTATGTACTTGACTGAGTCCAAGGTCTGCGTTAATTCATGTGACATATCTTGGTAGAAGCTACTGAGAGGAAAATTTATTTCATATGCTAATACTAGTTTATTATGAGTATGTCGTATTAGGAATGAATATTAATCGATTCTACAAATGTATTGCTGGTGTCATACTAGTTCTTTTTCTGTACTCATACGTGAAAAATACCAAACTACTGTAACAACACACCTTATACCGAAAAACCTATATTTGTAGGGTCACACAAAATTCTGGCGCTGTGACTAATAGGGAGAGCTGTCTGGTTCGCGGAGGTTCTACCCCTGCAAACATTGACGACAAAACTGAATGATGAAATGATAAAACATTTTATAATACAATGGATGAATACATGTTATAAAAACTTTGTCTCAATATACCAAGTCTTCATAATTTTGGTTCTCTTCTCTATTTCTAATACTGTATGAGTGAGGTCTCGGTTAAAGGCCATACAGTAGTATTAAGCTATTCTTTATCTGAATTTGTGCAGCGTTGTTTGCAAAGTATATCACTGTCGGCTTACGTGTTATTCCCTGGATTAATATTAAGACAATGTTAAAGTAATATGATGTTAAAGTAATATCAAGATACTGCCGCAAAATTGTTTGTTAACAAATTTATGAAAATTGATATAGTTGGTTTAGATCTAGACCACAACAAATAAATATAAGGTAAAATGTGCCTTCGTCAGTGGCACTTTAAAGACCTATTTGTAAGCTGTAGTCAGTGGATTCTTCAATTTGGTGTTTCATCAGTGACTTGCTTCTATGGGATTCATCACATTTGCCGCAATGAATGAGTACCTCTAGAGTGTATCTAGACACATGATCGGTATTCGTAAATCTTGTTCATTTTGGGAAACTGCCGACACACTGGCGATATATAATCGATAACCTGATTCAGCCTATGTGATAAAATTTTTCTCAGTTAGTTTCCTTCACTGTCTACTGAGGGTACAGCAGGTGACTTTACACGGAGACTTTGAAAATATCAGTTTTGCACCACTCTTTATATTATAGCATCAACTTCTCAGCCTGGTACGAGAAAATAATGACCCGAGTCCGTATATTTAATTTTCCTCAATTCACAGCAAGTTTAATTCAGTCTGTTCGTCCCAGTATTACTATGTGGATAGTTTTTGATGTAGTTTTCGAGAACAATAAGTATGTTCCTGCTTTAAAAGAGATGATTATAGTGGCCACGTTTACATATCGCAAGTTGTTTATCTTAAAATGAAATTATGTAGGAACCCCTATGGATTACTCTGTTCTCCTTCTTTTTTTCTCTATGAATATGACTGTGAACTTGAGTATATATACATATATATATATATATATATATATGTATATATATATATATATATATATATATATATATATTTGTTTATATGAAACTACCCAGCTACTTAATGGTAATGTTCTATATATTTGCAAAAACGTCATTTGTAAATAAAATTACAATATTTTTTCGTTTCCACACGAGCTGCGGCCAATTATAGAGCTGCAAGTAATCCATTTGCTTACACAAAGCTGGAAGAGAAATAGAAAACTTGTTTCACTGCTATTTAATGAAAAAATTATGTGAAATTATATTTCGCAATATTATTTCATTAACAATTAATTGCTACCGCGTAATGAACCACTCACGAGAACAAAATTGCGAGGAAAAGCTATTGCTTAAATTTTCATCAGCATGTGGAAAAATAATAACAGTAAAAATAAACAAAATACTGACAATGACAATGACTGCAATAGCAATTGAAATTTAATGAATCAATGTCTGCCTGTAGGTACTTGGATACCAAACATAGCTAGGGAATTCTGTTAAGAGACTTGAGTGTTTGGTGTTCATCTGGGACACCAAACCTCACTTCCCAGGCACATCCACCTACCATAGTCTGCACTCATACATAATTGATACTACTATTTACTGAGGCGCTATGTGAGCCCATCGCATATTGAGGGATGCTGCTCCTACTTTTCCGTGGGAAGATTACCAGCGAGCGCTATTGCTCTACGGTGTACAGTGTTGTGGAGAGCGGACTGAGGGAGGATGCCAGGATACCGGCGGCCAGATTTCAATAACCGGAGAGAAGTGGAACAATTGTCTATGCGAAACAAACTATGGATCATTATGGTAATGCAAAACTATACCCTTTTGTTCTGTTTCTGTCCTCGTTTTAATTTATTTTCCATTTTGTTTTGTTGCTGTGTAATGTGTAGTATTGAAAGGCAACTATTTTAATCGCGATAAAACATACTTTACGTCTTAAATAACACAAATCAAATGTGAGAAATACATTCAGTTAAAACTCTCTATACCAAACTCATGGTAACCACCGATTTTTTTCTTGACAGGATGTTTTTATTATAAAGAATAAGTACATAACAATTTTAAAGTACATAAAAATAAAATAAACGAAATGATATCATAAAATAAAAGCAAATATATTTACTGATAATGCAAATATAATTACTATTTATAAATAAACAAATTAATTTTTGAAGGGCATCTAAGTATGAAATGATTGCAATTGCCCTCACCGATTCTTCAATTGCAGATTAGAAAATCTTAGTATGCAACCTATCCAGATGCACATATAGGAATAGAGCATAGTACTAAACACATGCAACCCATTACCAAAGCTTGCATTCACAATAATATGTATTCTGGGAAATAAAGTTTTGATGGTATAGTTGGTTGAACCTGGAAATACTCAGAATACCAAAAATACAGTTTTTTAACATCTCTGAGATTTCTTACTTGTCAGCTAAAAAAAATTTAAAAATTGTTTTCCATTGAATGGTGCAAATCTTTTCTTAAGAGATTGATTCAGAGAGAAAAATATTTATTTAAATAAAATGAATTTTCACATCTAGTGGCAGAGATTGATGTGTGTTAAGTTTATGGTCTCTTTTATAGAAAACAAATGTCACTATTAATGATAATGATGGAACTTTTTTAATTGATTGGATAGTCTACAGGAGACATCGTAGTGTAAACTATATTTCAGCTATTTCCATGATGTTAATGAAAATATGATAAACAATGACAATAAATGTTAAGAAATGCCAACAAACATTAATCGAGACAAAATGCGGACATGATTATAAAATATACATAAATAGCAATAAAAATAATATAATTTGGTAAGAATATTTTATTAGACCAATATTTACAATATCCATTTAATAATAATAAAATTATAAAAGATACAACAAGAAAAATTGTGAAATATAAGTAAAATATAAACATGTAGCAATATTATATGACTTGTTAACCCGAGTTTGTTTTTTCATTATTGTTGATAAACCTATCTAATAAATATGTTTAATGAATGACTAGTGTCATTTAATTATTTTTGAATGACTAGTGTCATTATTATTTGGTACAGAGTAACAATTTACGAAACTATTGTTTTTATCGCCATGTAGCGGTAGAAGACATAAACTATTGATCATAGCAAATTACAAAATTAAATCTACTATAGGATAACACCACTAGAGGGCAGCAAAATGTCTAAAAACTTGTAAAAATTTTGTTGCAAGGCAATGTTACTATGAATTTCTTTGTTGCAAGGAGATGTTACTATGAATTGTTAAAATGCTTTTATACAACATGCTACACCATATTGACAACACGCTACTCCATATATACAACACACTGCACCATATTTGCAACACACTACATGTATTTCTATAAATATCTCTGATATGAAATATTTCCTCTTTAGAAATTAATAAGAGTTATTGTATTGATTTAAAATTTTTGATAATCAACTCTTTTTCTAAAAGAATCGGTCTAAACATGAAAATTAATATTTTGATGAGAGGCTGTGTCCGTTTAGAAGTGCGATACGACTTGATTAAGGGGGGAAGTCCATGTAAAAATTTCAAAAAATTGATTTTCTTTTTCCATAATCTGAAAATATAGTATGTTGAGTATTGACGAAGTTATAGGTAATATAATCGAGCCCGCCAGAGTGCGTATTGTAAAGTAGTGAGTTGGGTAGTCAGAGCGCTTCAGAAAAGGTGCCATGGATTTAACTGATACATATATAATATATATATATATATATATATATATACATTTACGTACACGTGGAATACGGAAAAAAAAATTTGTCGATTATTATCAAAATATCTGCATTCTAGACTGTAAGTTGTGGAAATCTCAGCATACATTGCTGCTGGGACATTTAATGAAGGTTACGGTTCAGTATTAGGAATAATGAACCTTCTAAATTTGACTATTGGCACCTACACCAAAGTTTTTGGAGAAAATACAGACAAGGCGCAAATAACCCGACAGGACCGCAAGAGCATTTTTTAAACAAAAACTGCTCGTACAGCCCGCAAACAACTATAAATTAAAGAAAATCAGCTTTTTGAAGAGTCAGAAGGACTATTATATGCACCTGGGGTTGCAGATTAATCGGTAAGTAACTAAAACTGGTCGTAATACTGTACTAAAACTTTAAACGCAATTATCTCGAAACTGTATTTTTAAAAACTGCTCATATTGTAACTCAAAAAGTTTTTGACCGATTTGTCTGAAATTTTGAGAGACTTTTCTCTACATTATTCTAAGGATAAACCTAAAAATTTCAGATATTTCGCCATAATAAAATACTTTTTTGTTATCAAAAATACTAAAAAAAATAGCCCAATATTCTGATTTATTTTTCAAAGGCTTATTTTATATTGAATTTTATGTTTTTTTTAGTGTTATAGGTTTATCCACTTTGTTAATATGTCATAAAAACAAAACAATTTAATTTTTTTGTTTCAGATCAATGATTAATGTGTCATAAATGGAGCAGTTTTGCACCTCGCGTCGGAGACGACAGACGAAAAATTATGCCAAGCCACCATTTTGGAGGAAAAAAAAAAATTTTTTTATACTTCAGAAAGGTTAATTAAAGTTATGTTAAAAATTTAAAACAATAAAATTATTTTGCCACTTTCAAAAACATTTTTAAAATATGACTGATTTTGAGGCGTTTACATGGTCTTCTCGCCTTAAAACAAATTTTGCAATTATTTGCGACATGAGCAATTCCTTTCGGTTCAACGAAAACATCGTGAAATAAAAATAGTTAAGAAATCCATAAATTGTGAGAAAAAAAATTTATTATATAATTATAAGAGAATTCTCTTTTTAGAAAGAAGGTGTTTGTAATTTTTGTCTGTCTGTCTATCCATTTGTCTGTATGCACGTAACATATAAACAAATATTTATTTTAGTAAGATTATATTATGCAGATTATAGGAATCCTAGAATAAAATAAGGTACAAATTATTTTAAAACAATGTAAGAAATTTGCAGAAAGCTATGATTTTGTTCGTGAAGTTACAAGATATGATTCAGTTGAGCTTTAAGCCATTGTGATTGGTTAGGCGATTTAAAAAGAATTCTTTGGTTTGGTGAATATAATGTAAGAATTTAAACCTATTGATTTAATAAAGGCTGAAGAAAAAGGACGATAGCATAGCGCCAAGAGTCAAGTATGACAACAGTTCCATTATGATTTGTTTCTCTAGCAAAGGAGTGGGCAATATAACAAACACTGATGGAGAGGTAGAAAAAGCAATGAAAAGAAATATTTTAAAAAACAATTCTATTCCATCTGCTTTCACTTCATTGAGTACATAATGGTTGGTCAAAGTTTCTTGGAGTAAAAGCAAAGAGCGTGTATTTTGATGAATATAACACGTCCATCATGATAGCTGGACATACATTCCTGTGAAGTTTTATGAGAGGGAGGAATCGGATAGTAAAGTTCAATATTGAAAGCCATCATTATTAGATGTGGAATATGTTTCATGTCTAACAAACAAATACAATATTTTAATATCAAAAACCACACCAAAGTTATAGATTACTGTCAGAAACAAGAAATCCAAAGATTACATTTTTCTGACTCATGTGTAGAAGTTGAAGTACAAAAAATTCATAGAATCAATTAAAAAACACCCTCATCCAAAACTATTCCATAAAGTTATCTGATATAAAAAAATTTTAATTGTTTCTGACAAATATAAAATTTTTATAATGAGTATTCTTTTTGTGTCACATTACATGTTCAAATTACACTGACTGCACGCGTAAAGTAATATTGGTTTAAAATGAGTTTTAGTATTTATTTAAATTATCTGCAAGCTTTAGACGTACAACACGATTGATTCAGTAAGTAGCAAATTTTGAAAAATTACATTTTTAAAAGCAGTATGTCTCGTACGGTTTAGAAAAGCTCCACTTACGTATAAAATTTTCATCAATCCTCCACTCGACTCCGTGAAGCACGATGATTTAAGGGTCTACGTTATTATTGAGACACATCCCTGATGGCTTTATTGAAATTTTATTCATATCAACCAAAAGTTTTCGAGTGTGCAAAATTTATTCAGACGGGTTCTTTTGTATTTATTTCGTACAACAATGATGATTTTGAAAAATTCGCATTGAAAGCCTCTTTTCACTTGTAGCAACTATTGCACACACAAAAGATATCACGTTGCTCATTTTATATTGCGTAGATTACACTTAAAAATTAAAAATATTATTAATGTGCTAAATGTGTTATTTAGGAAAACAAAATTTTATTTAATATCCTCAGCTCCCACTTACGTTTTCAATTTACATAGCACATCAGGCAGTAACATTTGAAATGTATATTGCGTATAATGGATGCTAATTATTTCAGGCTATTTGTGATCTATGAATAAGTGTAAAAATTTAAAACCACCCATTTTTAAATCTTGGCAATTCATTAACATGTAACTAATAAATGCTTAACTAATGTTGACGAAATCTTAAGAGATTTATAGGGTATTGTTATCAGCATGGTTACCAAGCAGCCGCAAGTATATGAAGGACAGAGAGGTGGATGAAGTAATCAGTTGACGTTCAAGTTTCTGATAACACAGCGTCTGTCGACATGTCTGTATTGAGGAGTGAGTACTTGAATTGTTTTATTATTTTAATTTTTTATTCAATTGGGGTGTCGGTAATTTTTGACCAGTCACAAGTTATCTCGCATTTACTTTTGTATCAGTTATTTTAATTTTTAAGCTTCAGTTGTTACAGAGGGAGAATATAAAATATTGTATAATCTTATTCAATTGTGGTTATTGTAAAAACGATTAGTTCACTCTAGATTTAGATTTTTGCCACGATTTTAGAATTAAAAAAAACTTTTCAATGATTTTCATTCTTCCTCTGATTGTCCAAGTGATTAAGAATTAATGGCTTAAGAAAATATGAACATATAGATAAAACCTAAATACCAAAGTACGTAGGAATACAAATATAACGATGAGACAATTTGACAAATTTATTTTATTCGTCATAAACAAATAACATTCTGATAGGATTACGATCAGGTGGTTGAGCAATTGAATGTTTGGGAAACTGCAAAGTTCGGTTTTGGAGGGTGGTATAGCAACAAGTTTATGATGAGAAGTAGGAAAATTTGCTCATTAATACGGGAAGTAGGAAATTTGAACATTTTCAATCATCAAACTGTAATCATTGAAATTCCCTTGAATTATGCAACACAAATGCAAGTTTTGGAAACTATTCTTTTGCTAGGTTCACTATATGCCCACAAAACGTCAGTTGTACAGGAAATCTGACTACCAAATCAACAACCGCATCCAGATGATGCCACGGTGTCTGATTAACCATACAATTATATTTAATAAGAGTGTGTGTTCAGCTGAAACTCACTACTGAACGTTTGTTTGTATTAAGGCTTAATCCGCTAGCTGTGCTCTACTCAACAACGGCACTAATGTTACACTGCAGCCAATCTCCATCAATTGTATTCTTGACTACAATAAAAAGTTTCATGTTGTTTGCAAATAACAAGCAATGCATCGTTTTCATAGCGCAACCAATATAAACAATATTGGTTGTGCTATGAAAACGATGCATTACCAGAATATTAAATAACATGAGACCATGATTCAAATATTGGCTCATTCCCAATATTGTAAAGCTAGGCTCTAATGTTTCCCACTCGTACGTATTGCTTTCTATCCGCAATATACTAAAAGTAATATTATTAAAGTTGAATGGATAATCCTGTCTCACTAAGAATATTTAGTAAAATATCATTGTCCACATAATGGAAAGCTTTCTGCTGGTCAAAATATACAACATCTGTTTGAAGTCTGAGGTCAACATGATAAGAGACATAGTTAAGGAGGTTCATCTGGCAAGAGAACCTGTCAAGCAATCCAAGCGTTTAGCAAGAAATCCATGCTGTTCATCTCAGATTTGATCCCTTTAGCTTGAATGGCTGTTGCAATGTAAAAGGAAATCAAATAACTAAGCTGGTGGGAAGATAATAGCAATAGGTCCGTAATTAATTATATAAGACGCTGTGCCACCTTTTGGTATAAGAATCACCCAGGTAACTTTCCAGGATAATGAGAGGTACAGGTGCCAGTTGATATAAAAACTTTAAATATGTGTGTCAAAGAATGCTCAAAAATATTAGCATAAAATTTAAATAAGTCCCCGGGTATTTCTTCAGTTCAAAGATCACTGTCAGCGACACGCTTTACATAAACATTGGCTCTGCCACTGTAAGAAGCAGCCCTATATATATAAATATAATTATATTGGTAAAAATATATATAAATATATATATATATATACACATAAAGGTATATGTATATATAAATATATATATATATATATATATATATATATATAAATATATACATACACACACACACATATAATATTGAAGCATAATATTTTTACAATTATTTCTACACAGTTTGCTTAAAATTATCATTTATTTAAATTTATTACTTTATACTTGAGATTATTCAAATGGTTTCCGTTTATACACATTTACATAATAAAAGCCAGCGACGTGCGATAATTTGTGCATGAAATTAGCATTGACAATGAATTGAAAATGTTTTTTTTTTTTAATGAATTGTGCCTATTCATTCATTTGGCTTTTCCATATTTGGTATTAATATCGCCTGAATGGATTGGCCTGAATGAATTCGGTGAAAAATAATCTACAGTCTGTTTTTTTGATCTCAACTCAACTCTTTTTTTCCATAACAGAATTGTAAAAAAAGTCCATTTATGTTATTGTCACAAAATCTGTCTTTCTGTTGATACATCTATCAAAGCATATTTAATCAAAGAATTTACTTTCTGTTTCAAGTATAGTAAGTACCCTAACATAGATGTATAGTAAGTACCCTAACATAGATGTAAAGCAGGTCAAAGAACTTTAGATGGAAGAGTAGGTGTAACGAGACTATAATCAGGATCTAATATCGTCATTTACTTTTGCTCATCCCATCAGCTCATCAGTAGGATCCTGAGCTTTATGAAATTTTGCCCGTGTAATGTTTGAATTCTTAAGTTCACTCCTTCAATGCAGCTAAGACAACTTTAATTGGGTGATGCAAGCCTGAAGCCATACATTACTTCTGCTTACTACGGTTGTGCAAGCATTTTTGGCCACTTCCAATGACTAGTGAAATGATTGTGTAAAATAAAAAACCTCATTGTTGTGTTTCTTTGAAGAAACTCGTCAATGTATTTGGAATAATATATATTTGACATTATCTAGGGAAAAACAGCGCTTCAAATTCTTTTGATTCACTAATGAAAATAAAGTAGATCATTAAAAGTTTCAAAGTTCAAAATGAACGTAACATTATCAATTTCAATAATACAAATCAAGACATCGCTCAAATAACATGAATCTAATAAAATCTATAGTCATCACGTTGAGATTTAGTTTTTATTTAGTCGAGGAATGATATAAGACACAAACGGATATGTCAAATTTTAAATCTCTCTTCGTTTTTACCGAGGCTGAAAAAGGGAAATGATCTTTAGAAATATGAATCGAGAGTAAGAGAATATTCACCTAAATAGCGGAGTTGAAACTTGCGATTGCTCTATTTCTCAATTTATTATTTTATGTGTAAAGCCTATAGAAATATATGGGCTATAGGTTGCGTCTATGGCTGAGCCATAATTCTTAAGTAGAAAAATAGTATACGGCAAAAAAATTAAAAAGGAAATATAAAATAAAAAAAATGTTACCAATGTTGTATATTACTATTTGGACATGCCCTTCATAATTGATTAGCTGGACCCAGCATGATGAGCATTTTACTTAGTTTCAGCAACTATTAATTTTTAAATATATGAACTAAATTGCAAATGTTAATTACATAATTGCAAATATTAATTACATACTGTATACTTAGTGAGGGATTAAATTATTTTCTGTTTATTTCAACCCAAAATAATAATTATTTTTAAAAATAGGTAAAAATAAAAAGCCACAGAGATAGCATTTAATTATTACGAGGGTAACATTACTAGGTTTAAATTATCAGAAATTAATTAAAGTTTGTTTTTACTTTGAAGTAATTTCGGCTACAAACAATACATTGTTTCATTGCACATAATTGAAGAGTAAGAAACTGCATCTTTTCTCTGCGTCCACGCAGTATTCTATGGCAGTTTGAAAATCAGCCAGAAAGTTACTTGCTCATGATCATAAACTAGCTGTCTTAATACATACTCATTATTATAAATAAAAATCTCATAATGTAAGGTTAAATACATGTGACAGATGATTCATACATTCTACATGGACGAATTTAAAAAAAACGTTTATTTATCTGTTGGAATCGGCTAGAACATTACTCTGGTGAAACATGGTTTTACTGCGTATAGATTTTTCTCAAATTTTTCTTCGAATAACGCATTTGAAAGTTCATACATTAATCTAAAATGACTGGTCTGACACTTTCTAAGGAAACAGTACACTCCTATTACTCAGTGATTGAGCTATGTCCTAAAAAAATATACGATAATTACGCTAATAATTTTCCCAGTGTTTCATCCTTTCTTTGCTTTTGTCAATAACTGTACAGGTGCACAAACTCAGGTGCTGCGAATTGCTACTTTACTTCATGTTCATAATAGCATAAACGTTCACAATGTCTATTCAACTGCCTCAAAATATTGTGAAGCGTAAATGTTCATCGCAGAATTTTTATACAAATGTATACATGTTACTGAAGTAAACCGTATTCATTTTCATTGATATGATCTCTTTTATTTCTTTCTGACATAAACCAACCTTTAAGGGCACCCTTTTTAAATTGTCAGTCAGGTGAGTGCGGCTTTATTTGAGTGCGGCTTTATTTTATTTGATTTCAAAGTTCATCTTGACATTATTCCTGGTTATGTATTATGTATTAAGTATTAAATTATTGTATTATGTATTATGTATTAAATTATTATGTATTAAGATTATAATAAACCTCATAAAAATGTTCTCCTGCTAAATTCACTTTGTCACAGGGACATAATTTTCAAATTGGCATCAAAACTACAAGACAGATGACCTTCTAATTTGAAATGTAAATTCATTAACGAAAAGTTTCATTTTCAAAAATACAGTGTCGTTTAACATCTTAAGCAGCCAGTTTTGAGGACATTTGTTATCGGCCAGTATTCAGTGCGCTGAGTACAACTCTAATTAAACAATTGCTAGTGACAAGTACATTAGAAGGCAGATCGTACTGAATATCAGTTTTGTTTTTACATATTGTCAGTATTACTTGCACATGTCAACATCTTGTAGTCAGGTTCGGTTCAGGTTCGAGTTAGACTTTAAACCTAAACATGTTAAAATGAGTTATCATTGAATGAAGATGGTTATTAAATCAGCAAACCTGCTTATGAAGGGGGACTTCTGCTTCAGTGGGCTAGAAGATAAAGCCATCACACCTATGATCTCCAGTGCAGAATTACAGAAGAAAAGATGACTTTAACAATTTCATAATCAAAATTAGTTTTCTGACATTATTTTAGAAAAAAATAAAAATAAATCATAGTCAACAATAATTTTCCATGTATTTATTTTCAGTTACTCTGTTTCCCTTAGCCCTCATTTTATTGTATAATGTTTGGTGCAAAGTTCCAATGATTTTATGTAAAACAGGAACACTATGTGTCGTGTGAAAATAACCATTCACTAATTTTCCTCGTTTACTAATATTTCTTCATTTTTTACTCCAAACTGTAAATAATTCGCTGATATTACATCGGATAGATTATAAATTGTGACACCATCATATCAAATGGCTCATGGTTGTGAGAAGTGGACAGACTGATACCAAATTCTCACATATTGTATTTAGTTTCAAGAGTTAGTGATGTCTTTGCAATAACTGCATCTACTGTGTTTAATACCCAACTCACTGTATCATTTCACCACCAGCGACGGTCCATATGATGTCATAGAAGTCGGAGCAGGCGCTGCTAGTGTGGCTGCACTCACACAGATGTGGACTCCTCCAATCCAAGAACTTTCAGTCCAGCTGTGCACCTAGCTGGACTGAAAGATCTCGGATTGGAGGCAGAAAACACTAAAGGTGGTAGAATCAGGACCCAACATTATAGAAGAGATGTCATTGAATTAGGAGCATAATGGTTAGAAGATGTTTTTATAATCAAGTACAAGATGAGGACGTAGATTTGGATAAAAAAATTTTTATTCGGAATCCCATTTTCTTGATATACCCCCGCTATATTCAGATACCTTCGTCAGTCTACCAATTTCCAAATGTATCACTGCGTTCTATGAAAATTCATTTGTACGAGCCACAAAACTTTGGAAACAACTGTGTCCTGACACTACCAACACAAATCCTTTGATTTATTTTTGTTCTAAATATTTCTTTGTTTTTCTGATACAGTTGTTTTTGTAATTGATATTTTATTTTGTGCCACATTTTCAACTTTTCTACATAGTTATTGTGTTTGAAGGGATTGCCTTTGTGGCTATAAATATAAACGAGATATGTTCGCCATATACGTACACCATTTTTCTGTAACTTAATATTTATAAATAAATGAATTATTTTAGCCTAATTGTAATTGTTAAAAAGTTCAGAATTCAAAAGTAACATAATTATGTTATTTCAATTTTCTTATACCGCTGGAATGCATTCGCACGCACAAACACATTCATCATTTCATTCTCATGTTGATACATAAATTGTTGGTATATGTAATTACTTCAGTAGATCACTATTCTAGGTTGTACGACTATAATGCTGTCTATAAATTGGCGAAAGAAGCAGGGGTACCGATGGTTGACAGACAATCTCAATTTAAATTTTTTGTTGACCAATGGCAGCAGATTGCCCTTCGACCAGGACGGCAAGACAGTACTCAAAGTATAAAATGCCTTGTCAGCCGTCAGAAGAGCACCAATCATCACAATCGATAATTATTTCAACGAAACGTGAGTGTATTGGAGAATTTAGATATCTGATAAACTGGCTGTACATTAAAATATTGTGCCATCTTAATTCAGGTGGGGTGAGCAGGAAATAACTTCACATAACTTACCTGTTGTAAAGGCTTTTGATATTAAGTTATTTTAATAAGTACAAAATCTAATAGTAAGTATTAGGGCGAAGAGAATGCAAGTTCAAATCAAAAAATTCTTCCTAGCACACCATTTAGTCCTATCCTCTTAAGTCTTGCTGGCTACTCATACCAATATCTTGCTTCAATTTCACCACCGCCCTGTCTCCGTGTCACATATTGTTATTTTTGGTATACACCGTTACTTGTCTGTTCTACTATCCATCATTTTTTCTGATGCCATCCCAGTCTAGCATTGTTTGAGTGTTGTATTGTGTTCATGTAAATCACAAATACCTATGGAGATTTAACTCCAACACAGTCCCATACATTGCTCACTGCTCTCGCCTTGTTATTTTTCTCGGTTCTGAAAAAAAACACGTCTTATTATTACTTCATTAAAACATTGTTAAATTGGTGTAGCGAGTCGGCTTCCCTTGGTTCTTAAGTACAAATGAACATGATTCGAAGTAATGAAATTTTTTCATATCTAATCCCATTCTCGAGTTACACTATATAAACATTCACGTAAGGGTGAAGAGCCTCACAGTGCCTGCACACTTGGTGCTGGCACGCAACATCATCAAATTGATAAGGCTTTATGTGTCAAGCACCTGACTTGGATTTTAATATTGAACGACATAAGTATTATTTTGCGGTAATTTTTTTCACTGATGTTCTGGTTTAAATAAACAATCATTATATATATATATATATATATATATACGTATATAAACATATGTACATATACGTATATATGTATATGTGTGTGTGTGTAATAAATATGTACAGGATATCAGACCAATAGTATATATATTTTTAATCATTTTAGAAAAAATAATGAGAGTATACAGTATATCTCCTTAGTTACAGACAATTAGTGAAACAAAGGTTAATTTTATTCCCACTGACAAAGATTGTGTAATAAAAATAAAAACCATTTTTAAAGAAATTGAACAGGGAACAAGAATTACAGGAAATTTTCAGTTGCACATCTTAAACAAATCACACTCCGGTGCAACGCGTGGTGAACAATTGAATTCTAAGATGTAGTGAAGTTTTAATACAATTTGATTCTTGAATCTAATATTACCGTATGTGTTAAACACGAACAACTTTAATTCGCAATAACGCGGGGCTGAAAATCATTCCATGTAGTGATTGTAACTTGATCTGGCACATTCAGGCAAAAGTCAGTTGGAAAATTGGTGGTTAACGGCTCCAAAAACTATAGACTGATTGTAATTTATGTCCCTACAAATAAAATGTTAACATTTTTTTACAGATACATAGGTACGAAGCCTATAGGTCCAACTCGTCTGACGTCAACCGTCCTCTACTGGATAGCTTATTAAAGTGGTCTAAGAAGTATGCATATACTGTTTATCCATCTGGAAGCTGGAATCTCATCTCCATAAAGGGCTAGACAGATTTGCACGTCGTCGATGGTCCATGAGGTCTATATTGGCACATGGAGACTAGGTACTGTGGTCTGCTTGATGTGTTGATGGTGAGTCAGATAAATTTTTACAAACAAGTTATTGTTAATAAGATAAAGTGGTGGTAGAAATCACATGATTGTATACTTTTCAATTGCGTTCTGCTTCCCCTACCCTAACCTAACATTCAATGTACAATTGTGGGAAGTTGTTTTTACAAGTTCCTATTCAGAATGAACGGAATTGTGCACCGGAACTGTAATGAATAAAAATTGTTATAATTTAATCAGTTTAATGACTATTTAATCAGTTTAATGTTATCATATTGGTTATGGAAAGCCATGGGACCGAGCAATTAAAAATCGAGGACTGATTTAAGAAGGTTGTTTACCTTTTCATACCTATCATCTAAAACAAATATTTTGTAATGTTCCCCTGCCCCTTGTGTCATATGGAGATAAGATGATGAGTTGCAGTCCTGAATTTAGACACTTTCTTCTGTTCTGTTTTAAACTTTGGTTATTTAAAGAATCTCTGTTTAATAGTCGTTATATTCATTCACAATTTATTCTCCTGTAAAATCATTCTGTATTTGTGATGAGTAATCTATTTACTGTTTTCTGTTTCACTGTTGGCATCAAAACTTTGCGCAAACTTTGACAAGAGGTTGAAAAAAATTGCTTCGCTAAGCTGGTTATATCATAATATCTTAGTGGTAAAGTCTATTACCATTAACATATCATTGGAATCATGATTTGATGAAATGACTGTGTAGATTTATAAATTATTTAAATGGTGGTCGGTGTGTCCCCAGTGGTGGTAGGTGGGTCAAAATGATGGGAGGGCACCATCTATGGTCACAATTATAATTAAACTATTTAAGTTCATTCCATATAAAACCCTGGACGTCAAGTTTTTGAGTTGTTGCGCAATGTAAAAAAAAATAACATAATAAAATAATTTTATTGATTTCTTGAAGTTTGCTTCACTCGTTCATTTATGTATGAAAATGGACACCAAACAACACCTGCGTTTTTTTCTGTTATTGACAGACACAGGTATAATCAACATTTTAAGTTAATTTATATTCCAAATTAAAAAAATTTGTGGTTAGATGAAGGCCTAATGCCTTTATGCTATATTACAATGTCAATGATATATTACAATGTCAAATAAATAAAAACACATTAAACATTTCTTCGTGAAGCATCTCTTGTGAAAACAGATAACCAATAGTTAAATTCCCTGTCAGTAAATATTTTTCAATAGCACTAATACTAAACAACCGAATCCATTTTCTATTAAAAATTTAAAACATTAACATTATATAATTTTAAACATACTGAAGAATTATGCTGAAAAACAGATATTCATAATTATCTTAGAGCAATATTGTCATTCCAACATTGATTTTACTAAATGACATTTCATTTGTCCTAACCTAAATTACTAAGTAATAAATAAGTTTTTTTTTCTTGTTTAGACAGTTGAGATCGATCACTATATATCAGAACTAAAATAAATTAAACAAGGAAAACAATAAAGCCTTAACTTGTTTATAATCCAAAATACACAAGTAGTTAGGAACAATCTTTGCTAATAACCCAGAAGATGTTGTGATGCAATGAAACCTAGGTCGTGGTAAAGAAATTAAAGAAAGTAGAAATAATACTACATCACGTAGTTTCATTTAATTGTGAATAATGAATTTCTACAAAATTAACGCCAAATATATTCAATAATTGTTAGAAACAGCTTAAAATGATGCGTCAAATTTTCATGTTTCACTGAACTATTTTGCACTATAAGTCAAACTGATTGAGGAAGCTTCAAATACGTTGTCTTTAATATTTTAAACTGAATACTGAATTCATAAGTAATATTTTGATAAATGGCCACAGAACGTATACATATATTATTAGGATTCAATAGTAACCAACGAGCGTGAGTGGGAATGCGAGACAGATTGCATTCTTTGCCTTTTGCATACCGTGTCGCGCCGCTGTTCGGATATTGTCATTGTTTAGTGGACAATATCCGAACAGCGTCATTGTATATTACATTTAATTTAATTAACTTACAAATTTAAATGTATGTAGTTTGGCGAAAGGGCATTTCGGCAGAAAATAAACTCGAAAAAATCAATAATTATTTTTATATCTAGTAGCCGCTTCTTCTTTCTACGTGTTCAAATAAGTCGTGTAGTTAAGATTTTCTAAGGTTTATTTATTCTTCTGAACCTAGTCTACTATTTTATTTTAATTAAACAAAATATAGAAATTCAAAATATGATCATAAATCAGTCAAATATATAAAATGGAAATATATTCTGCACAAAAACTAAACCATCAACAAATTGGAATTTTTTTGTAGATGCTCATATTTTTTTATGTTTTTAAGCCGTTCTCTCTAAAACATTTCTATTTACATAATTTTTTCTTACATTTCTGGAGATTTGTAAAATTACTAGTCCGGAAAAGGAGTAAAATTACTACAACGTGCATCATACAAATGCCTGTGTGCAAAGTATGCTCTGCATAAAGCTACACGTATAAAAATGGAAATTTGACCTCGACATCAAGTCAATGTAAAAATTATCCCTAAGTGACAAAATAAAAAATTTCAATGCATTAATATGTACAAAAGTGTATTAAAATTAAACAGCTACAATTTACCAAAAATAAATATACTTATTCCTTGAGTACCAAAATAATAAGTTAAAATGTATTTAAAAATAGTTTTAAATCTTCATCCATCTACTGTCATCAATCAACCTGAAAATTGTAACTGACATACAATGTCAATATAAAAGGAAATTTCAACAAAATAATAAATATGTAACCCTTCAAAACCTATAAATAAAGAGAACTAAGTTGACACGCCATAAACGCCTAAATAAACACGCAAATTTGACACAATTAATGTCATAAAAACACGTACTTGTACTTTTGTTTACTATCAACAAGTTTTTAATATTTCCTAAACTATTTATCCAAATTATAAAGTATAGAAAGTAAATATTATCTAAAGAAAATGGGTATTACGGTATTTATTATGGTAAGTGTTAATAAATCGATATCAACTTCACATTATTTTTTATTTCATTTTTAAGTAGAATTATTTTAATGGCTTACTCATGGCAACTAGATATCCATAAGCTGTCATGAACTTTTCGTTACAAATATTAGATCTATAATATTCCATAGCGTTAGTATAATTATAATAGTTTTTCCATTGTTTATCACGAAAGACCCAGGCTAGCGACTTTTACCCGGCTGCGTTGATATTGGTAGATATATCTGAATAATTATATTACATATATACATACTATATAGCATATAACAGTCTGGATACTATATCAAATTCCGAAAGTTTTTGGTAGGCTTAGCAGTTTTCTTGAATCCCTAAAAATACAGACAAAGAAACAAATCTTTTCACTTTATATTATTACTAGCTGACCCGGCGAACTTCGTATCGCTTTAGAATTAATAAATATTGTGTTAACTTATTAGCTAAACTAAATTCAGTTTTTTATTAAGATAAAATAAATATTCAAAATTAAGTTCAATAAATGTACGAATCAAAATGAAAACTATTTTAATTAAATTAAAATAACATTAAAATCACGACTTTGTAGTCATCACTTGACATGCGATCCATCGCAGTTATGAACAACCGAACCAATGTATGATATTCATGAAGTTGTTTCTGTTACTTTTTATTTAATGTAAATAAATGTTGATGTTATAATAATTTTTAGGCATAGAACAATACACTCAAAAAATATATCTGTTACGAATACCTGTTTTATTTCATTTTGTATTTAAATGTACTAGGGGCTACATTCCTTCATAAATGATACTATTAAGTTTACGTAGCCCGCTACAATATAGAAAATGACGTATGTACATTCGTAAAATATGTACATGTGCTGTATACTGTTCGTTGCGTAATTTGTTGTTGTTTACAGCATTTGCATTTGTTTTAATATGCATTTTTGTTCAATTTCATTTCATCAGATTGAATTTAATCCTCAAATTAAAAAAATAAATCAAATTTGTTCTAATATTTACGTGCGGCTGAATAATAAAATGGAAATGGTCATTCTTTTTTTATATTTAGATAGGGGGGGGGGGTATTGCACCAGAGCCCTTTAGATAGGACTGCCACTGGTGAACATCACTGTAAATGTTATTTAAATGATCTTTTTTGTTAATGTTTTTCCATTGATTAATGGACTCAAAGACATATGTAGAAGAATTCAAAGCAAAGGGGCAAATTTAGATAAAAACAGATTTATGTCTGCTATAAAAAAACTAAAAAGATAAAAAAACTAAACTTAACGAAAAAAGAAAACAAATTAGAGGCATCAATCTCAGTAAGTTAATTGTAAGGAGTTTTAACATGTCATAATGAAAATTGAATATTGGTCTAAAGACTGATGTTTTTCTCAATGGGTGAACACAGTCAGTATTTAGTGTTACCTCTTCTTGCTGTAGAAACTAGTCTGTATTTGTCTGGACATACTTTTTATTTAATTGTCAATGAAACTTTGTGGCATTAAATTCTATTCTTCTATCAATGCTTTTTTTAGATCCTTTAGGTTAGCTGGTGCTGAATTTCTTTACTTAATTTATTATTTCAGTTTATCCCAAACTTGTTCTATTGGATTAAGGTCATGATGAGCTTATTGGCCATCCCAAAACTTCAATTCCAACCTCAGTGAGATACTCCAGAATGACTGCTGCAGTCACTGAGGCAGAGCATTATCATACATTGACAAAAAATCATTTTCAATGTATGGGAAAAGAGGCACCAGTTTTCTACAATGTCCGTGCATGCTCCTCTGGAAATACTGCCCATACCATTACTTACCCTCCACAATAAGGCTCTCTTCCAACAATGTTATACTAAGCGGACCTTTCTCTGAGTCGTCTCCTTACTTTAACGCTCCATCATCTGACTCAAGACAGAATCAGGACTCATCAGTAAAGAGTGCAAACAAGCAATGTTGGACCCAGCTACTCCATGACCTGCAGTGAGTAAAGGTCCTCTAGTGAGCAAGTATGCCTCTATTCCATACTTGTCGTTCCCGTGGTGTGTTGGGTTGATCACAAGGCATACGGCCTTTGACGATGCAGCGCACCGCGGCGACCCGGGTTCGATTCCCGGCCGTTCGTCGAACGTGGCTGGACTGGTATTGTGGTTGGCTGTAAGAGATTGCTCTCGTAGCAATATGTCCGCCATATGTATCAATTAGTTACATTAAAGTAAATAAATGAATAAATATTCCAGTCCTTAAGTCTCCTTCTCGTAGTTTTGGTGCTAACTGTCACTTGTCAAATTTCTTGAAGTTTGGTTCCCTACTCGGAACTAGTCGAAGGGCAGTTTCTTAAGATACTGCTTACAATAAATCTTTCGTTCCTCTCTCGTCTTGCACACTCTCCAATCTGACAGTATCGTTTAACATTACAAAAATCATAGATAGGAGACTTGTAATATTTGAGCCACTTCATTGTAAGTGTAACCATTTTCAATTAAAGTTATAGATTTCGAAACTTAAGTGATTCTAACACTTAAGATTCGACATTATCACTTAAAGATATTCAATAATGTTCCCTTAATGCCATGATATCAAATTTGTTAAAAAAACAAGAAAAGTAAAGTGTTTGTTGCAAAATTTCATACACTACTCGATATTGAATATTGTACGCGATAATGAAATTAACAGAAAAGAAAACAAATGAAAGTTGTAAATCCAATTCAATTGAACTTTGCATTTATTTTTAATTAAATTTTTCAACAATTTTACAAATTTTTCAACAAAATAAGCAATGTTAAAGGCGTATGTTGCCAAAATAAAATATAAAAAATTTTGCTACTTATCGGCGAACATGATTTGTTCAGTTTGATTTATCAACATACAAATAAAATAAGCAGAATAAGGTAATGACACCAATAATTGACAGTGCCCTTGTGATAGAAACTTGTTAATAAAAATGTATTAAAAAATAAACACATATTTTGTATTAAGAAATGACTGAATATATATATGAAGCTATCAAAATGTATAATTTGACCAAAAGTCCACAATTTAATTTGTAAATTATATGCACATAAAAAACATATTTATCACTACAGGATTATGGATTTCTGTGCGGCACAGGAATGGATCCATTTCCTGTGCCGCACAGAAGTGTTTTACAGTTGTAATAGTCTTTACCAGTAACATATTAGCTTTATTTTTTCCATTGTAATAGTCTTTACCGGTAACATATAGCGCTGCCCAGAAGATCTAAATCTTTATATCAAATTAAATAAATATATCCTGATTCTTCATGAGAATTTATTTTTCATTAATGATTTTATGTGCGAGTTTTAACTTTATATTTAAAAAACGATTAAGTTTGCCATTAGTAATATGTCAGATATCTGTAGTCATATAATATAATATACAATCTATATTAGCAGCCAAAAATTAATATCGAATATGTATCCGTTACTTTAAATACAGATCTTAGATTGATATCATGTGATAAATTTCATGTTGATTGAAAGCTCCATTGCTGCTTCGCACATTATACAGATTAATTCACTTAAGATGTTCGCTTTGCCAATGAGCAGTAAATTTAGTTAGTAAGTCAATTGTTTATGATTTTGGGAAATTTAACAAGTGGATAGTTCCTTCAAGAATATTATTATCCAGGCGGAGAACTATTATTAGCTGAAATTATGTTACTCTGGGAGGAGTGTCTAAAACTTGGACAACATTTTAGATGTAATTTGCATATAGACGTTAGATGTAATGTTCAAATTCCAAGTTCACACCCAAAGGTCTAGTATTCAAGATTATGTTGGTAATTAAGATGCTGAGGTACATTACACCTTGCAACGACAATATACTAAAACTTAAACTACCGAAACTTGCGGACCAATGAATTAATATTTAAAAGAATGACACATGCAATCACAATGGAAATGCAAGTAAAAATCTCCTCCAAAAATTTAACATTTTTTGTGGAGAATCAAAGACAATACTCATACAGTAGTGCATTGGAAAACATGAAATGAAGCTTTTACAAATGGAGATACGTGTTAGAGCTCAAATCATTATTTTCTTCACACATAAGTTATTTTCTTCAGACTCCACAAAAAACTATTTTCTTCGGAATCCATAAGAGTTCAAAAAAATGAAAAATTATTTCAAGTAATTTTATACAATAGAAACTACACACAAATGGTCAGACAATGAATTATATATAAAACAAGACAATTTACAGCAAAAAACAATTGTGTAACTTATTTGTTGTGTTTTTTCATTTTTTATTTTTATTTTTCATTTTTCTCAAAAGGAAACATTGAACATAAAAGATTTAATTTTTTGTAATTACTTAAAAAAACATTTATTTTTAAATATTTTATTTGTAAATGATATGTGACAATATCGGATACATGCTAAATGTCGTCAAAATAAAAACTTAAATGACACGACAAAGATTATAACAATAATATTTTTGTAGAATGAAACGCTTGTGGATACTGAACTAAACAAGGAGGTGGTTCGTGTTAACCGAGCATCAGATACGGTCAGCAACTTGGTGTCGGTGCAATGCCCCGACGGGAGCCTGTATGAAGCTTCTACTGTAATAGTCACCATATCGTTGGGTGTTTTGCAAGCAATGTGACTTTGGAGAACAACTTCAAATGTGCTTTCAACATACAATGAAAGAAGAATATTCGTAATGACAAATAAATTTAACAAATATATTTACAGGTATTCGGGTCACGATAATATTTGCTATGATGGCTAAGTGTAGTCTTGTAAGCCCCTGTATTTGGTGTGGTAAACAGTAGAACACAGAAACAAATATAAACAACTGGCTCTTAATTTTCATCTTAAAGATGTTTTTGCCAACCCTTAAACGGGCTTAATTAGGAGTAGGAAAAAATGCTCATTAAAAATTTATTTGTGTTTCGAATGAAATTAAATGACTGTATATACATATATTTATATACAAATACATATATATATATATATATATATATATATATACACATATATATATATATATATATATATATATATATATATATATATATATATATGTATGTATATATATATATAAATGCAATCAAAAATTAATTCAAAAACTAAACTATCCTCCAATAAAAACAAATTGAGTATGCTCACCATCGCAGTTCCACCGAATCTTGATAGAGAGAAAAATGTGGTTCAAAGAACTCCCTGACCAACCAGTCCAGTTTCATTTTTAATGCATGCAGAGGAAGGGTTTCCGTAAACTGGACCATATCCCCTGTCAGCCACAGCATCAGAACATTGTCTGACCCTACAAAAAATTATTTGGAATTTATGTACGATTAATTGTTTTATTTATTTACATATCTTAAAGAACACATATGACACAAAATTGCTAATTGGTCAGCTGTTGTTCTCAACAACAGCTGACCAATTTTTTCAGCCGATTAAAACATCCGTTCAACCCTCCTCAAGGAGTGGCCGGGAATCAAACCACCGCAGTGCACCGCGCTGTGAAGTCAAAGGCCGTGTGCCTTATGATCAATCCAAGACACCATAATGAAAACAATGTCAGTCGTTTGGTGTGTTTCACAAGCGAGTACAAAATAGCAACAATGAGACGCTTGTCGTATACTTGTAGAATCCTTAGAATGATCATTTGCAATTGCGCATGACGAGCAAGTACGTAGATCTCAATTAAATTTTGTCCATTACATAGGAATGTAAATTGATTGAATCTGTAAATAGTCTATCAATATATAACAGGCATTATTATTTGAAGAGAGTGTAAGTTTTATTAAAATAAAAGCCAGTTATTGGTCAGCTTAAAAAAATTGGGCAGAGGCAGCCTTAAATAAGAATATAAGTTACATCCCTATGTATCAATTTACATTCCTATATAATGTGCAAAATTTAATTGAGATTTATGTACTTGCTGGTCATGTGCAATTAGAAATGATCATTCTAAGGATTCTACAAGTATACGACAAGCATCTCATTGTTGCTATTTTGTACTCGCTTGTGACACACACCAAACGACTGACATTGTTTTCATTATGGTGTCTTGCGTTGATCATAAGGCACACGGCCTTTGACTTCGCAGCGTGGTGCACTGCGGTGGTTTGATTTCCGGCCGCTCCTTGAGGGGGGCTGAATGGATGTTTTAACTGGCTGAAAGAAGTGGTCAGCTATAGTTCTCATAGCAATTTTGTGTCACATGTGTTCTTTAAGATATGTAAATAAATAAAACAATTAATCATACATGAACTCCAAATTATATTTTTGTAGGGTCAGACAATATTCTGATGCTGTGGCTGACAGGGGATATGGATCAATTAGTGGAAACCCTTCCTCTGCATGCTTTAAAAATGAAACTGGACTAGTTAGTTAGGAAGTTTTGTGAACCACATTTCTCTCTCTATCAAGATTCAGTGGAACTGAGACGGTGAGCATATTCAATTTGTTTTTATTGGGGAACAGCTTCACAAACATAAATGCCTAGAAAATCTTGAAGTTGCTAAGTAATATATTTATTTGAACATGAAATAAATAAAAGGAATCGATGCTAGAGGTTACCAGATATGTTTAAGGGAATATAATTTTTAAAATATTGTTACCAGCAAGACAGTGTGGTAGACATATTTTATAAAGCGTTCCGCAGTTATTACAAAACTGTTACAAACACTTAAATGTGATTTTAAAGGAAAATATTTTATTTATATGTAGTAGAAATAAATCAAACCGTGTCAATAGATCACTCCAGTCATCCTAATCAAGCAAAATTAAATGTGAAATAGATTTCCTTTTAAGGAAATTTAATTGCAGTCTGGTTTATATAATTTAAAAGTACCTAAATTCATCTATTATATTCAGTTATTCTATTGTGCAAATTAAAATTACTTAAGTTCATCTATAATCTATAAGCAACATTGATAAAAATCTATACATATATATAATAATGTAAAATTAGTTCAGGGGACTAAATATAAACTTTAAGATTAAATTAACAATTGTTATGATTCCATCTGTTTGACTTAAACCTACATAGGCCCGTGAGACGGATATGTGTTCCGAATACGGACCGACATAGTAGACGCTGCGGACTTGACATTGGTTTGCAGTGCACCGATATCTGTCTAAAGTGCGCACGCTAATGATTCAAATGATAATAAACAATAAATTATATTTATGAATGATCCCTTGTGACTTCTGTTGTGCAATATTAATTTCAATAAATTAAGTTGTAAAATTGTATTTAGTTGCGATTCTTTTCCGTTATCCCGATGGCTAATGACATGTATATTCAACACATTGTTCTTTCATAATATTATAAAATGTTTTCTGAGTATTTATATTTAAATTGGATTTATATACTAAAAACGTTTGTTTTAGAAATTTATCTGAGATTATTTTAAATGAAAAATTAGTTTTTTACCTACCATAATTTACGAGATAATGTGAAATGATTAAAAATCGGGTGAGAAATTGGTCTCATAAAAAATTTATAATTTTTTTTGTATCTCTTTATATATTTGTAAATAACAAATTATTTCAAGATTTATAAAATTTCATAACGTTTTTGGTAATATATGGTTGTAGATAGTTTTAATTATAATAATTTCCACAATTAGTTGATAATTAAATTTAGACAGTGCACCTGTTGGGAATTTCACCTGTTCCGGCCTGCTGCGTTGATTTGCTAATTAACACCTGGATTCTAGATGGGTTAATATAAAGCCATAATACAAGTTGAAGAACAGAAAGTGTTCGCTTACAGGTGAAAACCATACTGATCAAAATCATGCGGAAATCCTGTTTTTTTATATATTTCAGCAGATGTTTCTTCCTAAAAAAAAGTAGGTTATTTCCATGATTGCATGTAGCCATAATCACTATATATTACTTATCTCCATATACCTGACAGTCCCCATAATTTTGGTGTTTCTCTATTTCTAAATTTGTATTGTTAACAATAAGTTAATAGGCATACAGTACTATTAGAATATTCTTCACCTGAATATGTGCAGGTTTCTTTGCTCAGTGTATTACAACCAGCTAACGCGTTGTTCTCTAGATTAAAATTGAGACAATGGGAGTCCATAGTAAAATTGTTTGATAATTTAATTATGGAAATCAGCACATCCGTTTTCTACCTGGCCCACAACAAATAAATATACACGTATGTAATTGACTAAAATACATGTGTTTGTTAGCACCACTGCATAGAACAATTGGTAAACTGAAATCAGTAGATTCTTCAATTTAATGCTATACTGATGACTTGCCCCAAAATCTCTCACCACACATCCCACAACTAACAGCTTCTCTAGATTTACAATGTTCTTGATATTCAAAGTAATTGCTTGTATGATTCAGGCTGTGGATGCAAAATGTAACAATTGTGCTTAATGGATAATGTGCGGCATTGAGAGGTAACTGTTTCACCTACATAAAACATAGTTTACATCCCAAATATCATAAATTAAGGTTGAGGAATACATATACTTACTGAGTTTTCATTATTAAGAATAAATCCATAAATAACAACAAATCATCATTCCTCCTTAATTTCTGGTATTCATTTTCTCAATGGACAACTCTTACCACTAATTAATTATTAGAACACTGGGGAAAAATAAAATAAAATGCATAAAATTAAAATACAGATATATCTTTACAGATTTACAAAATATGTATTTTCAGATATTCATATGTAAACAAAATAACGCATGTGCAACACCACTGTAGTTTCACTCTGAGAGAATGTGTATTTCAAGAAGCAAGGTTTTACAGGTATAAGTTGGACCTGGAAGTATCTGCATACATTCGGCCAATCATAGAGCACCAAGAGCAGACCAAGAAACGAGATCATCTATAAAATTGCAAGAGTAATACGGTTTTCTACTCTACTACTAGTAGCAAATTTTTCATTGACAATTTAATCATATCTTGTGCTGTAATGTGCAGGAATTCAAACATTTTTTATGAGTTTCTTAAGAGCAAATGTTCAATTTTGTGTCCCTGGCTTACGTAGTTTATAAGAGAATATGTTTAAATAATACTTTATAATTCCACTATTTTAATTTTCAAGGACAGTGTAAGGTCGAGGTCAAAAATTTGTATGTACTGTCTTTTCTTAACGAGTCCTCACATCAATATATCTCACAGGCTGACTTTGCTGTATTTTCTACATTAAACCAGAAGTTACCAAATGTTTTGCCGTGTAGCCCGATTTCTTTTTTTTTCTCTAAACATCTCATCTGCCTAGTATTGTATTTTTCTAGTCATATTAAAATGAAACGTGTTTGTCGCAATTGACATAATACTGAGCATTACGAAGGATTTTTTTGAAGAGCTGACAAAAAAGAAAAATATGTATATATGTCAATAATAGAATATAATAGTTGATCACCGGATCTAGGCAGTCTTCAATTAATAACCAAAATGGTAGAACTTACGCTGGCATAGCTTCTGGATACACCAGCATTACATTAGCATATAACCTATATATATACTTTAACAGTACTTTAATTTAAAACATTTAGCTTTAGAAGTATATTCATTGACACACTTGCAAGCCATCTATATCAGTTTAGAAAGTTGTGCAGGTTTAGTCACATTCTTTGGGGTTTATTGTCCTACAATACATCCAATCACATGGTTTGATACCCCCCTTTTGTTGTCATTGTATTTCCAATCACTTGGTTTGATCCCCCCCTTTTGAAATACCAAACGAACTTTATGGAGCTAACGACGCATGATCACTAGAGGTCAATCACTGAAAGATTCGGTGGAAACCATCCACTTATTCTGACCTGAAAAAAGTGTCTGATTTACTGGAATTCTTTATTGCTAGTGGAATGAGGAGACAATATATTACGGTTGAGAAAGTCTTGAGAGATTGTCACATCACACATTTGTGATTTTCAATGTCAGCAACAGAGTTACCACCTGAAAGAATCCTGTGTCTTTTTACAAACATAGAATCTATTGGAATACGTTTAAGACTTATGTTGAAAGTCAATTAAATCTTAAACTTCTTTAAAGAGTCAGAACGATGTTGATTAACAAATATGTCATTAATTTAATCAAAGTGGTCTGTTAGGGCAAAGTGGTTTGTTGGGGTAAATAAGTTTCAGAACCTAAATTAAAATCCCTTATGATAAAAATGAAAGTCAAAGAAAACCGTTATTTAAGAGAAATATGGTACTTGTCTCGACACCCATCAGACAAATGAAAGAATCGCACCACAAAAGAACTCATAATTATGCTTCTGGAATCTGTAAACAATAAGATGCCACAAACTATTTTCATGTCATCGGCTTCAGGCCAATGTGAACACACTTTGTAGAAAGTATTTAAAATTATTGGAAATGTATCTGATAAATATGCAATTTTGTTATTTCCCAAAAAACATATTTTAAGCGAAAAACGACTTTTAAAGCTTTGTGCTAAATCATAAGTTATGTTATATGTACATATTCTATGACATCATAATGCTCCAAACAAATAATGAAATTGAAAAAGAAAGGTTCTATCTCTTTCAAATACTTCATCATTCTATTGTAACCGATAAATATTGTCTACGGAATTAAAATTACAAGAATGTGCTAATGTACTCACACAATTACTTGAAGTTTATTTACATGTCATCAATTTTTATTCATGTTCAAATCTTTATTGAAGACACCAAATGCAAGTAAATGTTTGGTATAAAATTATTCTTTTGAAAGTCGGTGCGCACAATCTGTGTTAGGTGTGTTATGTCATTTACGGGATGAATGAAATTTGGTGATGGCTTGCGTAAATTGAGTTTGCTCTTGTGGACTAAAATCTACATTTAGTGGATCCCCATATCCAAATGGGAAAGTCTCTCACTGAATAATTTAATATTATTTCGCTCATTTGGAAACCACTTGCAGCCCACAGTACAAGGTTGGTCTTTAAGGATCATAACTAACGGTTTAATCATGGTTGCTAGTGATGGGGTTATATTTGAAATTTACGATACATATAAAATTAAATTGCTATAAATTTTATATTGCAACAATTGGGAAAATGATAAATATAATTTTGTGACGTGGCCCACATAAAGTTGAATAAAAATATTCCACCGCTTCAAGAGTGTATGGATACCACGTTTAAAGAATTCTGCAGTCACTCATGCATCGCTGTTTTCACCTACAGACACTTTACTGAATTGCAACATATTATGGATAATATTCTGCACTGAAGCAAAACTAATCTTGAAAATTATGGCTATTTCGTTCAAAGTTTTATGCTTACTATTCTTTAAAAGCTCTTCCACTAATGTGATGTTTTTGTCCATCACTCTACGGTGAGTTCGACTTTGTCGTGAGGCATCTCTCACAAAAGTTGCTTTTAAACTTTCTACCCCACTCGTACACTTGCTGCAGTAACAAACACGTGTAGTGCCTTGTCATCCTGTGATAAATTTGAAGTATTCAATACTCAAAAAAAAGCGACAATGAAAACCTAACAAATGCATCACAATTTGTTGCTCGAATTCTTGGAATACTTTTAAGATTTTCACTTGAAACATACTCGTAACTAATGTGTCGGACAATTGTCAACAGTCATTTCCGAAGCTAATTGCTGCAATTATCTATCCAGTTTACTGTAAAGTTTTGATAAATACAGCTTATTTAAAAATTCTTTATCGTCCATACTACTGCTGGATTGCCATAAGAACTTTTAGTTATTTATCTGTCATTGTCAGTACAATATTTTTATTATTGAAACATGGGTAAAATATAGCTGTGAGCCGTTTATCAGCGGAATGTGAAAAAGTACAATTGAAAATAAAATACAACTTAAAGCTGGCCATTTTATTATCATGGGAGAATATAATTTTCAAACAGAAAATAACATCTCTGGTCAAATAGTTAATGGGAAAGGCAAAATTATGTTAATTGCTAAACATATTTTTATATATTTTCATTAAACATAATCATTCTTTTACATAACCTGAATATAATTTAACAAGAAGCATATCATTAGCTATTTGTAATGAAAAAGAAAGTCAAGCTGTCTACCCAGCTTCCATTCACAGTCTAAATTGTTTTCCTTTTTTCAATTAACTCCACTTCCAATAAACCATCTTGTTTCCTTCTGTGAGCATTTTGCATTTATTTTAATATTTTCGCAATTTGTAATGCATTTTGTGTAGCAAGCATTACACACGCAAACACTCCTTGAAAAATATGTACTTCCTGGTTCCTGTTTACTTCTAGGCTTTTAGTTTACTTTTTAGAAATAAATAAACTGTCAATTTATTCAGAAAGTCTTCTATTTCATAGTCTTTGGTCAATAATATTTGGAGGTTTAGATGATGGCTATTCAATAGGATCTCACTATTGTATCATATCGTTATAGTCTAGATCGATCCAAGACGTCAGTACAAAAGAAAATGCCATGCATGTCCAACCAATGAATGTTAACTTATGAATTCTTATGTAAATAAATACTGTATACTTATCATTTCAGTTTAGTAATTATGGAGGCAATCAATTATCCTTTTATAAATTTCTGAAGTAACAGCGTTATGGGTCAGAAATTAATGTGTTAATTACTGCATGGATTTAATCCAGACTAACTTTAAATAATTCACTCGGTACGTCACACTGCATCACGACAAATGATAATAGTCAAGTTTGCAAATTACATTCTAAACAATACTCACCTCGTCACTACGTAACTGGCCTCATTGAAATTTATACACATTTCTTAGAAAAAAAGTTTTTACATTTCCTTAATACCAGGCAAGCGTAGTCATGTGGGAAATATAAACAACATTCCCTTAAGAAATTTATTATGAAAGCATGTTTAAGTGCACACAGTGTAATATTAATTGTAAACTATGCTTCGAAAGTATTTTCAATCTTTAATTTTCAGATGAAATATTAATAGAATTAGTGAAGAACCGACCCGGTTATAGTAATCAGAATTATGATAGAACATAATGAAAATGAAAAGTATTATCGGAAGTAAAATTGAAAATTGAACATTAACTTTTTCTTTCGTCAAAAACTTATCATCAATCTCATCCACACACTTCATTACATTAGTTCACTAAGAATGGAAATTAGGTCAAAAACATGTCAAGTCGCAGTTTATTACAAAACACACACAGTTTGTAAGGGAAATATTTTAAAAATAAATTTGTTATTATGCCATAATGGTGAGCGAAAATTATATTTTTGAAAAATCTTATTTTTAATGTATATCCCATCATTTAATAACCAGCAAACAGTAAAAAGACATGGCCAATTTCTGCCTAGTAATACCTTGTAATGACCACGAATTAAATTAAACGCAAGAAAATTAAAAATAAATTAACAAATTATGACATTTTCTTTGCATCTCTTGAGTTCGGGAGTAATAATTTATGTATTATAAAATAGGAATTATTTTGATGATGATTTTTCTATTTTACATTGCTTGCACATTATATTGACCTTCCGTTCAACACATAGATAGTAAACTTAATATTCTAATGTTGTATATTTTTATATTAAAATTAAAAAAAAAAAAATAATTCCTATTTTATAATACATAAATTATTACTCCCGAGCTCAAGAGATGCAAAGAAAATGCCATAATTTGTTAATTTATTTTTAATTTTTTTGTGTTTATTTTAAATTCGTGGTCATTACAAGGTGTTACTGGATAGAAATAGGTCATGACCTTTCACTCTTTGCTGGTTATTAAATGAAATAATATACATTAAAAATTACATTTTTCACAAAAATAATTCTCGCTCGCCATTATGTCGTAATAAAAAATTTATTTCAACGTTATTTCCCTTACAAACTGTGTTTTTTGTAATAAACTCTGTGTTATAATGTTTTTTGACCTAATTTTCATTCTTAGTGAAGTAATGTAATGAAGTGTGTGAATGAGATTGATGATGATTTTTTGACGAAGGAAAAAGTTTCCAATTTTACTTCCAATAATACTTTTCATTTTCATTGTTCTCTTATAATTGCTATTACTATAACCGAGTCTATTCTTATCAGAGATATTGAAAAATCTTAGTTGACGCCCTCAAGTAAATGATGTTAGTCGTCGTGTTTTCAACAGTTTACACTCTTTAAAACGCCTTCAGAATTTTCTACTGACCAAAATGAAAATCTACCTTTGCCAAACACTCCTGTTACTGCTAATTGATTATGGAGAGTGGCACTGCTAATGGTTGCCTGTGTGCCCCTCATTTGGTTTGAAGACGCTTTCCAGGTCAGATATGAAGATCTCAGCCTTTTCGCAGTCCATTCTAGTCAAGACTGATTGAGATCTAATGGTAAGAGTATGCACTTGGGACTTGTACAAGTATTTCGAAGCTTCCCACAAAGAGAATTCACATTGGGCTGAAGCCGATGACAAGAAAATAATGTGAGGTGTCTTATTCTTTACAGTGTCCAGAATCATAATTATGAACTCTCTTGCGGCACGTTTGAACTTCCTTTTGTCTGAGGGATGTCAAGGCAAGTACCATATTCCTCTTAAGTAACGGTTCTCTGCGACTTTAATTTTTATATTAAGGGATTTTATACCCATTCGATTCCATGCTTGTAAAAACACACAGATTTCTAAATAAAAAGACATAAATTTCCTCAGGTAATAACACTGTGGCTGACTTTAAAAATTACAAATGTGATGTGTGATGTGACAATCCCTCAAGATTTTCTCAACAGTGTCGTATTTTCTACTCATTCCATTGGCAATAAAGAATTCCAGTGAATCAGACAACATTTCCAGGTCAGAAAACAGTAGGTGTATTGGCAATTGGATGAAGATTATTAATTGACCAAGATGAAGATTACTTCATTAATTGACCAAGATTAAGGTTATTAATTGACCAAGATGAAGTTCTCTGAGAAATGCCAAGGTACTGGGAATGTTTGAGGTATGCTCAGCATAATAAGATTCATATCTTCTTAAAGTACCTCATTGCTAATGCTTTATCAGTAAACTTTACTTCTGACTTTCTGATTCTCTTGATCAATTAAGATGTAGTAATACAACAAAAGCTAGGTGTGTGTGTTCAGGTGTTGTTCTGCACAAGAGAAAATAAAATTATCAATGCAAAAGCTTGGTATGCTACTGTGGTTGGAAAACCACTTTGCAATTCTGTAGAGGACCTCCTTCCATCGATACTCTGTGATTAGCTGACTGCAGATACTTCCAGCTTCATCTTATACCCCTACCTTGGTTCGAGAACCTTGGTTCTCGAAATACATATTTTCTCAGAGTGAAACTTCAGTGGTGTTGCACATGAGTTTTGGAACATTGGTCTTCCCACACATTTGTCTAGGCTGCGTATGAGAGATTCTGCAGCCGATGATTTCAGGGTGTGTAAGAGTGTTTAATTGATATATATATATATATATATATATATATATATATTTCATTTATATATATATATATATATATATATATATGAATATTATTTCTACATATTTGTAAATATGTAATTTGTAAATCTGTAAATATGTCTTTTATATTTTTATTTTTTTTAAATTTTCTATTAATTTTATATATTTGAATATCTATAAATATGTATTTTATAAATCTGTGAAGATGTATTTTGTGTTTTAATTTTGTTTATTTTATTTTATTTTTCTTCAGCGGCCAACAAATTATTTAATCAATATTGTCTCAATTTTGCATTAAAGTGACATTGGTAAAAATTTTCCAATGTAAAAACTAAAACCATAAATTAAAGAGAAAAGATGTCATGTTGTTATTTATGTACTCATTCTTAATAATGAAAACTCTGTGAATATTGGTATTTCTCAACCTCAATTTGTAATATTCAGGGCGTATAGTATGTTTTATTTAGATGAAACAGTTAACTTTCAGTGCTGCACATTACCCATGAATTATATTCGTTATATTTTGGTTTTGCTAATGAGGCTGTGTAACAAGACAGAATGGAAGGCCAACTGAGGCAAAGTGAGGTCAGTAACAAAAAAAACAATACGCAAAAAAAACAATATTTTAACAATAATATATTTTTTATTTCACAAACAAAACTATTCCATCTGTCGCTGGTTATTGTAATCTGGTAGCCAGTATTCTGTCAGCCTCTCTCCACCCGCTCTCAACTGCACCGTGCACCGTGGAGAAGTAGTGTTGGCTGGTGGCCTCCCCGCCAAACAGCAGGCGTGGTGTCCCAGAATACATAATGGGCTCACGTAGCCCTTCAGTAGGATCATCAATTATGTCTGAACGCAGACCATGGTAGCTGTATGAGCCTCGGAAGTGGGGATTTGTGGCCCACGTAGAGCTGTCAGGAAAAGCAAAGAAATCTATAGGATTTTTTATTCAATTTCATTGTAAGATAAACAACTTGTGATATTGGAATGTGGACATTATGACCATTTTTGTTGAAGCAGGAATGTGTCTATTTTTCTGGAAGGCTGTGAAAAACAAACCATCTGCAAAGTAAAGTTATGATAAGCTGCCATGGCCAAGGTGTCTGTAATAACTGGGAGAAAATGAAAGTTAACTAGGTTGTTATCCTGGGGTCTTTATTTTTTTGTACGAACCAAGAAGCTAATGCTGTAATATAAAGAGTAGAATATAACTGACATCTACAAGATGTCTGTATAAAGTTATCTGCCAAACCATCAGTGGACAGCGACACAAACTAATAAATTGATATCAATTGAGAATATGCATCCATAGCCTGAACCAGGCTTTCGATTATATGTCTGCAATTACAGCAATGTGACTAAAATTACTTTGAATATCCAGCACGTTGCAAATCTTGAGACACCATTCATTGTGTCACAAATGTAGCATCAAGTTGAAGAATCTACTGATTTCAGTTTACCAATTGCTCTATGCAGTGTTGCTGACAAAGGCGTGTATTTCAGACAATTACATGTGTGTATGTTTATTTGTTATGTGCGCCAGGCAGAAAATGGCTTTCCATAATTTAATTATCAAACTATTTTACTGTCGACTCCAATAGTCTCAATGTCAATCAAGAGAACAACAGATAAGCAGATAAAGAATATCCCGATAATACCGTATGGCTATTATCCGAGTCTCATCTGTACAAATTTAAAAATAGAGAAAGACCGAAATTATGGGGAATTGCTGGATATATTGAGACAAATTGTTTACAATCGTGATTCACGAACTTCTTAAAAAATGTTTTATTATTTTTGTACATTGAATATTAAGGAAATGTTATAAGGAAGCTTTCCGTTCTGTTAGATATTAAGAACATAAGGAGAAATACAATAACTGAATATTGTGATGCGTAATGCACCGCCTTTGGTAAAGAAAAAAATGCTTTTCAGAAGTTTTTTTAAAAGTTATAATACTACCATAAAACCTACCTGGTAAACTCTAGCACCAATTCCTTTTATTTATTCTGTGTTCAAATAAATGTAATACTTAACTAATTCAAGATTTTTATAATTAAATGCACTCAAAAATGAAAAGAAAGAACTGAAGTTCTCATCAAAAACAAAACCGTCTCCCAATAAAAATAAAGTGAGTATGCTCACCGTCGCAGTTCCACCGAATCTTGATAGAGGGAGAAATGTGGTTTACAGAACTTCCGAACCAACCAGTCCAGTTTCATTTTTAATGCATGCAGAGGAAGTGTTTCCACAAACTGGACCATATCCCCTGTCAACCACAGTATCAGAACATTGTCTGACCCTACAAAAAATATTTATTTATATATCTTAAAGAACACATGGGACACAAAAGGTTCACTTATTGCCATGAAAACAACAGCTGACCAATTCCTTCAGCCAATTAGATTAGTTCAGCTCCGCTCAATTGAACCACTGCAGTGCACCGCGCTGTGAAGTCAAAGACTGTGTGCCTTGTGATCAATCCAACACACCATAATAAGACAATGTCAGTCGTTTGATGTGTTTCACATCCGAATATAAAATAGTAACAGTGAGACGTCTGTTGTATACTCGTAAAATTCTTAGAATGGTCATCTGTAATAGGACTTGCACACGACAAGCAAGTACATACATTTTATTTAAATTTTGCACATTACATAGGAATTAATTCAATCTATAAATTGGTCTATTAATACAATGCATTACTATTTGAAGACAATGTAAGTCATAAGAATATAGAATGTTAAAGTTAAGCTATAGAATGTTATTAAAAATAAAATTAAGAAGAAATTAACCTGTCGCTTTCATTGCACCAAACAGAATCTATCCCTCTCACTCAGAGTACCTCTTAATTCCTTATCCCATATAAAAGCCAGGTTTGTCTCTTCTCCCCACCACCTGGTCTCGTACCTCAGAGCCATCTTAATTGCTGCCCCTAAGTTTAAGTTGTTGATACTCTGTACTTTTGAGATGGGCAGTGGTGGTGTGAACATAGTTTCATGACTGAAATCAATCGTCCAATTTCCCTGATACTTCTTTGAAACTCTATCCCTATATTTCTTTGAAACAGTATGAATTTCAATTTTATAAAAACAACTTAAATCTATTTTTCACAGGAAAATAGGTAACGTTGTGATGATAAATCTGTTGAGTAACATGTTGAGCAAGTAGTATTAAAAATTCTAATATAACCATTGGATCACTATTTGAGATTTTTAAATTTTTTACAATTGTGAGTTTAAAAAAAGGACAAATGACAATTTTTAAACAACTATCAAATATAAATTTCATCTAGATTTGTTCCTTGAGTGTGGTTAAGCTATCAGAAAAATAAATATATGTGAATTTTTGTAATTCTGTGTTTTGCCATTTCAATAAAAACTTAACTTTTTTTTTTTGGGTTGAGCACAATATTTTGCTTTCTTATTATGTCACTCGAAAGTATTATTAAAAAATATTTTATGCTTTCTTTGCGTGTCTACTATATTAGTAAACATTCTAATAATTAAAGGGTTTTTATTGAGATATTAGATGATTTTCTAGTTTTTTCTTAAAGCTGTAAACAATCACAATTAAACACAATTGTATATATATATATATATATATATATATATATTATATTTATATATATATATATATATATATATATTTATATTTATATATATATATACATATATATATATATATATATATATATATATATATGTATATTCATTTAATTTCATTCCAGACACAAATTAATTTTCTTAGTTTAAATTAAGCCGTTTTAGAATTGGCAAAAAAGATTAAACTTTTTGCAGAAAATTAAGAGCCAGTTGTTAACAATTCTTTCTTTGTTCCACTGTTTACCCGGTTACATTTGAGGTCTTACTGGATAACATTTAACCATCACCCAATTAACAGTAAATATATTTATTCAATTTATTTAATTGACATTAAAAACATTCTTCTTTCACTGTAAGTCGAAAGTACAAACATAGTTGTTCTAACAAACTCACGTTGCTTGCAAAGCACCCAACGGCACAGTGACTATTACAGTAGATGCTTCATACACGCTCCCATCGGCGCAATGCACCGACACCAAGTCGCTCACCATATCCGGCATCCAGTTCACACAAACCACCTCCTTGTTCAGTTTGATATCCACAAGCATTTTATTCTGCAAAAATATTTGTTATAATCTTTGTCAAGTCATTTAGGTTTTTATTATGACTTCTGACTAATTTAGCATGTACCCAGTATTGTTACATATCATTTATAAATAAAACATTTTCAAAATAAATGTTTTTTTTAATATTTACAAAAATAAATTTTTTCTTCTCCAATGTTTCTTTGAGAAAATTGAATAATAAAAATAGAAGTTGTTTTATATACAAGTCATTCTTTGACCATTTGTGTAAAATACTTGTCGTACAAAATTTTCCTATTATTTGAAATAATTTTTCATTTTTTTGAAATATTACAGATACCGAAGAAAATAAACTTTGTGAATTCTGAAGAAAATCAGTTTTTTGTGGAGTCTAAAGAAAATAATTATTTCAGCTCTAACACGTTTCTCTATTTGCAAAAGCGTTCGAGTCATGTTTTCCGATGCACTACTGTGTGAGTATCGTCTTTGAAACACAAAATGTTAAATTTCTGGAGGAAATTCTCAGAAATATTTTTACTTGCATTTAAATTGTGCTTGCATGTGTCATCTTCTTAAATATTAATTCATTGGTCTGTAAGTTTCTCTAATTTAAGTTTTGGTGTCCTCTAGTGATAACCTACCGTGCTCTTCCATACTGTTGTTGCAAGCTGTAAAGTAGCTCAGCGCCTCGACTACCAACATAAAATTTTGAATACTAGACCTTTGGGTGTAAACTCGGTATTTGAATATTACACCTAATGCACATAATTTTATATAGTGTTTCTGTCTTTTATTTTTAATAAATTGTCCAGGTTTTAAACACTCCCTCTATAGTACCGTGATTTCGGCTAATAATAGTTACTCCCCTGGATAATAACATTCTTGAAGGAACTAACCACTTGTTAAATTTCCCAAAGTCATAAACAATTGACTTAAACTAAATTTAATGCTTTTTGGCGAAGTGAACATGAATGTGAATCAGCAATGGAGCCTTCAGTCATCATAAAATTCATCTGTATGAAATCCATCTAAGATCTGTGTTTAAAGTAACAGACACATGCCCGGTATTTATTTTAGACCGCTAATATGGATTGTTTATCGCATTACAGATATCCACCGTATTACTAATGGCAAGCCCAATCGTTTTTTGAATATGAAGTTAAATCTGACACATAAAATCATGAATAAAAAATAAATTTGTCACGAAGGATCAAAATATTTCTATATAAATTGATAAGAAGATTTAGATCATGTGTGCGGCGTCACAAACGTCAATGTTTCTGAGCCATCCATCCGGTGGCATTTCGGTTGTACCAGTGACTGGCCCTTAATAATATTGTTTAGAAATCCATACACCTCTAGTGATAGATATGTTAAAAAATCAAATTACACATTTTGATAGCTAGAAGTATGCATTCTGTCACAGTTTAATACAAAATATAATGAAACATTGTTTAATATATTTTTATTAACAAGTGTTATGGTGGTACTGTCCATTATTGGTGTCATTACCTTATTCTGCTTATTTTCTTTGCACGTTGATAAATTAAATGGGACAGATCGCCGATAAGAAGCAAATTTTTTATATTTTCTAATGTGTGTCATCATGAATATTGCTTATTTTGTTGAAAAATTTGAATTAATCTAATTCATAATAAATGCAATAATACAGTTATCCCATAATCTTTCAATATTAATTATACACTCATGAACGTATTCAGAGAACGAAGAAAAAATTAGAATAACATAAATTTTTTATCGTTTCGCACTGGCCATCCATACCAGGATATGTAATTTTAAAAAGGATGATTTCAATTAAATTTTATTTACAACCGTCATTTGTTTTTTTTGGTTATCTGTTAATTTCTTTATTGCGTACAATATTCAATATGGATTAGTCTAAACAATTTTGTAACAAACACTGTATTTTTGTTGTTTTTATCACAAATTTTATATCATTGCGTTAAGGGAACATTATTAAAAAAATTTAAGTAATATTGCCGGATCTCAGCGATGCTCAAGTATTGAAACCTGTAACTTAAATTGAAAATGGTTACACTTAGATGAAGTGACTCAAATGTTAGTCCACTTCCAAGTCTGGAATTTTTCGCAACGTTAAACAATACGGGCAGATTGGAGAGTACACAAGATGTAAAGGGCAAGATCGCAGAAGAGTAATAACAGAGAGGGACAACAGATTTATAGCAAGCAGTGGCTGAAGAAACTGACACAAACAAAAGCATTAGAAGAGAAATAGAGGCATACTTAACTACCAAAGGATATTTACTCACTGCAGGTCATCGAGTAGCTCGGTCCAACTTTGCTTATTCACACTGACACTTGGATGATGACGCTTGGGCAAAGGTACTCTTGACTGGTGAGTTCAGATTCTGTCTTAAGTCAGATGATGAAGGATGGAGATGACTCGAAGAAAGATATGCTCAGTGAAGCATTGTTGGAAGAGAGTTTTATTATGAAGGGTCAGTAATGGTATGAGGCGGAATTTCCTTAGGAGCCTGTAAGGAGATACACATAGTAGAAAATGGTACCCTAACTGTGGCAAGATACATAACGGACATTTTAGAGCGTATTGTGCACCTTTTTTCACATACATACACATTTAAATAATTTTAAAAACTACATGTGTATTTATATCAAATCATGATTCCAATGATTTTTTGATTGCAATAGTCTTTATCAGTAACATATTAAGATGTAGACAGCTTACTAAAGCGATTTAAAAGTTTTGATCAGCTGACAGTGAAATACAATACATTAAACAGATTGGTTACTCGTCACAATTACAGAAAAACATTACAGGAGAATAAACCTTGAACAAATATAACGACTATTAAACAGAGATTCTTTAAATTATCAAAGTTTAAAACAGAACAGAAGAAAGTGTCCAAATTCTGGACTGCAAGTCATCATCTTATCTCCATATGACACAAGGGTGCACATGGCAGGTGAACCTTGCAGAATATTTGTTTTTAGATGATGGGTATGAAAAGGCTAAACCTTCTTAAATCAGTCCTCTATTTTTTACTTGCTCATTCCTATGGCTTTACATAACCGATATGATCAATTTACAGTGATGTAGAAGAGGGGTCATTAAACTGATTAAATGATAACAATTTTTATTCATTATAGTTCCGGTGCACAATTCCGTTCATTCTGAATAGGAACTTGTAAAAATAACTTGCCCTAATTTGTACAGTGAATATTAGATTAAGTTAGGTGAAGCAGAACGCAATTGGAAAATACATGATCATATGATTTCTACCACCAATTTATCTTATTAATAATAACTTGTCTGTTAAAAGTTGTCCAACTCACCATCAACACATCAAACAGACCATAGTACCCCGTCTTTGTGTGCCAAGATAGACTCTGTGGACCATCGACAATGTGATAATCCGTCCAGCCCTTTGTGGAGATGAGGTTCCAGCTTCCAGACGGATATTCAGTATATACATACTTCTTAAACCACTCTAACAAACTATCCAGTAGTAAACGTTGGGGGATGAGGTCAGGCGAGTTGGACAAATAGGATTCATATCTGTGCATCAGTAAAAAAATTTTAATATTTGATTTGTAGGGACATTTATAAATTACAGTCTATGGTTTTTGAAGCCGTTCACCACCCATATTCCTACTGACTTTTGCCTGATTATGCCAGATCACTTTAAAATCACTAAAGGAAATGATTTGGAGCCCCATGTTAGTGCGAGATTCAAGTTGTTAGCATTTAACATCTGTGGTAATAGAATTGAATTGTATTATAAATTCCTTACTATATTGTAGTATTCAATTACTCACTACATGTTGCACCGAGTGTGATTTGTTTTTGATTTGCAACCGAAAATTTCCTGCAATTCTTGTTTCCTGTCCATTTTCTTTAAAAATGATTTTTATTACAATGGGACAAGATATGAAAAAATTTCATTACTTAGAATCATGTTCATATACACTTAAAAACCCAGAGAAACCGGCTCGCTACACCAATTTAACAATGTCTTAATGAAATAATAATTAGTGACCTTTTTACAGGACCAGAGAAGAGAACAAAACCAGAGCAGCAAGCGATGTATGGAACTGTGTTAGAGTTAAATTTCCATGATGAGGACCTCACTATGCAAATCCTCCTCAAAGTCAGGTCTTTGTGATTTACATGACAAGTTCAATATAACATTCAAACAATGCTAGGCTGGGATGGCATCAGAAGATATTATGGACAATAGAACTGACAAGTAACGGTGTATACCCAAAACAACAATATGTGACACGGACAGGCCGGTTGTGAAATGAATGCAAGATATTGCATGAGCAGTTAGCAAGACGTAAAAGGTTAGCACTAAATGGTGTGCTAGGAAGAATTTTTGAACTTGCATTCTCTTCTCCCTAGTACTTGTTATGACAACTCGCAATAGATTTTGTACTTATTAAAATATGTTAATATTAAAAGCCTTAACAACAGGTAAAGTTGTGTGAACTTATTCCATGCTCACCCCGCCTGAATGAAAATGGTGCAATATTTTAATGTACAGCCAGTTTATTAGATATCTAGATTCTAAAATACACTCACGTTTTGTTGAAATTATTATCCATTGTGGCAATTGGTACTCTTCTGACGGACATCAAGGCATCGTATATTTTCAGTATTGTCTTTCCAGCCTGCTCGATGGGCAATCTGCTGCCGTTGGCCAAAAAAAAATTAAAATCGAGGTCGTCTATTTCAACCATCGGTACTCCTGCTTCTTTCGCTAATTTATAGACAGTGTTGTAGCCGTGCATCCTGGAATAGTGATCTACTGAGGTGAATACATATACAAACAATTTATTTATTTATATACTTTAATGTATCTAATTGATACACATAGCGGATTTATTGATACGATTACATAATACCACATAATACCTGCAGGCAGCCCAGTTTGATGAACAGCTGGGAAGCAAACCTGGGCTCTGCAGTACGCCACTGCATCAAAGACCTTATAACATCTTATCAACCCAACACACCATGGCGATGACCTTTATGTATCAATTATGTATCATCGACAATTTATATATCGACATGAGAAAAACGCTAGATGTGTTTGTGCGTGTGAATGCATTCCAGTGGTATAAGAAAATTAAAATAACATGATTATGTTACTTTTGAATTCTGAAGTTTTTAACAGTTACAATTAGGCTAAAATACTTCATTCATTTATTTATAAATATTAAGTTACAAAAAAATGGTGTACGTATATGGCAAACATATCTCTTTTATATGTATAGCCACAAAGGCAATCCCTTCAATGACAATAACTACGTGGAAAAGTTGAAAATGGACTGATGCGAAGATATGATTCCAGTATTAAATAGAATCCAACATATAACGAACACCTCTGTAATTTAAATAGTTTTAATTTAATTAGCTTTCATAATAGAACTTTATATTTGAAGGTGGACGACAATTGAAATATGTTAACAAATATAATAGAATACCGCAGAGAGCTACTTGCAGAGGCCATTGTCAAGGTTAAGAAACAAACGGGCAGTTTACAAGCAGATGGATAGGTCAGGTAGCTAATTATCATAATTAGTTTACAAACTCTTTATTCATGTTTCTAAAGATCATTTCCCTTTTTCAGCCTCGGCAAAAACGAAGAGATTCAAAATTTTACATATTCGTTTATGTCTTATATCATTCCTTGACTATATAAAAAAGCCATTTGCCTAGTACAGAACTAAATATCGATGTGATGATTATAGATTTTACAAGGTTCATGTTATTTGACTGATGTCTTAATTTGTATTATTTAAATGGAAAATGTTACATTCATTTTAAACGTTGAAACTTTTAAACAACTCCTTTATTTTTATTAGAGAATCAAAAGAATTTGAAGCGCTGCTTTATCCCTAGATAATGTCAAATACACATTATTCCACACACATTAATGTGTTTTTTCAAAGAAGCACAACGAAGGAGTTTTTAATTTTACACAATCATTTCACTAGTCATTGGAAGTGGCCAAAAATGCTTGCACAACCGTAGTAGGCATAAGTAATTTATGTCTTCAGTATTGTTTGCGTAGTATAAATAAAATTTTGCATACTAATAACACTTTTAGCATACTAATAATAATATTTTTTAAATTTTTAAGTGTAACTTACGCAATATAAAATAAGCAACGATATCTTTTGTTTGTGCAATGGTTTCTACAAGTAAAAAAAGGCTTTAGATGCGACTTTTCCAAATCTTCATTTCTCTAGAAATCTTTTTCATCCACACATGCCTTTGAATGTCACGTAATATTTTGTCGTAAGAAATAAATAAAAAAAGAATCTGCCTGTATAAATTTTACACACTCGAAAACTGTTTGTTTGAATTCAATAAAATTTCAATAAAGCCATCAGGGATGTGTCTCAATAATAACGTAGACCCTTAAATCAGCGTGCTACACGGAGCCAAGTGGAGGATCTATGGAAAATTTATATGTAAGTGGAGCTTTTCTACTAGATGGGTAAAACCGTACGAGACATATTACTTTTAGAAATTTTATTTTCAATATTTCCTATAAAAAATCAATCGTGTTGTAGGTCTAAAATTTGTAGCTAATTTAAATAAATATTAAAACTCATTTTAAATCAAAATTACTTTACGCAAGCAGTCAGTATGATTAGAATATGTTATGTAACATGAAGGAAATACTCGTTAAAAAAATATTATGTTGGTCAGAAACAATTAAAATTTTTTCATATCAGATAACTCTACAAAATAGTTTCGAATGAGGGTATTTTTTAATTATTTCCATGAATTTTTTAAACTTCAACCTCTACATATGAGTTAAAAAAATGTTATCTTCGAATTTTTTGTTTCTGAAAGTAAAGCTATAACTTTGGTGCGGTTTTTGTTACTAAAACTTTGTATTTGTTTGTTAGGCATGAAACATATTCCACATCTAGTAATGATGGCTATCAATATTGAGCTTAATATCCGATTCCTCTTTCTCATAAAACTTCACAGGAATTTATGTCCAGCTATCATGAGCGAGTGTTTTGATGAATATAACACATTTATATTCATCAAAACATTCGCTCTTTGCTTTTGCTCCAAGAAACTTTGATCATACCATTATGTACCCATCGCCAATGAAGTGAAGGCAAGATTATTGTTTTAAAATATTTCTTTTCATTGCTTTTTTCACTTCTCTCCAAAATCATAGCTTTCAAACAGCAACACGTCCGGCAAAACATACTTCTTGTCTGCAAATTTCGGACATTGAATTAAAATAGTTCATTCCTTAGTTTATTCTAGGATTCCTGCAATCTGCGCAATTTAATCTTACTAAAATCAATCTTAGTTTATATGTTACATGCATACAGACAAATGTATAGACAGACAGACAAAAAGTACAAACACCATTTTTATAAAAAAGAGTTCTATTATAATTACTATAAAAAAATTTATTTTGTCTCACAATTTATGGCTTTCTTAATTTTTTTAATTTGTGATGTTTTGGTTGAACCAAAACAAATTGCTTATGTCGCAAATAATTGCAGAATTTGTTTTAATCAAGTTGTATTGCACTTCTACACGGACAGAGCCTCTCATCAAAATATTAATTTTCATGTTTTGACCGATTTAGAAAAGGGAAATTTTAGAAAAGGGGTAACTCCTATTAATTTAAAATTCTAAAGAGGAAATATTTCATATCAGAGATATTCATAGAAATATCGTGTAGTGTGATGTAAATATGATGTAGCGTGTTGTATAAACGTATTTTAATAATTCATTCAGTGACATCACCTTGCAACAAAGTCCTTACTGAATTGTCACAAGTTTTTAGACGTTTTGTTGCCCTCTAGTGGCCTTTTCCTATAGTCGATTTAATTTTGTATACTATGGTCAATAAAGTTATGTTTCCTACTAAATAGTTACTCTGTACTAGATATTCCTTAGCACTAAATGACACTAGTCATTCATTAAAAATATTTATTTATATAGATTTATCAACAATAATGAAAAAACAAACTCGGGTTAACAATTCATATAATATCGCTATATGTTTATATTTTACTTATATTTCACAATTTTTCTTGTTGTATCTTTTATAATTTTATTATTATTAAATAGATATTGTAAATATTTGTCTAATAATATTCTTGCAAAATGAAACTATTTTTATTACTATTTACATATATTTTATAATCATGTCTAAATTTTGTCTCGATTAATAATATTTGTTTGGCATTTCTTAACATTTATTGTCATTGTCTATCATATTTTTAGTTATTTTCATTAGCATAATAGAGTCAGCTGTAATATGTGTTTACATTACGATGTCTTCTGTAGTCTATCCAATCAATTAAAAGATTCCATCATTATCATTAATAGTGACATCTGTTTTCCGTAAAAGAGACCACAGCTTAATACTTTTAAACATAGTGTCACCCTCTGTCACCAGATGTCAAAATTTAGTTTATTTAAACTGTTTTTTATATAATTATTAGACATGTGTATAATACATCAGACAAACTGTTTTTTATATAATTATTAGACATGTGTATAATACATCAGATTTTCTGAATTTTTGAAATAGGTTCAAAAAAAATGAAGAATTCATGCCTGAATATATCTGATACACGGAGATAGTGTTAAGTACCTAATACAGATGGTGTAAAATTGTACAAATAATGGAAGCAGTGTACTTTCTTACGCATGTAAGTTTGATCCGCAGGTGTCAATACAAATATTTTTTTCCTATACCATGTACCTACCTAGTTTAAAAATTACAAGAAACAATGTGTAAGGATTCCGCAAATGAAAACTCCATCTTGAATAAATATAAATGTGGATATGTGCAGAAGAATCAAAGACCTGGAAATGCGGCTATGTGCAAGTATTTTTTTATTGCCCTATTACCTTTAATTCGGCTAATTTCCAGGGAATGCCACAGTATTGTGAAGGCTTTAAAATATACCCGGCGTAGTGGTATTCAGACACGCATTATAATTATCAAACACCTTAACCTCCTTCCAATCTCTCCTTACTAATATTTCTCCACAAACTGCAGCTTCCTAACTCTTCAGCTCAAGCAGCTTGCGCTTAATTTGGAGAGATCGGGATCGGACATTGTTCTTCTATGGATCCAGGCTCATTGTAGTACATTAGGTAATAAAATAGCTAACACAACACTGGTGAACGGAGACCCATATTACTCTTACAATTTCATTGAGGATCTCCTTCCTTTGGATTATTCTTGGATGTTCTTTGATTGGCTGACTGGATGTGGAGGATCATCTTAGATTGCAGGGTGCTGAGTATTTCCAGGTTCAACCAACTATACCCTCAAAACTTTGTTTCCCAGAATACGTATTTTCATGAAAAGAAGTTTCGGTAATGGGTTGCGTGTATTTAGTACTATACTCTATTCCTAGATAGATTGCATATTAAGATTTTCTAATCTGCAATTGAAGAATGGGTGAGGGTAATTTCAATAATTTCATTTGCATTTGCATGCCCGTTAAAAATTAATTTGTTTATTTATAAATAGTAATTATATTTGCATTATCAGTAAATATATTTGTTTTTATTTTATGTTTTCATTTCGTTTATTTTATTTTATTTAGTTTGCTCTAGAGTTCATTTTTTGTAACCAAACTTGTTATGTACTTATTCTCTATAATAATATCCTGTAAAGAAAAAAATCGCTGGTACCACAAATATTATTATAGAGAGTTTTTCCTGAATGTATTTCTCACCTTTGATCTGCATTATTCAGGATGTAAAGTATGTTTTATGTCAATTGATACAATTGCCTTTCAATGCTACGTGTTACAGAAGATGCATAAATGTTAGACTTTGTTTTGCTGTTGAGGCTGTGCAACAAAACAAAATGGAAAGTAAATTAAAACGAGGATAGGAACAGAACAAAATGGTATAGTTTGCATTAACGCAATGATCCATTGTTTGTTTCACAATTGTCTCATTCAAACAATTGTCCCACTTCTCTCTGGTTATTGAAATCTGGCCGCCAGTATCCTGGTATCCTCTCTCAGCCCACTTTCAACAGCACTGTACACCATAGAGTAGTAGCTCTGGCTGGATGTCTTCTCACCGAAAAGTAGGCGCAGCATCCCTCAATATGCGATGGGCTCACCTAATGTCGCGATAGGTAATAGTATCAATTATGTATGAGTGCAGACCATGGAACTTGAGGTTTGATGTTCCAGGTGGACAGACCAGGTCGTTCCAGGTGGTGGTAAATGGACTTAACTCTCAAAGTCTCTTAACAGAATTCCATAGTTGGGTTTAGTATCCAAGTACCTACAGGCAGACATTGATTCATTATATTTCAGTTGCTATTGTAGCCATTGTCATTGTCAGTATTTGGTTTATTTTTACTGTTATTACTTTTCCACATGCTGTTGAAAATTGAAGCAATAGCTTTTTCTCACAATTTTGTTCTCGTGAGTGATTCATTACGCGGCAGCAATTATTGCGACATATAATTTCACGTAATTCTTCATTAAATAGCAGTGAAACAAGCTTTTTATTTCTCGTCAAGTTTTGTATTAGCAAATGGACTACTTGCAGCTCTATAATTGGCAGCTCGTGTGGAAACGAAAAAATATTGTAATTTTATTTACAAATGATATTTTTGCAGACACAGAACATTATCAATTAAAGTGACATATATATACATATATATATATATATATATATATATATATATATATATATATATATATATGTATATATATATATGTATATATAATACTCAAGTTCACAATCATATTCATAGAGAAAAAGGAAGGAGAACAGAGTAATCCATAGAGATTTCCACATAATTTCATTGTAAGATAAACAACTTGTGATACGCAAACGTGGCCACTGTAATCAACTCTTTTGAAGCAGGAACATACTTATTGTTAACAAAAACTACAAAAGAAACTATACACATAGTAATATTGAGACAAGCAGACTAAATTAAACTTGCTGTGATTTGAGGAGATTGAAATATATGGAAGAAAACCAAAATTGCCTTAATTCATTATTTTCTCATACCAAGCCGAGACGTTGATGCTTTAACCTAAAGAGTGATACAAAACTAATATTTTCAAAGTCTCCATGTAAAGTCACCTGCTGTACCCTCAGTAGACAGCGAAGGGAACTAACTGAGAAAAATTTAATCACATAGGCTGAATTAGGCTATTGATATGTCGTCAGTATCACCACTATTTTGAGTACCAGTAATCTAGTAAATCTTAAGATTACTTGCTACAAATCTTAAGATTTCCCACAATGATGAAGTATCTCAAAATTTATGAATACCGAGCATGTGGTATATCTTGAGATACTCATTCATTGCGGGAAATGTGATGAATGCCATAGGGGCGAGTTACCGATGGAGCACCAAATTGAAGAATCCACTGAGTACAACTTACAAATAGCCCTTTACAGTGCCACTGACAAAGGCACATGTTACCCTATGTTTATTTTGTATGGTCTAGATGTACCAATTTTCATAAATTTTTTGTCAAACAATTTTGCAGCAGTATCTTAATATTACTTAACATTGTCTTAATATTAATATAGGGAATAACATGTAAGCCGATAGTGATATACTGAGCAAACAAAACTGCACAAATTCAGTTAAAGAATAGGTTAATGCTACTGTATGGCTGTTAACCGGAGCCTCACTCATACACAATTAGAAATAGAGAACAGAACCAAAATGATTAAGGCTTGGTGTATAGAGACAAAAGATTTGCAACATGGATTCATTAATTATATTATAAAATGTTTTATCATTTCGGTTTCATCTTTAACATCTGCAGAGGTAGAACCTCCACGAACCAGTCAGCTCTCCCTATGAGCAATAGCGCCTGAATTTTGTGTGATCCTGTAAATTTAATTTATTTGGTTTAAGGTGAGTTATTACAGTAGTTTGGTATGTTTCACGTATAAGTACAGAAAAAGAACTAGTATGACACCGGAAATACATTTGTAGAATCCATTAATGTTCGTTCCTAATATGACGTACTCGTAACAAACAAGTGGTAGCATATGAAATAAATTTAGCGTATTACCTTGGAATATGAAATGATCCGTGTGGTAATTGGAATATTAATACGATACCTGTCAGTAACTTCCATCAATACATGTCATATCAATTAATGCAGACCTTGGACTTAGTCAAGTACATGAGTTTACTTAGAATCATTACAAGAATATGTCATAGATGTAGTATTAAAAATGAAAGACAAAAGATATTAGCCATAAGCTGTATAAAGCTTATAAGCTATATAGTGATAATTTTATATGCAACAATATAGTTTTATATAAGTCAGCGTTATGGGTAGATTTACCTTTTTAACTTTCATTTCTGTAATAACTTAACCACTGCACACTTATTCTGAATATTTTTAGAAGACTAATTTTGTTCCATCTTCATTTATATTTCTTCCGTTGATGCTTGGTCTATTAAGATGATTTGTTTGAGTTCCAGTTGCTTCTAAACTTTCATATAAGTACAGCATGAGTTAAACTGTTTGTAAGTTATGCGTATTTTAAAATCAGACAAGCGCAGTAATAACGATCTGAGTGTTTCTGTTCAGAAACAAATATTTGCTCTATTTCTCCAAAAGTCGAAAGCATATATTTAATTTCAACACTCTTCCATGCGGCCGCTAACATCCTGTATTGAATATGTTCATTTTCTAACACATAAACTTTTAAATGTGCTTGTCTGTTCAGTTTAAGCTAAATTATTATCTTAGACTAAATAAAGATATTTTTATTTATTGCTTAAATGATACCAAAAGACATTTTAAAAAATTATGGAGAAGTTAATCAGCTGGTATCTCCGTACCATACACGTCCTCCGGCCATCTATCTGTCTCTTTCACTCAGATTATTTCTCACTCCCTCGTCCCAAATAAAGCCCAAGTTTGCCTTGCTGTCATCCCAACAGTTGTTATTGTATCTCAGAGCCATTTTAATAACTTCTGCTAAGTTCAATTTGTTAATACTCCGCACTTCGAGGTGGGCGGCAGCAACGTGAACATAGTTTCGTGTCTGAAATCCGACGTCCAATCTCCCTTGTACACTTTTTACTTCGGAACTAAACAAATGACAAGACAAAGCCACACATACTTTTTCATATAACAGAAGCAGGCTGAGTTTGGATCGTGCAGAAACAAGCTGAATTTCTAAATTTAAAACTTTCAATGGTTTGGGTATTAGACAATACACATAAACACACACACACATACACATACATGCACACATGTATATATTTTTTAAATAATGTATTTGTATGTGTGTGTAATACAAATTTTTAGAGTATGTTAATGCAATACAGTCCATTTCATACTTATACCGACACGCACACACACATGTGCCATCAGAAGGAACACACACAAGTATGGTTTTTAATTATGTGTTTTATCGGCTGTGTTACTGCAATACAATAAATTTCACACACACACGTGTACATATACCACTGAATAAAACCCTCACACACACCTACCACTGGATGGAACACACATACACACACACACACACATGTACATATTTGAATTCAGGTTTTTTAAACTATTTTACTGCAACTTTTTAGTTTAACACCTATTTGACGCTTATAATAACTTTTTTCATTATACACAGTGTCTGTGAATAGATGTCGGACAAAGAAAGATGCTATTCTTGGGGTATAAAGAAATAAATTGTTATCGAAATAAATGTAAAACATGCCCTTTTTCTAATTGAGGGTAAAAAAAATATTACACCTAACCCTTTTTAACACAGCCAATACTTGCCCAGTGTACGGTGTTTACCTACAGTGGCAATGTTTTTGCAGCTGTTCGCGAGTTATTCCCCCGAGTGTCGCTGACCAATGTGCGCAAGTATCATGTGTACAAAAAAGGTGACAAATAATTATGAATATTATTTTTAATTTTCTGCACGAAAAAAGTCATTCTTCAAATTTTATTTTAACGACAATCAACTATTTTCCAGTCAAGGAAAAATATCTTTCTTTATCTAACACTTAGTCTCGGACACCATGATATGAAAATAAATGACTGATACATTTTTAAATAAATTTTTAAACTAACTATGAGTTTAAATTAAGTATGTTCTGAAATATTTTACCAAACGAGTTAAGTACAATAAAACATTTTAGAAATGTTAAATGCGAGCATCTCATTTTGGAACAAATAAAACATTTTGTTTTTATTATTATCTATCAATGGCACCTTATAAAATTAAGGCACTGAACCAGTTATTTAATAAAAATTATAAAGTCTTCAGTAGCTTTACTGCGCTGGACCTCACGAAGACCTTAATCAACATAACAAAATTTCATTACATTAGCCGCGCTAAAACTAATACATTAACTGGCTAACTTTCATTTTTTTGATTCTTGAAAAAGATATGTTTGCACTGAAGTCCATTCGCCAAGTGAAAACTCTAGTTTCAAGAATTTTGTTAATTTTTACCCAAATACATATATTTATTTAATTTTTTCAGCATTAACAAATATTTGGTATGCCTGATAAGCAAGTAAAGTAAAGTACTTAGAACTGTTTGGTCATATATACTTCTTAAATCCTGTTTTTTGTTTACACTTTACTTTTTCTTTTATCTTCTGTTATTTATTTAAATGTTCAAAATTACAATCAAACATGTGCACATTTTTTACATCAAAAACACTTTTGCAAGATATTTCAGGTTTTTTTCTCATCATTTTGGTTTATACCAAAGAATTTTCTCTTTAACCCTTTTTTTGTACCAAGTCCAAATTTTAATTCATAAGTTTTTACAATCTCATCATCAGAGAGGTATCTGCTTTGTCACAAGAGTAATAAGGTGTCATAAGATCACACTATACAAATATACATAAGCTGTTTTTGATTCTGAACAATGGTTATGACAATAAAAAATGGTATTTATAGAATATTTAATGGTGAAAATTGTGAATATAACGCCAACCATGTTTTAATTCTGGTAAAATCAATAGTTCATATTTACCTGAATGTAAAATATCATTATGAGGCTAGGAATATGACTCATGGGATATATGACTGTCTGACAGTTCAACAGAAATTATTTAAAAAAATAACATATTTTAAAAATGAATAGTCGGACATGCAGATATATGCCAACATATTTGTATTGATATATATATATATATATATATATTTATATATAAATGTGTGTATTGATCAAACTATCAGATCAAAGAATAATGTTATGTTATACCGGGATTTAACATAAATTATTTAACCATAATACATATTATAAAATGCAAGCATCTATTTTAATTTAATAATCAAATGTCATCCGACAATTTTGTACACATTTTAAATAAAAATAAATAAATAGACACAAAGTTTTTAGTTCTACTTTACCGATACATATAAATGTAATTGAAGTTTAGATTAAAATGAAAATATTTATACGTTAATATTCACTCATACGTGTCGCCACTGCATTAAGGCAAGCCCTTAAATATATTTAGAGGAGTGTCTTAACAGACTCTGTCTTTTGGTTACGGTTTAATGTAGTTATGTGTTTTCTGCTATTAGTATTTCAATCTGTGGTTTCCTGAATGTTGATACCATATAAGCAAAATGTAATTGTTGAAATTGATAGGTTAAAAAAATTATTCAAATTTGAGAATTAAATTTACTTACATTTTTATTATAAATACTCAAAAATTTATAAAAAATTACACCTGCATAAGGAAAAATAAGGATAAAACATATTCCATCGCAAACAAAATCATTAGGTACAAAATTTCTCATCAGTTACACAATTTTTTTTTAAATATATTATTTTTAATGTCTATTCTTTCCAATGACATCACGAAAATTGTCAAAATGTTCCTGGTACTAAACTGATTCATACCGTTATATTTTTTCAGCTTGTCATTTTCTGTATAATTAAATGTAAAAAAATTAAATAAGCCAAAAAATTACATAGAACTTTTTGACGTTTGACAGCTGTTTCAAAGTAATAAAAGCACTTCTTAAACTGATTTTTTTGAAATAATCGCAGGCGGAAATTATTACAGGGTTATTGATACATTAAATATTTTGTTCTTTATGTAAATTATTTCGTTTAAGGGGAGCAAAAGTGAACATTTTATGATCGCAATAACACACTTCAGCAGGAATCACATACTTTTGGCAACACTTTTGTTTACCGACGTTGAAAATATTTTTAAGTAAAATCACATTTTTCTCCTAAAAAAGCTAAGTAAACTGTCAACTGACTTTGACATAGTCATATTTTACATATTTCTTTTTTTATAAAACCAATGAGTTTAGTTAAATTTTTCTTCGTAATGCATATAACTGTGTAGAAAACAAACATTACTCATTTTACATTTGGCATTTTTGATAAAAAAGATCTGATATATCTTGTTCGAGATCGGATCATGTCTTACTTCTGTTTTAATCCGAAGGCAATTACTACAGCATCGTTTTCTGCTCTTATTGTTTCCGTTAATTGCCCACCTGAAGATGTTGTAATACAACGAAACATAGGTCATGGTAAAGATCTTAAAGCAAGTAGAAATTATACTACATCACATAGTTTCATTTAATTGTGAATAATAAATTTCTACAAAATTAACGTCAAATATATTTAAAATCATAATCAATTACTGGAATGTGAACTGAAAGAAAATCCAGTCATTTTCAAAATATGAGGTGTGGCTTGCCATAAGTTTAAGTCATTTTTATGCACATTCCGTGATATTTTCATTTCAATTACTCAATTAGTATAAAAAATTATGAACAAAACATTCCGTACATTTTCCTTGGCCATTTTCCTACTAGATAAATTTATTTTCTTACATAAATTGTAATTTGCGTCTGGTAGCCAAAACGCAACTTATATTTTGTTTGCTTAGGGTATCTGCGACCCTTCATAATAATTTGTTCATCATTTGTAATTAGAATGATATGCCCCTTATCTTAGATCGCAAAACCATTGCATAACATGAATTCAGAACTCATAGTTAGTTTTCTTACTCGTGTTTGTCTTATCTGTGGAACTTAATAAATAAATGCACATGTGTAAATTTAATCAAAATAATTAAATAATCATGCTTAGAAACCATAGAAAAATCTCCTACTAAATTAGGTCGATGTATGTAAAAAAATCGATTAACCAAAATTGTAATTTTTCTTAATAATATGGATTTGTCAAAATCGATTGACGGAGGTACAAAATACACTTCACTAAACTCTGACTCATTTAAATAAAAATTTCACATAAAATTAATTTCTCAACAATTTAGTTAGTTTCATGTTTACAGCATATCCTCTCAAACATGTTTCTTTGATATCTGCATTTGTATATTTTATAATTCCATTCATTCATAGAACTTAAAAATTTTTGTGGAGCTCTTCGGCCACTTTGTTCCTTCAGATATTCCTTTTTATCATCATTCCGCAATTGAATTGGTGCAAGCGCACTTAGAAACAGCAATATTATTATTGTTTTCTTTCTGTTCGTCTTAACTGAAATAAAATCTGTTATAAATATTGTACTGCCCATTTACAAGGATAAAACATTTTCTACATTACTTAGAATTTAATGTCAAATTTAACCATCCTCACGGAGTTACATATCATTTACTAGATACAACCACCCAGGCTTCTGAACTCTTGTTGTTTCACATTAGTGGCACAGCATTTACTGTTACTTTAAAAATAATGGCTATTTTTAAATGGAAAGCACTACCGATAATGGAGAAAATAGTCATTCTGTGCAGACACGGTAAAAACAAGATCTAAAATCCATACGGTCTAGCTGTATCATGAAATTTATATTTCATTTCTCTTTCCAATGCGCAATCCCATTTTGTAGCTTTGACAGTGGTGATGACATTTTAGCAATTTAAAATTCAGAATTCAAAACCACAAATACCACTACATACAGTGCTTCACCATTATAGCTTACTTATAATTAAAATCATAATTACTTATTATTAAAATCATCAAGAACATCAATCCAGATCTGAAAACATTGCATTTTCTCGTTGACAGACCTCCTTTTTCCTTTTCTCGTTGAGTTTCCTCGTCCCAGTATAGAGAGAAATTCATGTCTTTTTCTGCCTAAGTTTGTTGCAGCATAGCTAAACCTTCAAAATGCTTTTAGAATTTTAATGAATCTGGTCACGGGCACAGGTGCACTCGATGAAATTGGTGCCACAGTTGAAAGAGCTGCCGATCAAATAGGAGCAATGGGTCATGATGTGGCTAATTACCAACAGCTGATACAGTGTTTGATGGACAATAGTAGAGGAGTTCAAATTATATCTGTTGATGTAAGGAGTGTTGAAGAAATTGAAAATTTTGCAGAAGAAGTCTCACTACCACATTTAGAGGTACGCTCAGTATACATGTAATATTACGGAGTAAAAAAGAGTCCTTAAATCTTACATGCTTGTAAATTAAGTTGCGTTGAATGCCAGCCCGGTCAAATTTGTCCTCATCTCAAAATTGTGATGATTAACGTTGAAGTTTCTCAAGTTCCCTTTGATGAGGATAATGCAAATCTGTGCAAGTCTCCTTAAAGCAAATGTTCAACACATGGTAGAGACCCATGTTGAGAATCTACACAATGTTTAAACATTGTATCTGTTCATCCTCATAGTGAATGCTTGACACATGTTAGTGATTCTGAAACTTGTGTACCTTCTGCATCTTGTGAAGACTCAATATTCTTAAACGTTGGTGGCTTGCTGGCATACATACATTTACATTAAATTTTGATTTTAACGATTTTTATGATTGTAACAGTCTTTACCAGTATCAAAATGTAAATAGCCTTATCACAGCAATTCCAAAGTTTTTATCAGTTAACTGTGGAATACAAAATATTGGACAGATTAGTTACTTGTTACAAATACAGAACGAGATTACAAATAGAAAATGATGAACAAATTTATTGTCTATTAAATCAAGATTCTTTAGGTTATCAGTATTCAATATGTGAAGCCTTCGAAGAGGTTGCATGGCACCATGTGTGCGTACACTCGGTCTCTTAACACTGACGTTAATGTTGATATAATATAACTCGATAATCGGAAAAGATAGGAAAAAATTTCATTCCTTATTATCAAATTTATTTGTCCTTGAGATCGCACAGAAGACCACTGGCTACACCAATTTAACTGTGGAGAATTAAGCGGCCTTTTTTTCAGACACAGGGGAAGAACAAGGCCATAGCAGCGAGTGATGTAAGAAGCTGTGTTGGAGTCAAATCTTCATGACAAAGCGCCCATTACGGAGATCATCAATAGAGTTTTACTGGTTTACTTGATTAAACACATTATAACACTCAAAAAACACTGGTTTTGTTTGACACCAGAGGAAATGATGAACAATAGACGTGTTAATGGTGTGATACCCAAAATAACATTATGTGACACGGACCATGGAGGCCGGTGATGAGATAAGAAGTAAATATCATATGAGCAGCTAGCAAGACATAGAAGGATAGGATTAAATGGTCTGCTAGGAAGAATTCTTTGGTTTGAACTTGCATTGGTTTTGTCTTAGTACTTGTTATATAGACTCTATTGATCGCATTCGATTTTGCACTTATTAAAATAGGTTAATAGCAAAAACCTTAACAAAAGCTAAAGTTGTATGAAGTATTCCATGCTCACCCCACCTGAACAAAGGTGGTACAATATTTTATTGTACAGCTCAATTTATAAACAATGTTATAGCCATGCATCTTAGAATGATGATTTGTTGAACTGAATACATGTACCACCAATTTCTATATCAACAAAAGAAAACGCTGGAATGTATTTGTATGTGTATGCGCTCCAACCGCATAAAATAATGCAGTGACATAATTATGCTACTTTGGAATTGTGGAATTTTAACAATCAAAACTGGGCTAAAATTATATATCTATTTATCCATTTTAAGTTACAGAAAAAAGTATATGTGTTTGATGAACCTACCATGTTTATATTTATGGTCACTAAAGCAGTCAGTCTCTTCAATCGCAATAACCATGGGAAAAAGTTTAAAGTGCGGCACTTTGTAAAAGATCTGGCATAGACAAGTAAATAACTACAAAATAAAAGTAAAATAGACAATCAGAAAAACATCTGCATATAATGGGAGAAATAAATAAACATTTAGAATAAAAATAAACGGAAGTGCTTGCAGTAGTAGTGTTCAGTTGTTTCCAAAGTATTGTGACTTGTGAAAATGAATTCTCATAAAAGACCATAGGTTTGCTAAGTGATTTAGGAATTGCTGGACTGAAAAAGGTATTAGAGTATAGCAGGGATATTTTACGAGAACAGGTTTCGACTAAAATTCTTTTATCCAAATCTACATCCTGATTTTCTAGTTGATTACAAAAAAATTCTCCTACCATTCAGCTCCCATGTTGCATAATGATGTCCGGATTCAATCACCTATAGTGTTCTTTACCTCCAACCCTAGAATCTTCAGTCTGGTTTGGTGCAGATGGGTAAATGCATATAACGTCAACGTCATAGTGATAGGAGCTGGAGCGGCAGCACCCGCAGCACCCGCTCCTATCACAGTGACGTCATACGAACTGTTGCTGGTGGTGATATCGCAGGATGAGTCGGGAATTAAACACAGCAGATAGAATAATTGTAAAGTTGTCACTAACTCTTGAAACTAAATACAGTAGGTGAGAATTTAGTGTTAGCTTATTCGTTTCTCACAATTATGATACATTTGATGTAATATCAACAAATTATTTGAAGTTTCGAGTAAAAATTAAGAATTATTAGTGAAACGAAATGTATATTCACATGATATGTAGTATCTCTCTTTTACCCAAAATATTTGGAAATTTGTATCAAATATTATCGTACAATAAAATAAAGCCTTAGAAAAACCAAGCAATTGAAAATTAATATCGTTGTCACCTTCAGCTCATATTCTGCTACAATTAATGTCAAAAATCTAATTTTGTAATTTCTTCCATAATTCTGCCTCCAAGATATTTGATGTGGCTACCTTTGTATCTCGGCATGTCATTACAGTTGTATCCTATCAGCAAAGCTGGCCTTCACAACCAGCTTTGCTGATTGGATTTTAATAACCTTTTTTACATACATTTTTAAATAAGTGATGTCAATTCCTAATGTTAACTCATTTCAACATGTTTAGTTTTGAAGTCAAACTCGAACCTGACTACACGCTGTTTACATATTGGAGTACATGCTAATGACATGTAGAGACAAAATTGAAATTCATTACGATCTGCCTTCTAATTTAGTTGTCATTAGCAATGGTTTAATAAGTCTTGTATTCAGTGCACTATATACCAAGCGATACAGAATATCCTCAGAACTGACCGCTTAGGCTTAAGCCATTAAATGATGATACTGTACCTCTGAAAATAAAACTTTTCAGTTATGAATTTGCTTGTAAATTGGGATTATAATTTATAATTTGATTATAATTTGTCTTGTAGTTTTGAGGTCAATTTTGAAAGTTGTGTATTTGAGACAAAACGAATCTAACAAAACATTTTTTTGCGATTGTGATCTTAATCAGAAATAATGTTAAGATGAACTTCGAATATAACTTCAGGTTGAGGCCACACTCTACGAAACTATCTGATACTAGTCAAATGAAATCGAATGAAGCTGCACTCACCTCAGTGACAATTTAAAAAGGTGACCTATGACAATAGTGATCACTAGATAACTTCAATGCAGCGCAGCTCACGTTAGAGAGAGATAAAAGAGAGCACATCTATAACAGTGAATACAGTTCACTTCGGTAACATGTATCCGTTTGTATCAATTTTCTACAGTGAATATTTATGCTTCACAATGTTTTGACATGTTGAGAGAGATGAGAGACCCACAAATAAGGAGAAGTTACAGATGAGTAACTACAATTGAGAAAAAGACCATCACAAAATCGCTGTTGAAAAATGACGTTACAATTGTACAGGTTCACAATTAAAAGCAGTATTTGACATTTTAACAGGTAACAGGTATTGAATATATTGTGACTAATTATGCTGGTATGAACATGAAATAAAGCAATTGCAGCAGGTAGGTTTCTGCATCTGAACAGTTATTGACGAAAGTAAAGAAAGGATGAAGCACATAAAAAAAAAACCTTAGTATAGTTATATTATATTTAACAATTAAATGGAACTACGTGATGTAGTATTAGATCTACTTTCTTTAAATTCTTTACCACGACCTAGGTTTTGTTGTATTTCAACATCTTCAGGTGGGCTATTAGCAAAGATTCAATCTGGATAATAGCAATCTTTGCTAATAGCCCACCTGAAGATATTGTAATACAACGAAACCTAGGTTGTGGTAAAGAACTTAAAGAAAGTAGAATTAATACTACATCACATAGTTTTATTTAATTGTTATAGTTTCGAATTAACCAACAAACCGTAGATTATTCTTTATCAAATTGATGGAATCTTCCATTACCCATAAATTCAAGTGACATAAATATCCGTCCAATATGTGGAAGCTAATTTTGTACCAAATCATTAAAGCAAAATGACTATCTGTATTCTGAACCCATTGTTAATGCTAATTTCATGCGTAAACTATCGCACTTCGCACGCTTTTATTATGTAAATGTAGATGAAGCTAAGGTATGTATTTGAAGGTGAGTGAACTTAAGGACACTTTATTTGTACAGAACTGTGTGGCAATCACCGACGTGTAATTATACACAACAAATTTTATAAAAATATTGTGTTTCTGTCTTATATATGTGCATTCATATTATACTTACACACACACACACACACATATATATATATGTGTATATATATATATATACATATATATATATATATATATATATATTAATTCTTGATTATTTAATCAGTATTATGAACCTATCGTAAATGAAATGAAATGAAGATAGATTAGAATTTTTGTTTTGAAATATTTCATTGCAAATGAAAAACATTTCTCCATCAACGTAAAAAAATTAAAAGAAAAATATTTAAATTTTAATTTGGCTATTCATAATATTCATATCAATTTCTAAAATAATTGAAATTAAAAATAAATTAAAATAAAAATAACTAAATTTTAATTTTGATTATAATTAAATTTAATTTTAAAATTGATTTTAAATCTAATCTCATTAATTTATTTAAAAAAATTTAAATAATAACAAAATAATTTTAATATACATGTATATATATATATATATATATATATATATATATATATATATACATATATATATATATATATATATACATATATATTATAATTATATCGCTTGCTATCTCGTCCCATATAAAAGTCACAAAACATGATGAGTAAAAGTAAATTTATAGAATCGTGTCATTGTTATATTTTGTAGTTCTTGTGTACTTTCGTATTTAGGTTTTAGTTGTATGATTATATATTGTTAGCCATTAATTCTTAATCATTACAAATAGTTTACCTGTAATATATTGAGAAATATGTGTAATAAATAAGTAAATATGTGTGTATTCTTTCCATCGATCATTCGGACAATCAGATTCATTGAAAGTTCTTTAAACAATTTTATAATTCTAACGTCTTGATAAAAATATGTATCTAAAGCAACTAATATTTTATATTCTCACTCTATAATATTGAATGGTAAAAATTTGAATAGCCGATGCAAGTGTAACTTGTGACCCGTCGATAATTAACAAAACTCCAATTTGATAAAAAATTAAAATGAAAAATATAATTCAAATACTCACTCCTCCATTCAGACACTTCGACACACACTGTGTCCTCAAAACTCAAACTTCAACTGATTATTGTATCCGCCTGTACGTCCCTTCATATACTTGCGGACCCCGGTAACCGCACTGATAACAATACCCAGTAAACATCTGAAGGTAAGTATTTTGTCGTCATTATTTAAACATGTATTTGTTATATGTTGATGAAGATTCAGGTCTCTTCAAGGTTTTTAAATTTTATCATCTGTTCACATGTTATAACAAAGAGCTTGAAACAATTAGTGGCATCCATTATTCATAAAGTACCTTTCAAGTGTTACAACTTAATGTGTATTTTTTCATTTTCACATGCCATGAATGTCACGCAATATCTTGTTAAAAGAAATAAATTGAAATAAAAAGAGAATCTTCTGTATCAATTTTATACATTCGAAAACTATTTATTGATTTCAATAAAGTTTTGATAAAGTGATCAGGGATATGTCTCAGTATCGTCGATATAGACCTGAAATTATTGTGCAGCCGAGTATTAAAGTGAGGAAAAGTCTATGAAAAGTTTGTACATAAGCGCATCTTTTGTACTAGATTGCTGAAATCATACGAAATATACAAAAAATTCAATGGTATATGTTTAGTCTAATATTTGTAGGTAAATTTAAATAAAAACTAAGACTGCTTATTTTAAAGCAATGTTACTCCACACATGCAGCCAATGTCATTTAAAGTTGTGATGCGACATGAAGAGAATATTGGTAAAATAACTTCAGAGAAAACATCTTCTGAAGACTTCTACAGATGCATTAAAAGTAGGACAATTTTTATTTCTAAAAGTAAGGCTATACCCTTTGGTGCAGTTTTTGTTATTAAAACTTTGTATTTCCTTGTTAGTCATGATATATAGTTCTAGCTATTCCGTAACATGTTCCATATCATTTCATGATGGATATCATCTTGAACTTTACTATCCAACTCTTCCCTGTTATAAACTCCATAGGAATCTATATCCGGCTATCATTACGGACGTGCTATATTCATCAAAATGTTTGTTTTTTGTTTTTCTCAAGAAACATTGACCGACATTCTTGATTTTTTAATTATGATTTTTAATTATTTGATGTACCTATCGTCAATGAAATGAATTGGAGATAGAATAGAATTATTGGTTTGAAATATTTCAATACAAATGAAAAACATTTCTCTATCAACGTAAAAAAAAATGAAAAGAAAAATACTTAAATTTTAATTTTTCAATTCATTATATTCTTATGAATTTTTAAAATAATTAAACTTAACTATAAATTACAATAAAAATGACTAAATTTTAATTTTCATTATAAATAAATTTAAAATAAAATTAAAATAATTAAATTTAATTTTAAAGTTGGTTTTAAATCTAATCTCATTAATATATTTTAAAAAATTCAAATAATAACAAAATTAATTTTTAAAACAATTAAATTAAAAAAAAATAATTAAATTAACTTTCTAAAATAATTAAAGTTGAATTCAAAATTAATTTTAAATTTAAATAAATTCTTTTTAATTCTAGATAAAAAAAAAACTAATTTGTTATTATTCTGTATGAGAAAATAATAAAGTGGAAACCCAAATTTTGAAACGGTCTGGAAGATAATTAGCTCACAACGGAAAGCCAGCAAAAAAATACAAAAAAATAAATGTTAGATTTTAATTTTTTCAAATATAATTATTTCGTTAAATTTAGATGTTATCAATCGTATTTATAATCACGATCCAGTTCGTTTATTATCTTATTTGCATGCTAAATAAAGTTAATCTTGTATTATGCCAAAGAAATATAACTTCTAACGCACATAAACAAGTACACATAATCTTTTTTATCAATAAAGAATGAATTGTGAAAGTGATTCAGTAGAAGTTGAGGATGGTGATGATGAAGCCAGATCAGTTCCAGTGTTAAAGTGACAATAAGTGGATGATTTATTTTTAACTTAAATTTTGGTATCATCTTTTATTTGCATCAACAAAAATTGGCACATGTATTAGCTGGTACCAAAATTAAATCATGTGAAACTTTTCACACATTACGCAAGTTTTGTTTAATTAAAAGATGTTGTTCGGATCACTTTTAAAATTAAAATGACACACAATTAAAATGTTTTATTATGCTGAAATATTCTTTTACTTAATACATAATATTCAGAGAAAAGAATTTCATTCCAACCGGCTATCCCACGACACCTATCGTTCCTTTTTTATTTGTTGTGTTCTGGTTGAACTGAAAGGAATTTGCAAATAATTGTAGAATTTCTTTTAATCAACTCGTATTGTATTTCTAAACGGACACAGCCTCATTTCAAAATATTAATTTTCATGTTTTGACCGATTCTTTTAGAAAAATAGTTTATTATAACAAATTTTAAATTTATATAAATCAGGAGCTAAAGAGAACATTATGCTCTATACATAAAATTCGTTAAATACAAGTAGTTCTTGCATTACAAGGGTTCCTATACACGTAGGCACAAATAATAAATAAACATTGAAGGGTTTATGATATTTCTGTTAAACTATTCACAAAAGTTAATATTGTTATTCACCATGTAAGTACATTAGTTATTTTATATTTTTCTACTGTAAACATATTGCGAATTTATCCAACATTTTTAGAGAATTACAATTATTGATGTAGCTTTTTTGTAAATTTCTAGGTGCGTAAATTTTTTTAGATATTTTGAGCGAAGTCTTCAGAACTACCTTAAGTAAAGATTCTGAATAAATATTTTTGTAATCTCTGTAAATTACTTTTTCATATGACACTCTGAACAAGACAGGAAATTTAAAAAAATGTTTGCTTATCTTATTCACACTCTCAAAAATTTCTTCATAAACATTTTTAGTGTTAATTATTGAGAGCTGACAAGTTTTATAGCTATGTCAAATTTCAAGTTCCTACGTCGAACTGCTTCTGAACGAAACTTTTTCTATAAAAGATGAACAGTTGGATGGCTAACAAAGGAGTCTTATAAAGATTTCTTCCTTTTTTGCTTTTTTGATGTACAGAATTCTAAAAAATTGTTCAAAACGTTGTGATTTTTACAACAATATTGGATTCATACTCTTGGACATACAATATAGTGAGTGAGGTTTAGTTTCGTATAGAAATTTGTAACTGGCTGATGTATGTTAAATTACTTCAGCATCGGTCTGAGTAGCAGCATAAGGACCAACGACGTCTGTAATATATCCATCATATGAAACAGTTATAAAAGGTTTCACTAAATTGTCATATTTGTGTAGACTGTAAGATATATATATATGTATATATATATATATATATATATATATATATATATATATATATGTGTGTGTGTGTGTGGGTTTGTGTGTGTGTATATTTACCATCAAAATTAGCTATGGATGGATTCTTCTCAGGTGCTGCCTCAGAATCACCAAATGTAGAATTCTTAAGTTTCTATCAACTATTTGTGTAAGAGGGATATAGTTTGATGACTAAGGCATGTTCTTACTTTGTTTCTACTGTCGATTTAGGCACTTAAAAAATTATTGATAGTCTTCTGTTGCTGTCACCCATTCTTAACTTGACTAAATATATTGCTACAGCATTTCTAGACCTCTTAAAGTAGGAATACTATTACATAAAGTTATAACTCAGTCACCAAAGCTCTGTCCAATGTAAGCGATAAACAGAGTTTTGGCATTTGTTATACATTTAAAAAATTACAAATTTTTAGAATTTTACTTGGCAATGTTAATTAAGTCTTCTAATTGCTATGCATTAAAACTAAGAAATATGATGTTCTTTTCAAAAAGTGTCACTGATCCATAAATAAATATGTTATGTTTTTGTTATAAAATTCTTTTTATGAGAGTGTGAAAGAGGTGCAAACACATATTATTATAAACATTTAAATATGCAGTGGCAGATATATCTGGGGCGTGTGTATAATTAGGTAGCGTTATGAAAAATCTACTTTGGGAAAGCAATATACTCTTGGATTGGTGGCAATTAAAGTGGCACTAGAGGCATGGGACTTAAAGTAAATGGTTTATTAAACTGTGGACAGTTTCAGAAGACAACTGTTCCATTTCTACCCTTAAAAAATCTTGATTTGGGTGCTGGTTAGTTCTTGCCCAACAGGGATGGCAGACATGTCAGCTTCTTGATGAATCCTAGACCTAATCCTAGACAATAAGTGGATGATTTATTTTTAACTTAAATTTTGGTATCATCTTTTATTTGCATCAACAAAAATTGGCACATGTATTACATATACTATCATGCATGGATTCTTCTCATGTACAGGTTTTATAAATATAAGATGCATGCAATATGGGGATTACAGATTCTTTCTGTTTTCATGATTGAATCTCAATCTTAATATTATATTACCCAAACCAACAGTGTATATTGAATAAAGCGACAAATATGGCATTACTAATAATTCCCGGGCAGTGTTCGAAATGCTCTAAACAAGCAAGCAGAATACTAAATACTAGTGAAAATACTGCAATGAACAAGCATTATATTATCTCCTGCATTTATAGTGCAGGCATAGAATGAAGAGTACTCCAGAAAGCGAGAACACGCGCAAAAGTGTGTCCAAAAAACTACGCATAAAATGCATAGTTTCAAAACATGGCTGTCAGTACAATTTAAGACACAGCTATGAAAGGTTATGGTGCTTTCTACTTTACAATATAGCTTAAAATGCCGGCTTGTGCTATTCCCACCTGCAAAAATATCACTAGACTGAAAAAAAAACAAATGGGGATTACTTTTCATATGTAAAAACTATTACTTAATTTCATTTTCAATTTACTATGAAATTTTAAAATATCGAAGTGGATTGTTATCAACAGAAGCGCGCCATTTTTATTGGTGTTGTTACCTCTTAAAAAATTGTTTACCCAAATTAAAACATCTTAATTGCTCGATACTGAAAAATGTAAAATTTTATTTGTAAAAAAATTGGGATATGGAAAATGTCGGAGAATTTAGTGTAACGATTGAATTCCCGTTATCGTATTAAATTTTAGAATATTTTACGTATTGCGTATATAATCACTATATGTAGGATTACGACAAGAAAGACATGTTACATTCATTAATTTCCGCCGTCTTCCTTAATTTATTCAAAATACGAACCGATATTGTTTAAAATATGAAGAAATTTTATCACGACATTAAATGCTAATTAATATAAATAATTGTTTTGTCATATTTTGAATTTCTTTAGTATGAGATCGAATATTTTCAAACTTTTATTATGGGTTTTTTCACATTTATTTTTATTTTAAGACACTAAGATAATTGTTTTCTTTTTGTATTAAAAGTGTTAAGTGATGAATAAAATGGTAAAATGTGACAAAATTTTTAAATAATTTACTTTGGCCATTGGTTGTGGTCAGAATAAACATTTTAGAAATTTAACACGGCGGCCTTAATAATACTTCATATAAGTCAAGCCATGACCGTATAAATTGATGCAAATTAAATCCTACTGCTGCAAGCAAATATATTTATATGCGTTGATTTCCTGAAGTCCGTGGGTAAATTTATTCTGTTGGTAACAGCGTGCGCGTTGGGGGAGGGCGCTAGTAGGCGGAGCGCGGTGCCCCCTCCACCGATTTTTGGCTTCACCGCTACCGCGAAATGATTTGTGCGTATGCGCGTTCTGGATTACTCTATATTCTAATAGTGCAGGAATTAAATATATTACTTCTTGTTTTAAGGCTATTTGCAACAATAAAATACAAGTCTATCAGCTGATTGGAGATAGGTGTATCTAACTTTTCTATACTCCTCTGCTTTCTCTATAACAGTCCACAAATTAGATATCTTATTTCTGTATAATCTGTAATTATGACAACATACAATTGTAACAACCAAATAATGTGACAAGTTACATATAAATAATAATTTATTAAAGTTAACTTCGCTTGATTTTACTTGACGTCGTTCACATTGTCCACATAATTTGAATTTGGTCCACATTTTACACTCGATCCATAACATTTATACACACTAATAAGGTTAGAGAAAAAATATTTTATACTACAAACGTCCATAGCCCATACAACAACAAAAAACAGTGTATGGGAAAGTAATTCAATGTTTGTAACATTTTCTTAACGTATTGTAATATTTTTGTGTAAAATAATAAATAAATGAACATAAAATATTAACCCAATTATTTCATAGCATATTTACTCTCAAAATTACCTGTGTGTTATGTGTCAAATGTAACCATTTGAGCTCCAGTATTAATATTAATATTATCCTATGTTTATTATAATTGAAAATAATTTGAATTATTATTATTCAGTCCAACCAACTGAAAAATTTCAACACCGTTATAGTATTCAATTCCTACATAGTCTATTTGTCGATTTGTTAGTGTTATGTTTGTATGTTAATTATCTGCTGGATAGGATTTTTTTTTCACTATTTTGGATTTTGTTGTATTTTTCATTTATTCTAGTTTGAAATATATAACCATTCGTTTGTAAAACCAGAATGAAATAGCAAATTTCTCACTTTATTTCAAAATTGTGGCAGAATTAAAACCAAGACCAGCGGACTGCACATGAATACACAGACAAACAATTACGATGTAAATGTACTTTGTGAAACATGGCTCCATCAGAACATATTTGATGCTGAGTTCATGTACCACCGTTACAATGTGTTTTGACGTGATCGAAACCTGTCCAGTAGCACTAAATCGTATGGAGGTGGAATTGTTGTCACAATTATGACAAAGTTTATTATAAAACGATGCCGTCAATGGGAAAACAAAGAAATATTTACTTCTTTGCAAATAAATAATTTCTCCCTCACATTATGTGCTGTTAATAATTCACCGAGAATTCCGTAAAATATCTATAAAAACATTTTTATAACTAGCAAAATTTATATGTATGTTATAGTAATTTATATTTTGATTGTTGAGTGGTTGCATGGAAATATGTGAACAATGTAAAGTCTGCCACTACTAGAAACACTGTTTATGATGATTTGGAATGCATTGTGTACAAGTGAATGCATAAACGAGTTTATGTATTTACTTATACCCAAACTAACTAACTTTGTTTAAAAATAAATTGTGGACAGGAAAGAACAGAATTTCTAAGGAATATTTGCGGATGCGGCACTGCCTGTATAAGATGCATCACGAGTGGTGAAAATAAGTATTAAATGATCATCAACAGTATCAAGATGGTTTATTTTCAATGGAGTTACTCGGAAAAAGTAAAACAATTTCGAGCATTGATGGACGCTGGGACGACAACTTGACTTCTCTTTTCATTGCAGATAACTCATATATTAATATATTTATCATGAAATTATATTCAGGCTATGTAGATAATGATGTTTTGACTTTGTTTTTCTGAATTTTGCATTAAATTTAGACGAGAAATCAAAATAAACATATTTTAAATTGGCACAAAGTCAAATTCGCACAATAGTTCGATGTAAAGAGTGTTCTGTGTTTGATCAATCAAATTGAATTAGTATGGACTAAACTCAAGTAGGTTGTGTGAAATGTTGCCCGAGTTACAGCTGATAACTGGATTGTGTACTGTGGGAAAACTGAAAATGAAAAGGATGAATATTAGAAAACCAATAAAATTTATAATTTATTCAGAATGCCATGGAAGCCTCCACTTTGAAGGACAATAATAAATTACAAACAAAGTATGTACAAACTTACTATTTAGATCCACCTTCGATATTCTAAAAACTATCTCCGTTATCTCATCTATTAAATATTAGGATTAAAACAATCAATAAAAAAAATCTGTATTCACAATTTTCTGAACGGGATATTTAAAATCACCACCAACACACTAAAACGTAAATGTGTAAAATGATTTATTAACAAAACTATGTTCAACAACGATTAATACAAAATACTCGCTGCACGACAAAATCTATTATTCACTATTCTATAATTTACGATGCGCTTGATTTAAGAAAATTTCATCAGCACTATACGGTGACGAGTAAATAAACTTGGTTACTGTTATTTTATAATTGTTTTATTATATGTTTATATTAATATATATATATATATATATATATATATATATATATATATATATATATATATATATATATATATATATATATATATATATATTAATATATGTTTATATTAAATAATGTTATTTTTTAAGTGAAGTCTCCACATCGTACGTATTGATCAATCGATCAAAATGATTTATAATACCTAAATATGTGCACAGTATTGTGAGGTATTTTTAAACACATATTTCCTATAACCTGCATAAGCCAGGGACAGAAACCAAACATTTGCTGATAAGAAACCCTTCAAAAATATTTGTTTATTAAAAAATAAACAGAATAAATGACAATATATATTTTTCTTATAAATTTGTATATAGTATTTTGTACATGACAATCACAGAAAAACATATCATGTTGGTATTCATGATAACTTATACCAATATAAAAATCATGAAACAATTATAATTGACGCAACATGTCAAGGAAAATAATTGTTGGACTGATTAAACGCGAATATATAAAGACGCATAAAAGATTCTGATAGATGGCTATGTCGCTATGTCAGTATGCCCACCTGCCTCTCATTTAGCATATTTCTGCCCCCCAAAAGACTACTCACACCGAATTCTCTTAGGAGAATGCCAAATTATTGAGGAGTTTTTGAAATATGCTCAGTGTAGTAAGATTTGCTGTTTTATTATCCATTCTAATTTTTTATGCTTCTTACTTATTCTGTTTTCCTGAATAATTTCCTGATCAAGTAAATAAGCACTTAATTTGGAGAGAACACAAAGCGTAAGAGGTAATGAAATTGTTGATGGAAAATCTTAGTTCACCACTGGGATCAGCTAGACTGCATTTAGATACTTCCAGGTCCGACATGTACCTGCAAAAGTTTGGTTCTCGAAATATGGATTTTCTCATAGATAAACTTCAGTGGTGTCTCACATATGTTTCAAACACTGCTCTTCCCACACTTTTGGTCAGGCTGCATAAGAGAGATTCTGCAACGTATGATTGTAGGGTGTGTGAAGTTGTTTAGATTTGTATGTGTATTTGAATCCTGACTCCAAATCAATGTTGGTATATTGTAGTTTTATTTGTAAATCTGTAAAGGGGCATTTTGTGTTTTCATATTATTTATTTTATTTCATTTTTCTCCAGTATTCAGAAAATGGTTTAGTTAATATGGTCCAGCTTTCGCTTCAAGTTGAAATTGATAGAAGTCCATTGAGAGAAAGAATGCCACGAAAGAAAAGAAAAAATGCTTTGTTGTTATTTATGTACTCATTCTTTATAATGACAACTCCCTAAGGAAATAAATAGCTGAAGGCAATGATTCATGTTATTGAGAGTTTTTGGTATATGTATTCCTCAATCTTAGTTTGTGATATTCAGGTGCGTTGCCTTTCAGTGCCAACAAAATAACAATTCAGGAAACTTACTTACAACAAAATAACATATTCACGAGAGTTACCTTTCAGTGCTGTATATTACCTATGAAGCATAATCGTTATGTTTTATTATACTATCGAGACTGCACAATAAAACATAATGGAAGGCCAATTAAAATGAGGACAGAAACAAAATGAAAGGCTATGAATCTATATTTTCACAATAATTTATTGTTTGTTTCGCATAAAGAATTGTTTCATTTTCTATTAAAATCTGGTAGCCAGTATTCTGTCAGCCTCCCTCCATCCGCTCTCAACTGCCCCGTGCACTGAGCAGAAGTGACGCTGGCTTGTGGCCTCCCCACTAAATAGCAGGCGAAGTTCCCCGGAATACAAGACGGGCTCACGTAACCCCTCAGTAGGATCATTAATTATGTCTGAGCGCACACCGTGATAGGTGTATGAACCTCGGAAGTGGGGATTAGTGAGCCATGTAGAACTGTGGGGATAAGCAAAGAAATCTATAGGGTTTTTGTTTCAATTTCATTGTAAGGTAAACAACTTGCAATATGCAAATGTGGACATTATAATCATCTTTATTGAAGCAGGAATTTAGCCACTGTTCTGGGAGGCTGTGGCTATGGAAGCCAATACTGCAATCTATATCTTGGACTAAACTGACGTCTTCAAGATGTCTGTATAGAATTATCTACAGTACCATTGTGGACAGTGATGGAAACTAATCAATCGGTGTCTATTGAAAGTTCACAGCCTGAATCAAGCTATCAATAATAAGCTACCAGTGCGTGGCAATTACTATGAATATCCAAAAGGAATGAATCTTGAGATACCGTTCAGGAAACGTGTTAAATGATCTCCGGGTAAGTCACCAATGGAGCATCAATTGGTAAACTGAAATTAATGGATTCATCTACTGGTTTCAGTTTACCAATAGCTCTATACAGTGCTGCTAACAAAGGCGTGTATTTTAGACAGTTATATGTTGGTATGTTTATTTGTTAGGTGGGCCAATTAGAAAACAATTGTGCAAGATTTCCATAATTTAATTATCTAACAATTTTACCATGGTCTCCCGTTGTCTCAATTTCTATCTTGAGAACAACACATAAGCTGGTAGTGACACACTAAGCTGGTAGTGCAAAGAAAACTGTACCAATTCAAATAAAGAGCGTTCTAAAGATATTGCATGGCTGTTAAGCGTGTCTCGCCCACTCATATTTAGAAACAGATAGAGAACCAAAATTATGGGGGTTTACTGGGTGCAGCGACACAAAATATTTACAATAGCGATTTATCAACTGGTTAAAGAATTTTTTATAATTTTTCTGCACATTATTTTATAAAAGGAAGCTTTCACAACTGTTACTCATTAGGAACATCAGCGGAAACACAATAAGTGAACCTGAGGTGCGTACCAGCACTGTCTTTAGTGAAGATAAAATGCTTCTTGGCTATTTTCTGAGAGGCAGCTCAATTTTCTTAGATAAACCTCTATGTTAGTTCGACACATGGTTCATATGTGTTCAAAATTTGGTACAAACCTGTATGTTAGTTTGACTTATGGCCTGTATGTGTACAAAATTTGGTACAAACCTCCATGTGAGTTGGAAACTCTTTGTAAATGTATAAAATTTGGTGCAAAACTTTGCTATAGTTCGACAGATGTGTACAAAATTTGGTACAAACCTGTACGTCAGGTTCAACACACAGTCTGCCTATGTATAAAATTTGGTAACAATTGGTCAAGTAGTTGTTGTATTTCTAAGTGACGAACACATATATTGTCCCCGCACATATATTCTTAGTAAATTATTATTTACTTTAGAAAGGATACTTAAATTTTTATTTAAATATTGATTATTTCGTTCCTAGATTTATATACGAAATAGGACATGTTTCTAATACAAATATTAATTGTGTTTTCTATAAAAAAATATATTTTGAATAATACTTTTTCAATGGAAAGGTTTTTTGGATGGAATGATTAAATAATTTTTTATTTCAAATAATGTTTGAACAATATAAAAAACTAAATAAAGACAAAATTATATTTTAGCCGAATAGAGTGAAATATTAAAAAATCGCAAATAGCTTGTAAAAATTACAATATACATATAGCCTATTAAAGATAACTCTGCTATGTTTCTGATGTATAATTTCAGAGCTGGTAAATAAAATATATGACAATTTACAGCAGTACTTGATGACCTTTGTTTTTTTATATTATTATTCTGTAAATGAAATGAAAGAAAACGGATATTCAATACTTTTTTTTTAAATTTGACAATAAACATTCCAGTTGCAAAAATCAGCTGTAACTCCTATAAAAATGTATGCATCTTTTAAATTTCCTTTTGCAATAATTTTTCTAATAATTATGATTAAACTTAAAATGTACATAAAAATTTGGAAAAGATTATTATTATCCGACAGCTTAAATAAAACAGGGACATGGTGATAAATTGTGCTAGTTATACAAAAGAAACCACATGTCACTTACACGTGTGCTATGTCTACATTCATGTAAACGGTGCCCTTGTTCAGTGACTTGAGATTATCTCCTGCAGAATTTGTGGGATGAGAGATGGGAGCACAGTATTGTATGCAGTTTATAATATAAAGCAATTTTGTGTGAACCCGCACATCCAAACAACATACGTTTTCTTTTTAGAAAGAAACAACTGCTGAAATATTTCAAAGAACAGGATTTCCTCATAATTTTGGCCAATTTGGTTTTCATCTATAAGCGTACATTTTTCTTCTGTTCCTCAACTTATTGGAATTGTGGCATTATATCAAGGCAAACAGATGGAATACAACAGGTGTTAATTTATTTCTTAAGTTTATGTATAATTTTCCCAACTAATTTTAGCCCTACCTACATGTATATTTAGATTTTTGACAATAATTGTTGCTTAGGAAGAACTTGGTAATTTAACATTTAAACTGCATTGTAATTAAATTCCCTAGAAAGAAACCCACATTACATTCAGTTATGCTTGCAGTAACCCAACACATTCAGTTAAACACATCACATTCAGTTATGCTTGACTGTGGTGATGGGAACAATCCATTGACCCGGTTTGATTTAAATCCTAATTCATGTCTTCTGCTTATAAAAAATATCCCTTTAAAAATCAATTTTAAATGTTTGTAACAATTCTGAAATAACTGCAAAATACTTCATGACATGTGTCTATTACACTGTCTTGTTGGCATCACTATTGTAAAAGTTATGCGTCCATGAAACATACTTGTTCATTTCTGGCATTTATTTGTTTAATTTTTTCCATGTTCAAATAAATGTTATACTTAAAAAATTATAGAGTTTCTAGAAATTTACATTTGTGAAACAATGTAAATGCAATCCAAAATAAAAAGAAGAAATCGAAGGTCCCATCAAAACCAAAACCATATCCCAATAAACAAAATGAATGTACTCACCGTCGCAATTCCACCGAGTCTTGATAGTGAGAGAAATGAGGTTTGCAGAACTTCCTAACCAACCAGTCCAGTTTCATCTTTAATATATGCACAGGGATGGTTTCCGCAAACCATACTATTTCCCCTGTCAACCACAGCATCAGAACATTGTCTGACCCTACAAAAAATAATTTGCAGTACATGTACGGTTATTTATTTTATTTATTTACCATTTTAAAGAAAACATTTGATACGCGTGTAACACAGAACAACAGCTAACTAATTTTTACAATCAATCAAGACGCTCACTACAATCAATTAAGACTCGCTCAATGAGCAGCCAAGATACAAAACCCGGCAGTGCGTGTGTCACGCTGTTAAAGTTTGTGTGCCTTGAGATCAACCCGTGTTAGGTTGATCACAATGAAAACAATGTCAATTTTTGATGTGGTTTACGTGCAAGTACAGTATAGCAACAGAAAGACGCCACTGTTATTTATTCATAAAATCCTCAGAATGCTCATTTATAATACGACTTGCGTATAATGAGCTAGTACATATATTTCAATTCAATTTTTACATTACATAGGAATGTAAACTGATTCAATCTGTAAATGGTCTATTAATTCAACGCATTGCTATTTGTAGACAATGCAATTTATATTAAACTAAAAGCCAGTTGGTGGCCGGCTTAACAAAACCTGGAGAGAGGTAGTGTTAAACAAAAATAAAAGACAACAGATGTTAGTTACAAGCTACTAGTATTCTGATATATAATTAACTGCTTTAAATTTAATTCGTGTGAAATCACAGTCGCTAATTTTGAATTAAACTAATTGTGTTCCAACTTCTTACATATTACTCCCAGCATCACTCGTTACAGTAAACGCAAGTAGCTTGGCTTTAAAATGATTCTAAAATGTTGTACCAGCATAGTGTGAATTCAATTATTTACTATTGGTGTGGATATTAACATCAGTCGAGTACAACCAGGTGTATGCCGTTATGGATTGAGTATCTCTTTTCAAAAATAAACATTTGTTCAATTTCTTCCAAAGTTGAAAATGTTTTTAACTTAAGACCTGCCACCAAAGTTCTGCAGGTCTCAGAACATCTTCGTTTTTAATTCTCATACTTAAATTGTTACGTGTGTTTGTCTTTTCACATAATGCCAAGTTACCTAGTCATAGACTAAATAAGACATATTTTTGTTATTTTACGAAAATAACATTAAAGTCACTTTCTGTCAAATTATATTAAAAATAAAATAAAAAAGGCATTATTAACCTGTCGCTGTCATCGCACCAAACAAATCCTCTAGCCATCCGTCACTCTCACTCAGAGTGCTTCTTGACTTCTCATCCCATATAAAAGCTAGGTTTGTCTCGTCTCCCCACCACTTGGTCTCATACCTCAGAGCCATTTTAATTACTGCTCCTAAGTTCAGAATGTTGATACTTTGTACTGTGGAGGCGGGCAGTGGTGGTGTGAACATAGCTTCGTGGCTGAAATCAGTAGCCCAATCTCCCTTATACAATTATGAACTTGAAACAGTGTGAGTTTGAATCTTGCAAGGACAACTTAAATCTACTTTTAACAGGAAAATGAGTATGATTATGTTGGTAGATATGTCGAGAGCGACTATGTTGAAAATCTCTTCTTGAGGTATTTTAAAATTTTCCCGTTTTTCTATATATGAAGTATCTTGTACTGTGAATTTGGAAAAGGGACAACTAGGATAATTTATAAACAACTTTCAATTTCAAAATTTTATCAAGACTGATCTATTGTATGAAGTTAAAAACATATATATATATATATATATATATATATATATATATATATACAAACATGTGTATGAATTTTTAATTCCATAGTTTGTCATTAATTTAATATGTATGTAAGTATGTGTGTGTGAGGGCGCGTGCGTGTGCGCGTCAGTATCTATGCACCCATTTGTGCTTGTATGTACGTGCGTGTGTGCGTATGTGTATGCTTGCATATGTGCGTGTGTGTGTATGTGTTTGTATATATTTATTTATTTAATTTCATTCGAAACGTTAACAAATTTTTATTGACCATTTTTTCCTAATTTTAATTATATCCTGTTTAAGCGCAAAAATTATCATTAAGATCAAAATTAAGGGAAAGTTGTTAGTAGTTGTTTCTGTGTTCCACTATATATCATATTGTGTACAGGGGCTCACTAGCAAACATTTAATCAGTATAACAAATGTTATTGCGACCCGGATAACACCGTATGAATTTATCAAATATTTTAATTGACATTACAAGTTTTGTTCTTTCATTGTAATTAAAGGCACAATCAAAGTTCACAAACTCACGTTGCTTGCAAAACCCCCAACGACACTGTGACTATCACAGTAGATGCTTTATACACACTCCCGTCGGCGCATTGCACCGTCACAAGGTTGCTCTCCGTATCCGGCACCCAGTTCACATGAACCACCTCCTTGTTCAATTTAATATCCACGAGCGTTTCATTCTGCAACAATATTATTATTGTGATTCTTGTCATACATCTATCTTATATTATTACACTTTATCATCCTATAGCATCAGATAAATATTGTTTATGGAATTTAATTTATGGGATTATGCTATCTTACTCACACAATTACTTGGAGTTAGCCATATATTAGTACGTTATTATATGTATAGACCGACATCAAGGCTCTGATTGGCAGACAATTTGTATTTCGTAATATAACTGCAAATATTAAAATTCAATAATACTTTTGATTTCAAACATTTTTTTTTTTTATCTCCTTTAGACCTGCAATCTGCCTCGTCAAGGCATTTAGCTGGTGGTTATGCATTTCATGTAGCTTGCATGGTATTCGCCCAGTGGCAAATCCATATATAGGATATGATATTACGTATTATGGGAGGAGGTCCTGGGGAGCTCTCCTTTTTATACCCTTAAATTTGCAATTGGACTGCATCAGATTTTGAGCGAGCTCGTTGCGGAGATGTATAACCAGGGCTTTTCTTTTGGTGAGTATATGCTTCTTCCACGTAAGGCGTCTGTCCAAGTATATACCCAAGTAACGCACGTCTTCAGACTGGGGTATTGGTATGTTGTTAAGTTTGACTGCGGGACACGTATCGTGTCTAAGGGTGAATGTTACGTGCACCGACTTAGTTTCGTTTGCCTTTATGCGCCAGTCTTTGAGCCAGATTGAGACTTCATTTAGACTTTTCTGCAACATGTCCGATGCGGTCACTGGATTATCATGACTTGCAATCAGAGCAGTATCGTCAGCAAATGTTCCTATGAGAACCTCTTCTGTAGTTGGTAGGTCGAAGGTATATATTAAATACAGTATCGGGCCCATTACACTGCCCTGAGGAACACCTGCCTCAATCTCATAGAGACCCGTTCTGTCTTCTCCGTGCTTTACATAAAAATGCCGTTGTTGGAGATATGATTTTAAGATCAGGTAATAGTTTATAGGTAGAGCTTGCAGGATCTTATAGAGTAGACCTTCATGCCACACACGATCAAACGCTTGTGATATATCTAAAAATGCTGCCGAGCAATATCTCCTGTGTTCGTATGAGTCATTGATCTTCTCAACCAGACGGTGGACCTGTTCAATAGTTCCATGAGCTTCGCGGAAGCCAAACTGATGATTCGGGACTATTTTAGATTTAGTGAGTTCTGGAGTCAAGCGTTTCAGAATCAGGATTTCCAAGATCTTGGAGGCAACAGGCAGTAAACTAATAGGGCGGTAGGACGAGACACTTTCTGGATTCTTGCCAGGTTTAGGTATTAGGATAATTTCAGCTACTTTCCATTGGGGAGGCACAAATTCTCGTCGCAGAATAGCGTTATAGATCGCTGTTAGGAGTGCAATTGCTGCGTAGGGAAGCTCTTTCATGACTTTCGCTGTAATTAGGTCGTAACCAGGTGCCTTGTTTACACAAAGTTTTCGGATTGTGGAGCAAACTTCTCCAATAGTGAACTTTTTAATTGGAGGGGAAAGCTGGTGAGGTGCAGAGAGAGCCTCCATCACTTGGTCTATCTTGGTCGAACCAGAAGCAGAGTTTGGAGTAAACACTCGGAACAGATGCTCAGCGAACAGTAGAGATTTTTCAGTGTCACTTTTTGCCCAAGTCCCGTCATTCCGGCGTAGTGGTGGTTGAAGTGCAATTGGTCTTTTCAGGGATTTGGTTATTTTCCACAGGGAGTAATCCGTTGCAGATGTTGCATCCAAGCTAGATAAGTGATTTCCTATTTCAGTGTTTCTTAGATTATTGAGAATGCCCTTGACATGCTTGGCAAGTTTGTTGAACTGTTTTCTATCTTCGGGGAGTCGGGTAAGTTGCCACTGCTTTCTGGCTTGTCGCTTTTTTTGTATTAGATTAGTTGCGATTTGTGGATACATAGGGATTATTTCGGTAGCCCTATGATGGGGTGTTGCGCCCCAGGCAGCCGACTGAATGCAACTGTTAAAGGTTTCGATAGCTGTGGTGATGTCATCATTAGATTTGAGCACAATATGCCTGTCCAGTGTATTTTCCATAATTTCGCGAAAGTATTCCCAATTCGTTTTTTTCGAATGGATTTTACAGGGTTTGATCACTTCTACGAATTTGTTATGCAGTTCGGCTACAACGGGTGAGTGGTCTGAGGATAGATCATAGCTAGATTGACAGTATAAAGCCGATATTGGAATGCCTTTAGTGACGAAGAAGTCCACCAGATCTGGGTTTTTTTTTGGATCGGTTGGCCAGTAGGTCGGTTTCCCAGTGGAGTTCACACTGAGGTTAAGCTCCTGGACGGTTTTCAAGAGTTCGCGGCCCTTGGTAGAAGTGGTTCTCGAGCCCCAGTTCGTATGTTTGGCGTTGTAGTCTCCTCCAGCAATAAATTTGTTGCCGAATTGTTTAAAGAACGACGTGTATTGCTCAGTCTTCAAGTTGTGCTTGGGGGGTATATAAAGGGCTGCAATCTGTATTGGACCATTTGAGCTTTCAATAGATATGATAGTGGCCTGAATTTCATTACTACTGTGCGGATTGTGGACGTAATGTTTGATGTTCTTTCTTATCAGTATGGCAGATCCTCCATGTGCTGCACCGTCAGGATGATTTGTGTAGTAGACATTGTACTTCGGCACTTCAAAATGACTTCTGACGCTGAAGTGCGTTTCGGAAATCAACATAAGATCCACTTTATGTGCATGCAGGAATGATATCATTTCTTGAGTATGGTTTGACAGCCCATTTGCATTCCACAAGGCGAGGATTACGGGTTTAAATGGACTGAGTCGCGGGGGGGCAAGGTGGGCTGCCGCCTGCCTCCCGCTTGGATAAAATCCTGACTACTCCCATGATGAACTGCGTATTCATCTGTTGCATCATTTGCTTAAACATGTCCATTAGTTCCTTGAATTCATTAGCTCTTTCGACAGACTTTTCACTTTGTTGAATTTGAGTATTAACGAAATTTGATTCTAGTTGTGGTGATGTTTGTCTTGTTTCCTCTACTTTCTGTAGCACAGAAGGTATTTGGTTTGCTTTGTTCTGCTTCAGGCTGTTGCGAACGACGTCGGCGTAGGGTAAACTTTGTATATGGGGTAGGGCTTGATTTTTCGTCTCAGGAACAATAACGGGCATGATTTGACTTCATTGTTTTGTTGCGAAGCGGTGGGTATTTTTGCTTTTGCAGCTCCTTATACACAGAACATCCTTTATAATTTGCTGGGTGATTCCCATCGCATAGGGCGCATTTGACGTCATCGGATCGTTCCTTTCGCAAGCAGACAGAGGATGCGTGATTGCCAGCACATTTGATGCATCTTGGATTTCGGCGACAGTAAGACTTTGTGTGTCCATAGGTTTGGCAATTAGCACATTGAGGGATTGTGCGTTTTGGTTTTGGAGGCTCAAATTTCACGCGACAATGTAAAAGGTTTTGAATATTGTAAATTTCTTTGTTGTTAGCGCTTGATTGAAGTTCAACTATGAACATGTGCAGTGGGATTTTGGTTGATGTTTGTTTCATATTCCATATGTTATGAGCAACATGTCCTAACTCAGCCAGATCTGTTCTAATTTCATCAGTGTCGGTTGATGGATGCATATTTTTAAGAATAACTTTAAAGTTCCTCTCTTGCTTGGGTTTATATGTGAAATATTCTGTACCTTTAGCGTCCAATTCTTTAACTATAGTTCGGTAGGCGTCACTTGTTTTAGGCTGGATTTTGACCTGGTCCTTAGGTAGAACTTTTATTTCGAAAAGATCTTGAACGGTTACATCAAGTAATGTAATTAAGGGACGAATATTTGTAACTTTGTCGATGAATATAGGAGGAGGTTTTGGAGTTTTTTCTGCTGGCAGAGTTAGATGATCCTCTTTCCCCTCTTCGTTCTCAAGCACTGAGAAAGAGTTTGAGGTGGGTGTTGGCTGGCTTAACCAGTACTAAGCTTGGATTGCTTCTGGCTTCTTTCCGCTTCAGGACTGTTTCTTTGCCTCTTACGGTTTTGAACCTCAGTCCAGTTTGAGACTTCAGAATTTGGATTAGCGGAAGTTACCATTGGAGCGTCGGAGCTGTCCTCAATAGTTATAATTTGGCTACAATCAGTGAGCGACTGTGACCTCGGTCTTTTAAACAGGCTGGGGTGAAAAATTTGTTGTGTAAGCGTTTTGTTTTTTGTTTGAGTAAAAGAAGGGTCCATTTTGATTCCCACGAGTAGGGCAGATAAAAATATCACACAACCGGGTTACTCCCTTTCCGGCAGTGAGGGCTAAATACTTCAACGTTCGCCAGGTGCATTGAAGTTGGCGCTAGAGACTGTGCTTCCCAACAGCCATGCATCCTATTGACGCGTTTCCCATCGTAGGATTTGGGGTTATTTATTAGAGAGGATTTCTTCCTCGTGGCCCAGGCGATAAAGCCAAGGCCACCGTTCTCATAAAACATGACCATGAGGTTACGGGTTGTGAAGGTCATTTCCTACCTTCACTGCGCAGACTGGTTAGGCCTGGATTGGTCTGGATAATTGACCGCCGCCAGAAACTCGGCGTTGTTATCGCCCCTACGGACGTGAGTGACATACGGACGTGAGCGACTACGTGATTTCAAACATTTGTACTAAATGAATTGCAGCTAAATACATCAATCAAGTTTATTATTGTACATATATATACTTCCCGCCAAATAATTTTTTTGATAACTTAATAGTGTAATTCGATTTTCATCATATAGCAGGCTCCATGTTAAATGGCACTAGTAATTTATTATTTGGAAAATAGAATACTGGATCCAACAAATATAATGTATACCATGTTTCTATCTTTTTATATTTGATAAATTGTCTAAATTTTAGAACCTCCTCCCAGAGTAGTATCTAATATAGGCTGAGTAATTCAAAATAATAAACGTATATATATATATATATATATATATATATATATATGTATATATATGTATATATATGTTTGTGTGTGTGTATTCTATCAGTGAAATTAATTTTCATATAAAACAAATTATTTCTTTGCTATAAAGTATCAAATCAAAAAAATTTATATATTTATGAATTAAATTTGTCTTACATTTTATAGAGGAATATGGAAGAATCACCATAATTTGTATATAATAAAGCCAAAAATATAATCAAGTTAAAAAGACAAATAAAAAGCAAAATCAAGTCAAGGACAAGCCAGATGAATTAACAAAGTTACAATGCCGTGATAATTATTTCGGCATAGTATTTACAACCTTCGGCAAATACATATCCTAAAAAAAATTTCAGAACAATTTTATAAGCAAAAAAAATTAAATATTGCAGTATAGTATATACAGGATAAAATTAGCTTAATATTATTGTAAAATACTGACAATAAATTTTTAGTGAATAATATTGGTTATGGAGTGGAAATATAAAAAAGAGATTACTCCCATTGAAAATTACGAAACACGAAGAAACAAAATGCGAAGCAGCAATGAAGCCTTCAATCAACATCAAATTCATTTATATGGTATCCATCTATAATCCGTATTTGAAGTAACGAGTATACACCTGATATTTATTTTCGGCCAGTAATATGAATTATATGCTGCGTTATGTAGCCGTGTGGATATGCGACGTATAACTAATAGCAAGCCCAATCACTTTTTAAACACAAAGTTAAATCTTGCTTATAAAATCATTTTTGAAAAATTGTCACGAAAAATAAGAATAATTTCATCCAGATCGGTATAAAGATTCAGATCAACCCCCCAGCATTGTGATCACTTAGGTTTCCACGCCATTTATTGGTGGCATTTCCGTCGAATTAATTCACGTCAAACCAATGATGGGTCTTTAATAAGTTTATGTAGAAATTTTCTTCATTTACAAATAACTTCTGAACTAAATGGCTGACTTGTATCAAATGGCTGACTTGTATCAAATCACGCCTTTTGACAGATACAAATATATATCTTTTAATAAGACAAAATTTAGACTTCTAATAGACTTTTATTTTCAAATGTCTATCAGAAGGGCGCTATCCATCACTGTTGCCATTACCTTATTTTACTCATTTTTTTGTATGTTGATAAATCAAACTGAAGAAATCGTGCTAGCAGATAAGGGGCAAATTTTTTATTATTTAACGACCATTATATCAAGATTCTTTAGGTTATCAAAGTTCAAGACAGAACAGAAGAAAATGTCCAAATTTAGAACTGTAACTTATCATCTTATTGACACAAAACTAAACGTGACAGGGGAACATTGCTGAAAATTTGTTTTAAGGTGATAAGTATATAAATGTTGATAACCTTAAATCAGTCCCCCAATTTTTTACATTCTCCATTCCAAGGCTTCACCTAACCGATGTGATAAATTCACAACGACACAATGAAGGGACCATTCAGCTGATTAAATGATAAACAATTTTTATTCATTATAGTTCTGGTCCACAATTCCGTTCATTTCGAATAGGAACTTGTAAAAACAACTTGCCATAATTAGGACATTGAATGTTAGGTTAGGTTAGGTGCAGCAGACTGCGATTAAAGACTATAAGATTATATGATTTCCACCACCAGTTTGTCTTGTTAATGATATCTTGTATGTTAAAATTTTTCCGACTCACTATCAACGTGTCAAACAGACTGTGGTAACCCGTACTTGTGTGCCAAGATAGAGCCCTTGGACCATTCACGATGTCCACATCCGTCCAGCCCTTTGTGGAAAAGAGATTCCAGTTTCCAGATGGATAATCAGTATATGCATACTTCTTACACCAGTCTACTATGCTATCCAGTATAGGACGGTAGGGGATGAGACCAGGTGAGTTGGACATGTAGGTTTCATACCTGTGTGTCAGTAAGAAATGTTAATACCCAGTTTATAGAAGACGTATATAAATTATAATTAGTCTATCGTTTATGGAGCCGCCAGCTTCCTGCTGATATTTACCTGATTATGCCAGGTGATTAAATGGAATTATTTTGACCCCTGTGTTCTTGCAGACTCAAAGAGCGGTTATTGATATTTAACATCTGCTCTAATACTGGCATCTAGAATCAAATCGTATTGTAAATTCCCTACCAAATCGTGGCATTCAATCACTCACAACCTGTTGATTTGTTCATTACCTAATCAAAAATTTCGTCTGATTTGAATTAAAATTTAATTATTGGTGTAATTAATTTATTTGTTCTGCAAAATGTTAATTATGTTGCTCAATATTCAAAGCAAGTAAGGTATTCTCTGCATCAAATCTTATCGCTTTGATGACGTTACATGTCAACATATGTGCATACACTATGGGGCTCTTAACTCTTCGCTACACCACTTTAACAACTGTCTTAATGATAAAAATATTAAGTGGCCTTTTTTCCAGGTCCAGGGGGAGACCAAGATCAGAGTAGCGAGTGATGTAAGAAGCTGTGTTGGAGTTAGATCTCCATGAGAAAGCACCCATCCAGGAGATCCTCTATAGACCTTTATTGATTTACATGACTAAGCGCATTATAACACTCAAACAATGTGTGGAGATAATACCAGAGACAAGTAACGGTGTGATATTCCAAATAACATACGGCAGGGACAAGCCGGTGGTGAGAAGAAAGAAAGATATTGTATGGGCAGCAAGCAAGTGTAAAAGGATAGAATTGAACGGTGTGCTAGAAAAAATGTTTTGGTTGGTACTTGCTTTTTCATCGTCTTAGTAATTGTTTTGGCAAATGTATTGGTTGTATTAAATTTTGTTCTTATTAAAATAGGTTAATATCCAAACCCTTAACATGGGTAAAATGGTGTGAATTTGTTCCATGCTTACCCCACCTGAATGAAGATAAAACAATATTTTAATGTACAGTTAGTTTGGTAGATATCTAAATCCACAAATACACTCACGTTAAGTTGAAATAATTTTCGAATGTAACGATTGGTTCCCTTCTGACAGATGTCAAGGCTTTGTATACTTCGAACGTTGTCTCCCTGGCCTCCTTGACAGGCAATCTGCTGCCATCGGCCAACAAAAAATTAAAATTGAGATCGTCTCTTTCAATCACCGGTACCTCTGCCTCTTTGGCCAATTTATAGACAGTGTTGTGACCGTGGATCCTAGAACAGTTATCTTTTAAGTTTAATACATGTACCAGCAATTTATTTATCAAGACAAGAAAAACAATGGAAGGTATTTGTGTGCGTAAATGCATTCCCGTTGCATAACATAATGAAATAACAAAATTATGTTACTTTTGAGTTATGAAGTCTGTAATTGCTGAAATCACAACTGGACTAAAATGATTTATTTATTTAGTTATAAATTTTAAGTCTGTGTATGACGAACCTATCTCGTTTATATGGATTAACACTAAAGTAATCCTATCAATCACAATAACCATATGGAAAAGTTTAAAGGGTGGCACTTTATAAAAGTTCTGGCGTAGACAAGTAAATAATTACAAAATAAAAGCAAAATAGGTAACCAGTTACAAAAACATCTGTTTAAAACTGGAAAAATAAAGAAACATTTAGAATGAAAGTAAATCTAAGTGTTTGTATTCATTGTCTCACTACATTCAAGAATTGGTAGACTGAATAAAGGGTCAGAAAACAGCGGGTATATGTCAAGAGAACAAATTTCAAATAAAACTTTTTTATCCAAATCTACATCCTAATCGTCTAGTAGATTATAAAAACATTTCCTCACCATTCAGCTCCTAGTTCAACGACACCTGATCCATAATATTGGGTCAAGATTCTACCACCTATAGTATTCTCTGCCTCCAACCCGAGAATCTTCAGTCCGGCTCGGTGCAGACGGGTGAGTGCAGCCACACCGGCAGCTCCTGCTCCGATAACTATGACATCGTAGGGGCTGTCGCTGGTGGTGATATGATCGAATGAATTGGGTATTATATACAGGAGATGCAGTAATTGCAAAGATGTCACTACCTTTTGAAACTAAATACAGCAGGTGAGAATTTGGTGTCAATTTATCCATTTCCCAAAGCCATGATTCATTTGATGCGATGTTACGTCATAATTTATGATCTGTTTGATTTAATATCAGCAAATTATTTAAAGTTTGGAATAAAAAATGAACAATAATTAGTGAAATTATATTCAAAAAGAATAATTAGTGACTCAAGTATGTTCACACGATGAGTAGTGTCTGTTTTATGCAAAACCAGTTTTGTCGTACATTAAAATAAGGCCTGTGAAAGAGTTATGAAATTGTTGAAAGCTTCTTTTCTTCTTTAATTCTGGTGGCTGATTTTTTCTCCTGGCACGCTGGAGCACAATTGCCCCTCACAAGCAGCTTCGCTGATTGGATTTTAATAACGGACCAGACTACAAGCTGTTTACATATGCAAGTATATACTAAAAACATGTAAAGACAGAACTGAAGTTCGTTACGGTCTGCCTTCTAATTTAGTGCTGAAAGTCAACTCGAACCTGATTACAAGTTGTTTATATGTGAAAGTATATACAAACGAGATCTAAAGACAGAACTGAAATTCACCAATGACTTAATAAGACTTGTACTCAACACACTGGATACCAGATGACACAGAATGTCTTCAAAACTGACCGCTTAGGTTTGAGGCATTAAACGACACTATACCTTTAAAATGGAACTCTTTGGTTATGAATTAGGAAGCGTTGAAATTAAAAAGTTGTCTGTCATTGATTTGTCTTGCCGTTTCGATGCCAATTTGAAAACTGTATTCTTGTGACGAAATGAATTCAGCAGGAGAACATTCCTTTATGACATTTATTGTGATCTTAGTCAAGAATAATGTTAGAGGAACTTTGAATATTACTTGAGGCAGAGACCCCACTCTACGAAACCGTTTAACGCTGGTGAAATGGAATGAAGTGAAGCAGCACGCACCTCAATAACAAAAAGAGTGACCTACGACAATAGCGGTCACACAATAACATCAATGCTATGGAACTCACGTTAGAAAAAGATAAAAATGAGCGGATGCATGAAAACAAACACGGTTTATTTCAGTAACATGGATCCATTTCTTCAAAAATTCCACAAGGGACATTCACGCGTCACAATGTTAGGTGACAGATAGCTCACAATTAAAACGAAGTCATGGATGATTAAATACAATTTAAAAAAATATGATGGTGTCATATAAATTTCTGTTGATAAATGATATTAAAATTTTACATATCCACAGTCAAAAGCAGTATTCGAAGTTTAAGAGTGACAGATATTGGATATTTGACATGTGACAGATATCGGATATATTGTGAACATGAAATAAAGTTGCAATTGACGGCAGATGTTCTCTCTGTATCTGAACATTTATTGAGGAAAGCAAAGAAAGGATGAAGCATTAGAAAAAAGATTGTAATTATCTTATATTTTTTTAGACAAGTCATTAAAATAAAAAATAGTAGGTACTTTTCCTCAGAAAGTAGCAGAACAGTCATTTCAGATTAATATGTGATTATTCATACATGTTATTTGGAAGTATAATTTGAGAAAAATCCATGTACAGTAAAATCATGTATCGCTACAATAATGTCTAGCTAATTCCGTAGGGCTAAATAAATGTTTTTTAAATTCGTTCAGTGTAGAATCAATGAACCATCTGTCACATAATTTTGACTTATATAAGACAATAACTATATGATCTTGAGTAAATAACTTTGAGGCTGATTTTGAAACAGCCACGAAAGAGACCCATAATGAAGATACGGTTTTCTACTCTGCAGTTATGTCTGATGAAACAATGTATCCTTTGTAGCGGAGACCAGTTCTAAGTAAGACCAAACTTTAATTAATTTCTGATAATCTAAAACCTGGTTTTGTTAACCTCGTAGAAATGAAACGCTATCACTGTGGCTTTTTATTATTAATTATTCTTTAAGAAATATTAATATTTCAAATAGACAGAAAATGATATTAATAGCTTATTTAATACACAGTTGACATGCTTCAAAATATAAAGATTGCAACAACTTATCAATTACTTAGCTAACATTTGCAAGTTAATTGATAAATGTCAAATTTAATAGCTGCTGAATCTGAATGGAATTCCCATACTGGTTTCGGCTAATCAATTATGAAGGAGCATTTCCAAACAGCAATAGGAATGATAATATTTTTTTGCATTACATAATTTCCTTTTTAATTTTTTTTATCATGTATTGTTTTTCCACAAAAAAAGTTATGGCACAACCATAGACACAGACATGACCCTCGTACGTTTTGATGGACTTTACAAATACAATAAGAATTGAGAAATAGAACGTTTGTGAGTGTTAACTCTGTTATTGAGGTACATATTAACAATGGTACAAATATTATGGCTATTCTGTTCTAGTTGTTGTTGATAGAAGAAATAATAACAATGTTTGAGCCCTAATATGACACAATTTATCGGTCGTGTACTAATTGAAGCTTATCTGATTCTATCTTACATGATATTTACAAATAAGATACAAAATACTTGTAAAACTCAATTACTAAATTATGAAACACAATACATACCTTGGGTTTACAAAGTGTTGATCTGAAAAAATGAATCCAGCATAGAATAGAATCCAACATATGACGAACACCTCTGTAATGTAGTTTCAATTTACATTTCTTTCATAACAGAACATTATATTACAAGGTCGCACACAATAAATATGTTAACAAGCATAACGGAATGCTGTGGAAAGCTGTTTGTAAAGGCCATTATCAATGTTAAGAAACAGATGGGCAGTTTGCAAACAGATCGATGGGTTAGATAGAAAATTATCATAATTAGTTTACTCTTCGTATGATATTTCTATAACTCTTATCCCTTTCTGAGCCTCAATAAGAATGAAGTGGTTCAAACATTCGTTTGTGTCTTACATCATCCCATGACAATATAAAAAATTAAATTAAATTTTACGCACGCTGTTGCCCAGTACGCAAGTAAATCTACGTGTAATATTTTATTAGGTTCAAGTTTGACTGATGTCTTGATTTGTATTATTGAACTTTATTTTCGATGTTGAAACGTTTAAACGTCTCTTTGATTTATATTAGTGGATTGACAAAATTTAAAGTGCAGCTTTTTCCCAGGATGAAGTGGAATATATATTATTCTACATGCATTAATGAGTTTTTTCAAAAGAAGCACAAAAAAGGAGTTTTTAATTTTACACAATCATTTCTCAAGTTATTAGAAGTGGCCAAGAGCACTTGCATCCCCGCAGTAAACAGCTGTAATTCATTGCTTCAGACTTGCGTAAGCTACATCGCCTAAGTAAAGTCAACTGAAAGCAAGAAATGAAACTAAAGAATTCAGACATTATGCAAGCAAATTGTTCATGAATCTGTTTTCTTCCAGTGGACAAAAGTAAATGACGCATTAGATGCTGGTTTCGTTAAACCTGCTCTTGGATCTAACAATCTTTGACCTGCTTTGCATCTATATTTGGGCCCTTACTAATTATAAATATATAAAAAATCAGTTCTTTGATTAAATAGACCTTGACAGATGGATCGACAGACAGGTATTGTAACAATAACATAAGTGTACCCTATTTAAAATTTTGCTACAGAGACAAAAAAGAGTTGGATATTATTCTTCACAAATTGATTAAGTCATCCATTGTGAATCAGTTCAGGCGATAATAATATTGATCCCATATGAGAAAGCCAATATGAAGCCCACTCATTGAAAAAAAGAAAAACATCTGTCCGTATTTTTAATTTATTGTCAATGCTAATTTTATGCGCAAACTATCGCACGTCACTGGCTCTTATTATGTAAATGTGTATGAATAGAAACTATCTGGGTAAACTTGCGTAAACTTTATTTGTACAGAATATATTTAAATAATTAATAATTTGGTACAATAAACTGCGTAGGAATCATTTGTGTGTAATCGTACAAAAATTTTGCCTTTCTGTATTATAAATGTATGTATTTGTGAATATATATATTACATAATATATGTGTGTGTGTGTGTGTGTGTGTGTGTGTGTGTGGGTGTGTGTGTGTGGGTGTGTGTTTATACGTATATATTAATAGGGGAGCTTCTTACAATGGCAGAGACAATGTTTACATCATGTATGTCGCCGACAGTGATCTTCATCTTGCTTTTTCTATGCTGAAAAATAGCCAGGTACATAGTTAAAGCTTGCATTGACATTTTTGGGTATTCTTGACACATATATTTAAAGTTTCTATATCAACTGGTACCTATTCCTCTCGTTAGCCTGGAAAGTTACTCGGTTAACACCGACACCTAAAGGTGGAACAACATCAGACATAACTAATTTTGGACTGATTGCTATTTTCTCCCTACCAGCTTAATTATGTGATATCCTTTTACGTCACAAAATCTATTCAAGCTAAAGAGGTCAAACCTATGATAAGCAGCATGGATTTCTTGCCAGAAGTTTGATGATCAAGAAGCTCGCATACCTGTATCTCTTATCATGTTGACATTGCACGTCAAGTAGATGTTCATATTTTGATTACCAGAAAGCTTTTCATTGTGTAGACTATGATATTTTACTATTCCAGATGAGATACGATTCTCTATTCCACTTTAACGATATTACTCTTAATATATTATGGATACAAGGCAACACGTAAAGTTTGTGTCAGAGCCTCACTTTACAATATCAGGAGTAAGCTAGGGTTTGAATCTTGGGCTTCTATTGTTCACTATACTAGTTGTCCTATGATAATGCATTGCTTGTTATTTGCAAAAGACATGAAGGTTTTTACTGTAGTCAAAGATACACAATTAAATGAAACTATCACATAGTTTCATTTATCACGTAGTATTATTTCTACTTTCTTTAAGTTCTTTACCACGACCTAGGTTTCGTTGTATTATAACATCTCCAGGTAGGCTATTTGCAAAGATACAACAAAACCTGGGTTGTGGTAAAGAACTTAAAGAAAGTAGAAATAATACTACGTCATGTAGTTTAATTATGAATAATGAATTTCTACAAAATTAACGCCAAATATATTCAATAATCAATGCAGCTGAGAAAGAATGACTGCATTGTGACATCAGCACTATGGTTGAGTGGAGCGCTGCTAGCGGATTATGCCTTAATGCAAACAAATTTTCAATATTGAGTTACTGCCGAGCACACAGTTCATGAATATACGATCAGCTGGTCTCCGCAGCATCGTCTGGATAAGGTCGTTGATTTGGGAATCATATTTGATTCACAACTGATATTTTGTGGGCGTGTAAACATGGGCATGCAAACCTAGCAAAAATAGTTTTCAAAACTTGTGTTAGTGCAATGTGGATAAGAATCTGGCTGCATCATTTGGAGCCCCCATGAAGCTGGTTACGACTTGGTGATTAAATATATTAAAGAATTCTTTGCCATATTATTGACTAAACTGTCATTCTTCATACTCAACAATTTTCTACGCTCACACAATCATTACCTTTTTGCCATATCACACTCTAGAACTGAATTACCCTGAAACTCTGCAGTTTCCTCATCTGCTCAACCTCCTTATTGCGGTCAGACCAGAATGTGATTTATTTATGATGAGTAAAAGTAAATTTTATGTGTCATCGTTACCTTTTGTACTTCTGGTATACTTTTGTATCTAGGTACTATCTATATGTTTGTATTTTGTTAAGCCGTTAATTCATAATCATTACGTATAGTTGACTTGTAATGTACCGATAAATGTGTGTGTAAAAAAATAAATAAATGTGTACATATTCTTTCCGTTGATCACTTCGATAATGAGCTGAAGCATCTGAGTATAATTCATTAAAGGTACGTTACATATTTTCATAATTCTAAAATCGTGACAAAAAGTTAAATCTAAAGAGAACCAATATTTTATATTCCCTCCCTATAAAACTGAGTATCATAAATTGAATTAGCTGATACAAACGTAAACGGGATTTACCTTATGACCAGTCAACAATTAGTAAAACCCTAATTAGATAAAAAATTAAAATGAAAAATTTAATTCAAATACTCACTCCTCAAAGCAGACATGTCGACACACCTGTGTTATCAGAAACTTGAACATCAAGTGATTACTTCATCCATCTCTAAGCACCTGATATACCAGTGGCCGCTGGTAACTGCGTCAATAACGATACCCAATTGACGTCTGAAGATTAATATTTTGCCGTCACTATCGAGGCATTTATTTGTTACATGTTGATGAAGGTTTAAGTTTTGTCACGGGTTTTAAAGTTTAACACCTGCTCACACGTTATAACAAAAAGCCAAAATAAATAGTAGCTACATTACTCATAAATACCTTCCAAACATTACTACCTGAATGTGCTGTGAGAATAAAAGATGCGAGTTGAGGATGAGAATAATTCCCACTTCTTCGTTTTTAGGTTTTGGCATAAATAAAATTTTCTCAAACTAAATAACTAATTTAACACATTAAAAATACTCTTTTTAATGTTTTAGTGTAATTTATGCTTTGTATAAAAAGTAATAAGATATATTTTGTTTGCACAGTAGTTTTTACAACTCTTTCGATACAACTTTTCAAAATCGCGATTTTGTTACAAATCTTTTTCATCCGTACATGTCTTTCAAGGTGATGCGATATCTTGTTATAATTTAAATATAATAATTTTTATCTGCTGTACAAATTTTACACACTCTATAACAATTTGGTTGATTGCAATAAAATTTCGATAAAGCCATCAGGTATGTTTCTCAATAGCAACGTAGACACTAAATCATTGTGCAACCAAGTATTAAAGTGGGAAAAGGTCTATGGAAAGATTATATGTTAGTGAAGCTTTTCTACTGGATTACCGGAACCGTGCGAGACATACCACTTTAAAAATGAAAGTTTCAATATTTACTACAAAAAAATCAATAATGTCATATGTGTAAAGTTCGTAAATAACTTTAATAAATACTAAAAATAATTTTAAACCAATATTACTTTACATGTGCAGTCAATGTGACTTGAAGATGCAACGTGACATGAAAGGAATACTTGTAATAAAAATGTTGTATTGATCATAATCAATTAATTTTTATTGCATAATATGATGAGAAGAGTTTCGTTTGAAGATATTTTTTAATCACTCCTACGAATTTTTTATACGTCAACCTCCACAGAGGCATTAAAAAAGTGTAATCAATGCGCTTTGTGTTTCTGAAAGTGAAGATATAAACTTTTGGTGGGGAACTACAAGAAACCTCTTTTTTAACTCACACTTTAGCATTTATACTGTTTTTTATTTCATGATGTTTTGGTTGAATTGAAAGAAAATGCTTGAGTCGCAAATAATAGCAGAATTTATTTTAAACAAGTCATATTGCATGCTTAAACGGACACAGCCCGTCATCAAAATATTATTATTTATATTTTGACCGACTCTTTTAGAAAAAAAGTTTATAATAAAAAATTTTAATTTAATTGACTTAAAGGATCTAAAGAAAACGGTATGCTCTACACATACAACTCTTAAAAACAAGCAGTACTTGCTCTACTATGGTTCCGCAAACACTTCTTTGCAAATAGTAAATACACATTGAAGTGTTCATAATATTTCTGTTAAACCATTTACAAATATTAGTGTTATTTTTCACCAAGTAAATATGTTACCTAGTTCATCTTTCTCTGATCTAAATATATTGCATATTCTAAAAAAATTTAACATTTAAAATTATTCACATCTTTTTCATGTAAACTCCTAGTGGAGTTCTATTTTTTATGGACATTTTTAGCAAAATCTCTAGAACTCGTTTAAATAAATATTGCGAAGAAAATATTTTTCGAATCCCCGTGAATTACTCTTTCAAATGATATCCCAAACAAGATGGGAAATTTTAAAATATGTTTGCCCGAGCTGTTCGCACCCTAGAAAATTTCTTCATAAACATTTTTGAGTGTTTGCCAGTGAAGTGTATGTGAGTCAACAAGTTTATCACTATGTCAAATTTCAAGTTTCTACGTCAAGCTGTTTCTGAACGAAACAGTTTCTATAGTACACGAACATATAGATGGCTAACGGAGCCGTCTTAAAACTTAATCGGATTTTTCAACAAAATTGGATTCGCATTTTACAACATATGACGTAGTGCGCGAAGTTTAATTTCATCTAGAGAAGAAACTGGCTGATGTATGTTGAATTTGGAAAAGCATGTAATGTACACGCTCCAGCTGCACGCACTCGTTTAATCAAATAACAAAGTTGATGATTATTTTTATTTTTTTTATTATTCTTACTGTCTCGGCCTGGCCTCGCCTTCAATTTGAAATATCTAATATGATCTTCACTTTCTGTGCAGTTCAGTATGACTTCCTTGTGATTTTTAAAAACTAAATAGTTTGCAGGTAGGAGATAACAGTCCCCGTTTATTGAGAGGGCACATGAAGTCCAATCTTGTGAGTGAGTGATTTATTATGCGTATATTTTAATTGACAGCGAGCCCGTCAATTATTATCCCTCGGATGCTATTTCAGGAAATTACTGTAGTGTTTAGTAGGAAACAGGACTGACGGCTGATGTTACACGATGATGCTGGTGTGGTGTTTTGGTTGGGCCAGGCAACCACATAACATATTGCTATGTTAATCACCACAAGTGACAATTTAGATGAATATTAAATGATAGGTTATAGTATTTTGGAAAAAAGGTATTTATTACATCTTGGTTATATTCCGATTTAATTATAATTTAATTATAATAGAAATTAGATTTAATTATAATATAAATTGTAACATAGCTTGGCTACTTTACAACAATTATTAAATCGGATTGTTGTAACATAGCTAGCTAACATAACATAGATGTTCGGGCATCAATTCTCCGATTCTGAAATAAATAATTTAGGCACATTTCAATTTTAGTTTTAAGTTTATACGGCAGGTGTAGAAACTTGTTCGTAAAATAAAATTATTAGTTTAAAAGTCTCTTTGCTGTTAATTGCCCGCATGAATATGTTGTAATACAACGAAACCTAGGTCATGGTAAAGAATTTAAATAAAGTAGAAATAATATTACATCATGTAGTTTCATTTGATTATAGACAAATGAAATAATCATAATCTTCATTGAATACAGACTAGTTACATACATAATGAAACATATAGACAACTTACAGAAATGGATGCACATTTTTAAATGGCCAGCAAGTGATTTCCATAACATATTTTTACTATTTTGCCATCAAAACAGCATAAGAAAAAGAAATAATATGGTACTACGTATCTCCAACATTCCTCAAAAAATATTCCAAGGTGTCTACCGTTCTCAATTTGTTTGTATTATTGTTCAAGAAATCGGCCAGTATGTCACTTTCACTATATTAAATTTTTATTTCACTTTATCTTAGTTACCATTATTACAATTAACTAATTTCATTAAGACATATTTTTTAACTGGGTTTCAAATTTGAAATTTTTAATAATTAACTGATCAAACATTCAGCTCCGAGAGTAACAGAATGATAAACAAATGAGGAATTTATATTTGTGATATTTCTGGAGATATTCAACCGGGTAAAACATTAGCTAACATTGAGTGACATCAATGTAATGTTTAAATCAATCTAATAATCCAATATCACAGCCTGTACGTGATGTTAGGTTCAAATGTGGTACTTTGCTTGAATTTGTCACTTGTTTATACAAATTGCGTATGTCACATGATGAGTTTAATGCGCGAATATTTTCATTCGACCATTTTTCATAACTCATTGTGATCTCAGTCAACAATAAATTATGATTGCTTTGATTGGAATTTTATGATGGAGAACTGACTTGTCAGTATATTGAAATTTTAAACACGCTCAACTTTTGTCATTTTTCAATATTGCTCTAAATTTTTGGCATTTCATAAAATTATTTTATATTATATTAAGTTTATTTTTAAGTTTAAGTGTAATTAAAATGGCGAATGTTATTCTAAGTGCAGTACAGCTGTTCGAGAATACATTTACTAATATTGTCATATCACTGTAAAATAAACACAATCTATATGATCCGGGCAAAAAAAAAATTATATGGCGAAAAAAAACACTACTTTTAAATTAAACGATGTTAACAGATTTGTATTTGAAGCAATGTCACATAACTAATGTTGTAAATACATGGCAAAAGTGAACACTGATAAAAAATTATATTTTTTAATCACAAATACCTAATAAATCCATGTTAAATTACTAACGTGAATGTAAGAAAAAGGTTTACAGTACCTGAACTGTCAAATTGGTTTGTTTACAAAAATTCTCTCTTAAAATTGAATGCAGCATAGCAGAATATACAAACAAATACAATTGCACTCACTGACATTAGAAATGAAACTTGTCAACTAAGTATGTGCTCCTTATATCGACTTGTTCGAAGAATAAATTCAAGTATTTGATTACTTTGATTTCGATACCAGGTACATCTGTAACAGATGATATTTACTGGATATTGAAAGAAAGTGCTTAGATTAAATCCTGAATATTAACTTTAATTGTGTGCCCTAAAATGGAACACAGGACTGGCGATGCAATGAATCCACAGATATTAAAATAAATTAATGACTACTTCATATTGTCATCTTGACAGTGTTTTGCAGAGTTCATTTTTCAATTTGTCGGCTTAAATATTTAAGCAAATGAAACAATGACTGAAATTAAAATGCTTTGTTATCAAAAGCACACCTGTAAATAAATATTATTATTATTATTTAGATACATAATATCTATTAAAGTCTCTTACAATAAAACAAATTCATCGAATAAATAGTTTACCTGTCTGTTTAAAATATTGAATTAAAATTATGTAACAGCCTGTTATTCATATTCTCCTTATTTGTATTCTACACATCGTTATCATAATACTGATTTAGGGGTATTAAATATTCCATCACACTCATATTTCAGAATTGACATGTGACAATCATGAGTAATATTGCTGTGTATATGTTTATGTTTGGTGTATATGTATTTATGATCTGTGTATATATATTTATGATCTACAGTCATATTCCCGATGTACGATCTATGATAAAAAAGAACAAAATCTAAAAATTTCCATTCAAACTTTAGAAGCAGAAAATGATTCCTGTAGTATTAGTCCTAGAACTAAAATACAAGTAAAACTCACTCACCCGATTTCAACCAAAATATTTTAACAGTCTCTAAACTCTTATCGCTTCACCTTAGTTGCACATCGCTGAGGTGTGATCGTTACATTAAAAATAATGGCTGTTTATAATAATTACCATTGATTAAGAAAATAGTCATTTTGTGCAGAAACGACAAAAACAAGATGTAAAATTCATAAGACCTGGTGCATCATGAAATTTATGTTTAATTTCTCTGTACAACTCTTAAGAATCGCCTCCGAATTTAGTGGGTACTTTGAATTGTAACGTAATCTGATGAAAATTAAATGCTACATTCAGCTTACCTTCAATAAAGCTAATTTAAATACTTTTAAGTTGAAAATTAATGTACACCTGTTGTGAAGATCTCAGTTTCAAAATATTTTCATATTAAATATTAATTTATTTCCTCTCCAATACGCAGTCCCATTTATAAAACATGTTTAAACCGAACTGCTTGAGAGCGCTACAATGAAGTTTCACTGTAGATGGACAATTTCCAATTATTGTGTGAGTGGGATAGCACCATCATCATGCGACGTATTAAAAATTGTTCTATGGTTTGAACACTGTACGGTATGATTTGGATACTGAAGAAATAAAGTTGTGTATCACTTTTTGTTCAAGATTAACGAATAGCTATAATTTTTTTGCAAAATATGAGAATTTGAAAGTCTTGAAGGAATGGCTAGAAATTAATAAAATTAACTTTTTCGAATTTCAATGTTTGAAGTTCAAAGGAAGAAAGTTTAGGATTATAAAATGAGCAAGTTTCAGGTGGCCGTAACATTTTATTGTTAAATGTGCCAAGCTAATTTTTTTATATTTAGTTAACTATTAAGCAAACGCAATAGACGAAAATAGTGTGAGTTAATTTTGTTGGGAACAATTTAAACAAAGTTAAATATCAGTAGAGTTCCCTCTGTCATAAAAGTGACAAAAATTTCCGAAGACTTCAATCTTTAAAAAATACTTGTCTTAAGCATATCAATTTTTTCTGCTCATCATTAGGTTTAGCATATGTTTTTATTTTTTATTTATACTCTTTCAGATTTTATATAAAGCTCTTCGATATGAATGTATTTTATTTTATGACCTTAGTAATATTTATAAAATCAATTATTTTGTCCATTTAACTATGCAGAGGTTGCATGGACGACAATAATCATCCATACTTCAAAGCATGTCATTTTTGTTTTGATTTTAAAATCATCAGTGTTAACCAGCTTAAATTATAAATTCTATATTGGTAATGCGTCATCTCAGTAGCTACCATGCACTAGCGTTGAGTGGTTATGCCAGGAAGAACGTATATTTATTCTCGGAAGACTTATGTTATCTGCACCACCAATTAGATTTGTTTGGTTTTTTAATTATTGTTAAAATAACGAATTATATTTAATTAGTTTATACATATTTTTATTGTATTTCGGTAATATTTTTATTATAATCAATGATATAGTTTACATAATTATATTATTATAATGTTTTAAAATTAGGAGAAATCAAAAACAAAAAGGCATATAGTCAGGAGTTGCAGATTGCACAATGACTTGAGGAAAACAAAAAGATGATTGAATCGAAAAACCTGCCTACTTTAATGACGAAGAGCTGAACCAAGATATAGAGTCAGAAGCTTCCGGAATTGGAACTCAGGCGTGCAATCATCAGAATATGGAAGAAAATCATGCAGTACAGGTATAATGAGGTAACTTCTTATCATCAAGGCGTTGATAATAGACGATGGTTAAAACAACAAAACTTGTTCCATAGGAATGATACAAAACCATAATATAATACGTCTCCAACCTGGACCTCGAGATGCAGCCAAAACAGAGACTTCCCGCTTGAATGTTTGTATTTATATATTAGTGAAGATGTGAATACAGTGCAAAATAAATATTCAAGAGAAATAGACGTAAAATTGACAAACAAATTATAAATAAAAAGATTGTTAAGCATTTTATATCTTTGTGGCCGCGTGAAATGTGGCAGAGAAAAGACATTGCATTGAACTGATTAAAAATGTGGTATTTGGGATTGAAGCTGTATATCTAACAATGGGTTTGTGAGAATTTGGAACTGACTTTAGATGAATGACTGATTGCTTTTTGAGGTAAATAGGTTTCTTCTGTATATTCCTAAAATACCCGCCAAATATGGAATAAAGATTTTTGCGTTAATAGATTGTCAGATTGTGTACACTTACAATTTTGATGTTTATCTTAGTAATAAGTCTGGGTCATTTCAAGTTAGTAACACCAGGAATGACGTATTTTTTCGAACAACTCAACCAATTTAAGGGGAAAATCATAATGTAACCATGGACAACTGGTTTCCTTCATTATAATGGGCACGTCCATGAATATGCTTCGTTGGTTCAGTATATTTCTAAAAAACAAAGTCATCTTTGCTAGGTTAACTATACATAATAATGGATTTATTGGTGAGGTCTGGTGAAAAATATAAACCAGAGACACTATAACCGAACAAAGAATGGAGTGGACTCAATTGACAAAATGTGCTCGTTGTATGATGTTTCAAGTAATGTATGTCGCTGGTCACTAACCATGTTTTTTGATTTGATGAACATAGCTGCTATAAATGCATTATGCATGTAAAGGCCAACAAAAAGTAGTGCAGCGAGATATAATTATAGGTATAGCTCTCAGCGTGATGAAGTCATTATCATAGAAGTGGCTGAACACTGAATGTTTATCAAGGATTTTCAAAATGAAATTCCATGGTTTTTTTGGGAATCCAAAATAGAGAAACACAGGATAGAAACATATCGATGACGAGTACTTCTCGGGGCGGAGTGTGTTGTTGCTGTTTTCTTCATGGACGTTAACGTAATAAAACTATGCATGTATCTTGGCCAATACTCCAAAAGTGGACTTGTCCTGATCACTGACAATACATGTGTAGTACTTGTTTTCATATTCGTGTTGATTGATAACTTTATTTCAATAATTATAAAGTTTCCAATGAAATAATCTGTCTTTTAAAGCCAAATAGGTAAATTTATGTTACATTTTCCAATTGTCAAAAAAGAAGTTTTTATTTGATTTATTTAGTATTATTTGTTTAAGACAAAGCAAGAAGTTTGCGTGTTTATTTAATACTAAATTCACACATCTGCCCTCTGCCCTCCGCGTAACTACCATTAGTTACTGCCAACAGCACAACTACGTAGATTTCGACTGAGCGCACAACCACTGCAGGGTTAAGTTTAATGATCATTGAGTTAATTTATTTCGGGTAAAGAAATAAAAATAATTTTCATCTTTCTTTCTTGACTTAACAAAATAGTTATTAAAAATAATACTAAATAGCGCATATCAAATACAACAAATAATTCTGCACATCAGAAGAAACAAAATCAGGAAATTTTCGGATATGTGGAAATAAGAAACAAAATACGCAAACTGCCTGTCCTTGTTGGTCGACCATTGTTAGAATATTCACAATGCAATTTACATCTTCTGCCCATTCTATATGGATCTCCATTTCATGTTTTCAATTCAATATCTCCACACCGTTTTAATGGTTTTCCATGTTTTTTGTCTTCTGTATCAAATCATTATTTTAGAATCATCAGAATCACTCTGCAAGTTGTGTTCGATGGGCATGCTCCAGTACAAAATATATTTTCATGTGAAATCACATACTTCTGGTACAGATTTCTTTACAACAAAGTAGTAGCATAAAACTTGCACAATTTCCTTAATGTTGTTTATTTTGGATAAAATTCAACAGTAAAAAAAATTGTTGTATGCACTTAAGAATAATGTAAAAAACTAAGTTGTAAAGATTACAAATAAGACTACTTGAAAGTATTATATAAGATGTAGTCTCTCAAACACATGTCTCATCTAGATAGCTTACATCAAGAAGAAATAATATCACAAGTACAATCTATTCAAATTATATGTAACACTCAATATTTTTTTAAACATAGTTTTATGATTCTCAACTATGACAGTATTAATTTTGTTTCCAACAAAATTTGTTTTGTATTTCTTTCCACTAAATGGCAGCGTTTATTATATTTTCATGAAATATAGTTTTATGTTTCTGGTGGCTTTATTTAATTTTTACAAAGAGTAGTTCAGTTTCCATTATATGACAATATTTACTCCGTTATTCAGGACATACAGTTTAAATTTTTTTCACTAGATGGCTGCTTCGATATATTTAAAATGAATAATTATTTAATTCTGCATCAAATGATGGCATTTAATTTATTTTTAAAAAATATTCAATAACATTTTATATTCACATATTAATGACTGCAGTGTCATCACTATTTATCAAACTGTAGAATGCTCACGTGAGTGCACTGCAGAGGGAAGATGTTTGAAGTTCTTTAAATGTATCACTAAGCACAACTTTTCTCAAATGACGATTGGCCAGAATTTTATGTTATCAATAAAACAATTTTTTTTATTGTTTTCTTGCAGTTTGCAAAATAATGTTAACAACAGCACCAATAGATAACAATATTAATGATTAAGACAAATATTGTTTGTAAAGAAGTCCATTCTATAAATGTCCAATAAAGAGTGGAATAGGTTTCTTTTTACTATGAGACAATAGTTGTGAGCTTCAATTGTTTATTGATAAAATAATAAAACAGTGGTTATTCATCCGTCTACCTCTGCGGTACGTAAGTATTACTGGCTTATCAATAAATAAACACACAAAACTTTTTGTGAAGGAAACATTTATTTTTGCATGTGAGTGTACACATCATGTCTTGTTGTTAATATTATGAACTCGTTGCTTGTGTCTCCTGAGTGAGGAAGGGTCCTTGAATGTTTTAGGGCAGATGGAGCAGCGGTATAAGCGCTCTGCTGAGTGAACACGATGGTGACTCTTCAAGGCGCTGTTGTGCTGCAATATTTATATAATTATTCTAAATAAATTGTGTCCATTATTGTAACAAATTTTATAGAAGAACGTTCGTACAATCATCTGTCCTTAAAGAGTAATACTTAAAACAATCGCAAATAATAAGATACAGATACAGAATGTGATCAAAGAAGTCAAAGAAGATGATATATTTAAATTTTGATATATCATCTTTGTTAAAAATAATTCAGTGAACTACATTCTATTTAACTCAAGGATATTGACGAGGCAAGTGGCAAATCAGGATACGAATTAGTGAATACGTAATAAGAATAAAATGACATACGCTTTACAAATATTTTTGACATGTCAAAATGATACCAAGTCAGTGTCTTTTAAAGTTGTCTTTATTTATTTCCGTGAGAGCAACGTTCCTTTCTATTTAATTATTCCTAACTTTATTATCAAACATACGGAATGCAAATATAAACAAGAACCTACAAATACATTTAAAAAGTAACAGCCGCAAAAAATACGAATGCAGTGAAACGCTGTGTAATATAAATTTATTACGAAATGTAAAATCAACTTCTGATCTCGAAGGCAAGGAGTTAAGGAAAGTTAATAGAATGCCGGCCTTGAGTGGAGTTGAATGATTAATGAAGCATCACTTTCCAAAGTAGAAACAAAGAATACAACATTTACACAATTAACAATCAGAAAAAAATTATTATTAAATAAAAAACATATTGTTTTTGTAACTTTATTTCTATTTGTAGATTTGTTTCTGATTCACTCAACAAAGACCCTTGTGAGTCACTGTAAATCTTCCATTTATAATGTTAAAGGAACCAATTTAGAAATTTTTATGAAAAAACACATCAGGCAATTCTTATAAACTCACAGAGAACCCCTTGCCGCACACCTGGCACACCTTGTCCTTGGGCTGCGTCCTGCCTTCGTGCTTCTGCTTGACATGTTGTTCGAGCAGACAATTTAAACGCAACACCTGCAAACAATATTTCTTCATGAATCTCCACTACCGTTGGAGCATAGCGCATGTGTTAGCTTTAAACTATCTACTAGACTATAATAATGGAGAGAGGGAGACTATACTAATACACACAAGTGCAATAAGGAATTGTCCGTATGGGGAGACATCATTATGCACCAGCTAGATACTTGGGCTTTGTCGATGGATGCAGTGGAAAAATTCAAAATGGAAACTGTATGGATATAACTTTTTAATGCAGTCTGCTTCTGTGAAAATGTGTAACTGGGGGATTTCACCATCAAGATATCATTACGTTCATTGAGCAACCAAAGTGTAACAATTATCATCAATTGCATGGATAAATTTTTATTTATTTTAATTTTTTGCATCTTGACATGATATATAATTGTCTCATAACCTTGCTTCTACGATGTGAGAGATTGTTTGGAAAAATTACCAATTAAAATTTATTTATTTTAAAAATATAAAGAAATACATTGCCGTATGATGACATCCTAATCATCATTATAAAAGATCACAGGTCTTTACGCCTGAATGTCCATTGAGCTATTTCCAGTCATATGAAGCATAAAACTTGAAGAAACATTTGCGACAAACTTGATGAAAGCACAACATGTTGACAAATTTGATTTTTCACAACTCTCGCATAATACACTTTGTACTGCAAATACCAATTAAATCTCTTTGATATTAATGAGATTGAATAAGTAATTAACATTTTTAGACTCGTACAAATGTATATGCATGTATATATATATATATATATATATATATATATATATATATATATACATGCATATACATATACATATATATATATATATATACATATACATACATATATACATATATATATATATATATATATATATATATATATATACATACACATACATATATATATATACATACATATACATATACATATATATATATACATATATATACATGTATACATATATATATATATATATATATATATATATATATACATACATATATATATATATATATATATATACATTTATATATATATATATATATATATATACATTTATATATATATATATATATATACATATATATATATATATATATATATATATATTTTCTCTCACTCCTCCCACTTGATAAATATTTTCTCTGTCTTTTATTTTTTAGTGCAGCTGTTTCACAAGGATTTTTATATTAATTTGCATACTAATAAATTATATTTCCATCTTGTGTGTTTGTAGTTTATGATAGTGTCACTCATTATGGCGTGTACTGAATTGTATGTAACGTGTAATTATCCATAAAAAAAAATTAAAAAGCCCCTTTGTCTACATAATTTATAATAATTTCAGCACAAAATGCTGGGAATGAGCCAAAGCACTTGTTCAAAGAATGATCAGTTTACTTGAAAATGTTTTTACGTAATATTATTATGAAAACCAGGTAACACTTTAAACTAATAAATTATAAATTGTAATAACTATAAAAATAAAAAAAACTTGAAATCAAAGGTTTACCAAAAACTAGAAATTAATTTCTTCCATTAACCTTACAGGCGCCTCTGACTCAAATGTGGGTTTTCAATTATTTACTTTTTAGATATGATTATTAAGAATTATAATCAGAGAAATTATATAAATAAGACCACTGATTAATGAGATGTAAGTAAAGACGACAGAAGCGGTAAAAGTGAACGTGAAAGACTGTGGGTAAATATTATATTGTAGAATATTTTACAGAAGCAAATGGATTTCTGAACATTTTACCAACCTGCAGGAAAACATATCTGAGGATGGTCGAAGAGAAAGAGGTAAGTCAGGATGGATTCCTATGTGAGTTATATTTACACAACATCAGAAAGGAGGGAGATACATAAAAAAGAATTTGTCACCTACCTTTGGACAGAACTGACATTTGAAGCCACGCCCCAGGTGCAGCCAGAGGATATGTTCCTTCAGGTCGTTTTTCCCTCTAAACGTCTTCTGGCAGTAGTCACACTCGTAGCTGCAACCAAGTGGCTCAGTTATTTAATACGTAAAGAACACACCTCCCTACCTACATAAACGTTTCTTCATTATTACGCTCTTTTGTGACTGTACTTTTTCAGCTTGTTCTAAATCTGAGCTTCTGTGCATTTATGACTCAAACTAGCTAATCTGGTTCTTTCCACCTTATTTGACCCGAATCTTGGCAAATATTACAAAGAAGCTTGTTTGCTTCCACACTGATAAGGATATTTTCATTAATTTATATTGAGAACACCAAACGGTAAATGCAAAAGTCCCTTTTTAGATTTTGGAAATGGATTAATTTCAGATTAACTTGTCATCTGTTTATCTGTCAGCCTGTCAGAGCTTTATATTCAACCAATTATTGGTTATTGTCTTAAAATTTGAGGCCCAGTTAAATAAAACGCCTATTCTTTTTTCTATTTTGGTCTCTTTCCACTTTACGCCATGCTAGTCTTAAAATTAATTAACTGGCATAGGTTTTGTTTCAGTTGATTCTGGGTTTTTACATTGTTTTTTTATGTTTGAAGTATGGGCATAAGAGAGGTTAATTCTTGTCATTATTAATATTTACTAGCAGAAACATCTACTTCTTTATAATCAACTTCACGCAAACAATAAGCCATAGAAATTACTTCATTCAATCAACGAACCAAATCCTTAACAATCACCACATTCTTCTTTTGTAATAAAACTATGACATGAATTGCTGGCTTACGCTGTCTATAAATATTCTTAGAAAAGTAATATCTATATATTTAACTACGAATTGAGCGTTATATCATTAAATAACTAATTGTTTCTGAGATTTTACTCGGACTTTAATCAGTCTTATTAGCCAAATATTGACAGGCGTCAGAATCTGAGTTTTGTAACAAAACTGTGAAATGATTGACATAAATCTCGCATTGTGTTTTTCTTTAAAACTAAAAATCAGCATACCAAACATCAGAATGCTTTCTCTTCATATGTATTTTCAGTGTCCGCAACAGTTTGAGCTTGTCGCCGCAGATGTCGCAGAAGAACTCCTCCTTCGAGTGTGTAACCTGGTGCCCCCGAAGATGGGCTGCAGTGTAAAATGTGCGAGAGCACACTTCACAGCGATGCGGGCGCAGCAAGCTTTGCGGGTGCAGTAAGCTGTCATTATGTCGCCTGTAATGTGCCATTGACAAATTCAACTAAAATTATAGAACCTAACCATTTTCCAACAGAAGATAGGTTGGCAAAACTGAATGCGGGAGCATGACATTTAACTTTGAATTTAACAATTGGATGTCTTGTATTCATATGGAATATTTGAGATCATTTTAGCCTATCATTTAATTTCATGAAAATTAAAATTTTACTAACAAGGAAACTATATTCATTTGAGCACTCATAAGTACAAAATTACTGAGTCCATTAAATTAAAATCTATATTTATGTGAGTGCAATAGGGTAAAATAGAGTGAGGATCAGTTGCCAAGTCTTACTGGTCACCCGGGCTCATAACGCATTAGCAAAAGAATCCAGATATGTATATGGGCCTAACAATGCTAACATTCTTTACGCATAAATATAATTGCACATTGTGTGCTTATTTTTTTAACAGACTTCAAAAAAGGAGAAAGTAGAAGATTATGTATATATATATATATATATATATATATATATATATATATATGTGTGTATGTGTGTGTGTGTGTGTGTGTATATGTACATACATATATGTACATACATATATATATATATATATATATATATATATATATATACATATATATGCGTTTATTAATTATTTCAGACATATATATTTATAACAGACTGACCTGTAATATGTATTATGCGACTCATAAGCAATACCTTTACATACAGTATGGTCAATACTTCAAAGTACAAATTATTCGGTTCAGACTACGACAGCAACTTTGAAACACTTTGGATTTTAAATATATTTTAAACTCAGTAGTGCTTAATAATATAATAAAAAACAAAAGTGCTTCAACATTATCTTTATGCTAAAATCACCTGAGAAATCTCAAAATAGCAGAGTTTTATTAAAAAAATTACGAGATGGCCTAAGTTTAGCACTAAAAACAGAACAAATTATAATTATATACTTGTATTTTTTGGGCTAACTGGAGGTGAATTTTGTAGACTCTCTCAATCTTTGCCGGCCCTCCTTTTTGACAAATCAGTGAGCCGAACCTTTCCTTGTCAGTAATGAGCATAATATTGACATGTAAATTTGTTTACTCACTTTACATGCCGCTGGTATGATGACTTTGTGCTGAGCACCTGGCTACAATGCGGACAGGGAAAGACAGGACGCTCCACCTCATGTACCGTATTCAGATGTAATTTCAATATGGAGGCTGTCCTATAAAAATAAACATCAAAAACCTCATATTTAAATCTTCTCGGTAATTCGTTTCTTGTTTGTGTGCTGCACAACTCTCAATTCCCCACTCCACCCGCAACGCCAGTGTTCAGGTTATGACCTATTGGATTATATTTCAGGCAGAGTTGATGAATAGCTGTACATTATTATTTTGTGTTAATTATATTGTGTTTTTTTATATCTACAGAGACTTGATAGACTCTACTAAGTCATCTAAAAGAAATGATTCTTTTGCATTAAACAAGAAAAGAAAAACATTATCTTAGTAATGTAAAATTAACATTATCAAAGACTTCAAGCAAAAATAAACATTTGTGAATTTGCAAGGAAATTTGATCTAATGGAATCAACAGTCAGAGCAATTATAAAAGATAGAGAAGAAATTGTTGAAGCTATGAAAAATGCTCAATCTTTGAATTCAAGCATGGCTCGTAAATATCACAGAATTATCGCTGCAACGGAAACAATTTTAAAAATATGGTGTAATAATCAATACCTGTGAAAAATTGTCCTGTTGATCAGAACACGATGTGCTCCGAGCTAAACTGATTTTTAGGAACTTGAAAGAAGAAGCTGGCAAGGTGGCTAAAGATGAAACATTTGAAATATTTAAGTTTTAAGTTGCTCTAATCAGTCAGTAGTTAATCCAAAGTTTCAAGGGGCATAGCATTGCATAAAATGGAGAGGCGGCAAGCGCAGATAAAGAAGCTGTGTCTCTCTATTCAGAGAAACTAAAAACTATGAGGGTAGAAGGTGGCTATACCAGCGAAATCATATGCAATGTGGATGATACTGAGCTGTTACAAAGTAGTAAACTTTCTTCTTTTAGTTATCACCTGCAACTTCTCTCACGGACAACATCTTATTGATGAAGGTTTGTTCATTATCTCAAGAAACTTGTGGATCAACATCAATTGACTGCCTAACTATTTATCCCAATATGATATTCAAAATAAGAAGTCACATGCCCTTTTCCGAACAACTGAATTTGACTTTTATGAAATGATATTAAAATTACTCTATAACGTAAATTTTTATTGCGAGAAATATAAATGCTTTTTTAATTAATTATACTTAAACTCTGCTATTACTTTCCTGTTATATATTTAAAATTTACCAACAATTAGTTACTATTTAACCAACTATTGGTAACTATTCGACCGAGTTACCAGGTAACAAACAAACATTCCATGATACGTGTAACAAGTGCAGCCCTGTGCTTTAGCTTTCCAAGTCATTTTTCTCTGTACATATATGATTTACATTGAATGTGTTCAGTATAATGTCCAAGGTATAAAATAAATGCTTAAAGCATCATTCCATCTGTCTCCCTATCATAGTTTTCAGTTTCTTTATTAATTTATGGAATTTTATAAGGAAATGGATTCCTCTAAATTTAAGTTAATGTTTGTGTAAAATTAGAAACGTGTGACAGGTGAGAACGTTTTGTGAATTCAGAGTGGAAATGAGGGTGATTATTACTTCACATCTAAACAAAATACGGCCATCAAATTAAAGTTTCACACACGCTGAATCTAAATTGAGTAATTTTTTCATGTTTCCTTTGGTAAACTGTAAGGTCATATTGAAAAATTATGTAAAAATGAAAGTTCTCTCTAGTTATTTTCAACAACATGTGACTAAAAAACTAAGAAAATATCTTAGAAAGTGGATAAACATTTCAATATTTTTCCCTGTAAACTCTAGTCGTTAACTAATAAACACATTTTCAATTGTTAATAATGGTAAAATAATGAGATGTGTCCCAACATTATTCTAATGATTCAACATTTTTGTCATAAATTAAAAAGTGTCTTTAAATAAAAGCACTTTGAATACAACTGACAGTTGATGAAAAAAAAAATTATTTTTACATCGACACTGATCCGATCAGTGCCGGAAGTGACCAAGGCCACTCAAGATTTAAATGAGATAAACCTATAGACGGTTGTATATAAAAGGAGATTACACTAAATAACAAATCGAATGGTAATAAAGTCATCTATATATGTATAGTAATTTTTGCCACTACCATTTTGTGAAAATTGTGTCTGAATGTGTTTTGCTTCGAAAATATTGTGTTTTTGATTATTATTTTGTTTTAATCTATTTATTGGTATATTTTGTGATAAACAATGTTTTTTTCTAAAATTGACAAAATATGTGATGACGGCGCTGTAAAATGTCACTATTATTTACAAAAGTCAAATCATTAAAAAAAATGTTACGAAGATGTGAAATTAACTTATTTGCTATTTGAGACTATAATTCGCTATTTTTTGTATATTCATTTGATGTATACGAAATTTTACCACTATTTCTTATAAAATTTTATTTTGAGTATTTTTTCGATGGAAAGTATATATTTTTTTAGTATTATTTTGACTATTTTGCGACAATAGATAAAACGTTTGTATCATACTTACGTACTTATGAGTTTAAAAAATATTGAAAAACAAATAAACAATTCTGAGATTTTGTGAAAAAAAAGGCTAATAAAGTAAAAATAATTATAAAATGTAAATTTTGTTATTATCCAAAAATGGGTTAAAAATAAATAAACATAAGAAAGAATTAATTTTTTTAGTATTATTTTGACTATTTTGTAACAATAACCAAAATCTTTATTATAACTTTAAAATGTATTGAAAAACCAAGAAAAAATTCTCAAAATTTGTTAGAAAAATTCTTATAAAGTAATAATAATTATAAAGTGCAATTTTCATTATTATCCAAAAAAAGGATACAAAAACATATACGTAAATAAAAAAGCCAATTATTCTAATAAAAAATTATCCATTTTGATGAGCTATCTCAGTGCTTCATTGCAACGGAATATTAAATTTCGGAATTACACATTATTTTATCGGAAGCGGTGAAACAGGGGGCCCCTCATTTTGAACCCAAGTCCTTTAGGGATTAATGGCAAATTTGTTTTAGAAATTAAAGAAATATTTATAATAAATTTTAAATTGTAATATTGTCATCCACAAAATCATATTTTACACAAAACGATTACAATAAAGAAAATTTGAATTGTTTGGCCACATGTACTTTTGAGAAATCAAGCAAAATGTGGAGACATCACGCAAATGTTTTATAAGAAATTCCTCAGTAAATCCTGATGTTTTTATGTGACAGACCGACGATTGTGTTCCTATAGAAGAAGCCAGGGACACCTCTTACCTAAATTCACTCGTGCAATGCTTACACTTGTATCGTTCATTAGCATGTTGTGACAGGTAGTGGTCCATTGCCTCCTGTCTGCGCAAGTAATTATGTCCACACACCATGCAAGAATACCGCTTGTAGTGATCCCTGCAGTGATGCCAATACGAGTTCATCTTCTCGAATTTCAAGGCACATATTGAGCACTTGTGACCGGTAAAACTCTATAAGATTTTTACCAATTTATTTAGTATTGTAAGTACATTTACAATTAGAAATGTTGAGTGAATAAAACTTTGGAGCATATAAATGCAGACACAATTGATATTAGCAATTCTAAATATATCCAAGTAATATTAAAAGAGATGTCAAAAAAAATGTAATTTACATGTACTACAAAGAATTAAAAAAAAGAAATCCCACATCAAAAGATTTACTCTATAATCATAAAAACAAAACAGCCAATGCAGTTTATTAACACACCACAAACAACCAAGAGAGAAGGCAATTAGCAAAGAAAATACAAAAAAAAAAAAAAATGTCGGAAGCTGCCAGTTATTTTAATGAAAACCTCTTTTAATGGAAAAGCAACGAAATCCGATATCGATTTCGTAGCATATTTGACTTGGGCTCATTGAATGCCCCTGAGCTGTCTAAATACGCTTACGTTGCCTATATTCACGGCTGTGTTACATTTTATTTTGTGTGCAGAGACATATGTCGGCAATTGAGAACGCTAAAAATGTTACCTTAACATTAAACAGTACGTTTATGATAGCAGAGGTCCCAATTTCAAGTCTCAGTTGAAGTTCGTCCCGCAGAAGAAAATAGATCTTCTGTTGATCTGTGTCGATAATTAATCAACGAAAATGCAGGCAGCAGATTGAACGAGTACCACAATCAATAGCAACAAAATAATTAACAAATTAATAATATTAAGTGAATGTTCTGTGAAAACATCGGAATCTGATGATCTGCAACTTCACATTCAAACTTTAAAACAAAACAAAGTGTGCGGACACCCTCCGCCAACTACCAAATAAATATATCACAAATATTTTATTTAAAAAAATTAAATAGCTAAGTTCGACTGACCGTACAAATTGATTGTTGATGCAGTCCATTAGAATTAATGATTTGATCTGATAATTGTACATTTGTATCGATCCAAGCCTGAATCGCATTTGAATGTATCATATACAAAGATGACGTATCATATAATGTTGTATTGATACTTGAAATTATCAATCGAATTGTACAACCCTACTTTTAAAGAATCTCCTACTGTATATAAACTGATCAATAATTATACACATACTTATGTATGAAAGTATTTAAACTTTTATTCCGAGTGTGACAGAGAAAGAGATATAAAACTCATAAAGACTAGCAGGTTGAGACAACCGATATGGAACATGTATTGGCTGGTAATAAAATGCGATCACGTATGTATTATACATACACAATACGTATGCATGTACATTGGTTTACACATTTCGTCTCATTGATATTACAGAGCGCCAAATATTGCATGGACTCAGTGATGTTTTATTGACTTCAATAATCTAATAAATTTAAATTTATCACATATTTACAAACTGTATTGCTTTTAATTAACTGTAATTTCAGTTTTAATTTTGTTTGTAATTTTGGTTCATTTAAGCCAGAATACCTGAGAAAAACATTTTTCCTAATTTTAATAATTATTATTTAAAATTCATTATCGATGACTGAAGTTTATAAAAGACTCACCTCTGAATGCCGCTCCATGTGTGCCTCATATGAATTACGAAAGGCAAAGGTTAGAACACACGGCTCACACTTGAAAGTGGCATTGCGGTAGCGTGCCTTCTGTCTTCTCTCCTCAAGCTCCTGAAGTCGCTGGGCTTCGGTCAACTTCAGTGCACGAATATGTTTGTGTGCATCCACCGAACTGTACGTAGTTTGTGAATCTGTATCTGAATATCAAATTCTGAATTAACCGATCTATTTCAAACACATTATAAAGAAGTATCCATGTTTAAAACTTTTACCTAACTTTACATTAAAATAATATATACCTGCCTATGAAACAATACTTCGCAACGTAAAAAAAATACCTGAAACTTCAATATGACTTTTGCCACCATGTGCCTTGTACTTAGAAATCCCTTCTCCAAGTTCAGAATTGGGATTATCATTTATTACTTTAGATACTGAAATCTGGTTTCCAAGAGCATTGATGGGCTCCAGCAAAACTTCAGTGTAAATTGTTTTATTAAATTCCACTTCTTTCATTGTCTTCTTCGTCACCACATTTGACTTGGGTTTATTCCTCTTTCTAATCTGCAAAGAATGATAATTTTGTTGGACAATATCATCCAGGAGACTAACAAATATAGGAAGGTATAAGAATATGAGGTGAAAAAATGTGATCCAAAATATCAAGGTTGGTTCATATGGTTTAGACCAAAAACCAATCCTCAGACTCACTATATCCGGACAGCAACCAAACAAAAAGGGTGTATTACCTGACGCAAAAAAATAAGGGAAGTATATACCAAAACGATACACTGTTTTATATTGGCTTAATAAATATTTAATTCTTGAAACAAAAAAACGGCAATACCATTTAATCGTCATGTCCAGCATCCGATATAATAATCAAATGTCTTTTTGTCCATACGGTATGGACATAATGTCATACAATGAATTAATAAATAAATCATTCGCAGACCCCACAAGTAAATCATCTCGTTTTGTTTGGCTTGTTCGCACATGTAGCATGAGCCCCTTGGGACATGGCATATATTGCAGCCAACCCTCATCATGATTAGACCTTGAATACAGGGCATTATATTAAATATGTGCAAGGTTCTCCTCTTTAGTGTAAACGAAAAGCAGTTAGTCCAGGACCATGCATTTTTTTTTCAAGCAGGGCCTATTTGTGGTTTACCTGATAAACAAATACATATTAACACTTAATGTTATATTTCTGTATAATGTAAAAAATTGTTCAAACATATATTATTAGAAGCTTTATATGCAATTCGAGAACTATGTGACAATTCATTTAAAGTTCCAAAAGACTGGTAATTTGAGTGTTCCTCCTTACGGTGCTGTTTAATGTGAACCCTACAATATAATTACAAATAATTTAGTTGCAGTGCAGCACTGAACTCAAACAAGCTTTTTTAATAAAAAATTAGCCTGATTTTCATAAATCACTATCGAAGGAAAACCTATCCAAACATCACGCAAAATGCCAAAAAACATATATCAACATTTGTGTCATCGTACATCTGTGAACAAGCATTGTCTAAACTCAAATAAAATAATAGTAATATCCGTAACCGACTGACACCTGTCACCCAAACTAATAGAAGCATGTTCACGAACCAGTCCAGTATACGAAACGATGATAAAATCATATAACCAATTTCATAGCTCACATACTTCCACTTCCATCAAGGAATGACCTGTCTTCATAACACACCTAGATAGTAACTAGCTGCTAGCTGACAGTTTTAAAACAAGTTTGTATTAATGACAACATTTTGGTAAACTGTTTAATATATTTTAATATTTTATTTGCTAATAAACTAAAAATATATAATTACTACGTATTTTGGCCGACAACCTATTTTATTTTTCAATTCGTTAAGATAAGATACAAAATGGATTAAGTTAAAGATTTAGTAAAAGAGGAAAACACTTGAATTTTTGTGTCAAAGTTCTGCACCTAATCCATCTTATAAACACACAACCAATTACTTGATATTAGCTTGAAACACGGGAAGAATTTGTACCGCATAATTAAAAACTAATTTTTCTACAATTCCCAAAATTTTGCAAAGGGTCCACCAATACCAAAATACTTTACAACCAAGAGCATGAGTATTAAGAGAATAAAGTATCTATATTGTACGTTCACTTTTTTTATTCGCTGCGACATTGTGGAATAAGACTTTTGTTTGTCCATTTGGAATGAAGTGGTGCAAACACTTCATCCAATCAGCAGCATTTGGACCACTGAAGGAAGTATCGTAAACTTGTAAAAATTGACAACACTTCTTTCACTCACACATTGCCGCTCAAAACTAAAAACACAGCCTAAAGAGAGTTAAATTCGTATTTTCTGTTTAACACTTGACAATAAAATTGCCAAACAGAAATAGAGCAGAAGATCGGATATAAATGAGTATTTCTTTTATATATCTTTATGTATGTATATAGCATATATAATGTGAATCAGCATACAATAGTTTCCACATGATTCTAGATTTTAGAACACTTATATAAACTGACCAGTAATTGATTGTAACTTGACGAGATTAATACAAAACCACATTAAAAATGTCTAGTTAAGTCTTCATAATTTGCACTAAAAATGGTAAAATGGTCTGGTTTAAAAGACAAGAAAAATTTATTTTGCCTAAAATATACCGCATTATTTTTTTCAAATGATCCACATCATCTCATCTCATGCTCATCTCATTTTGAAGTGAAAAATCAAATAGGGAAAAACCAAAAGTTGCAAGACCGACTTAAAAAAATTTCATCAATAATTGGAGTAAATTGCTTAAGGTCACTGCAGCCTTCGATTTCTACCTTTGATAATGTCACATTACCAATTTGATTCTCGCATTGTATTCACACATTCTCCTTTAATTTTTTTTTAAATTTGCTAAATGAATGTGAAATGATACAAATGGATTGAAACCAACAATGCGCCGATAAACTAAAAGATATATCTCCCCTTAATAAATGACAGCATTCAAAGAGTAATTGGGATCGTGTTGGCAACAGCTTTGATGAAGAGGTATCTCGTCATTTTCTATATATAATTCAGTAAAGCCTTACCTCAGTATGGCACGAAGTTTCCTCTGTGATATCCAGTTCAGAATTCATCTCATCTTCTGTTTCGGATTCCAGTTTTATCTCTGCAGTTTTAAAAGAGACTTTCAATAATATACATTTTTTATATTTTGCTATAACACATAAAACTTGCCCATATACAGTTAATGTCCTTTACAAGAGGTTATCAATAAAAATGTCCGTATTTATTAATTTTCAATAAAGAAATGGAATACATTATCATGAGGCAAAACCAAAACCCTTCTTTATGGAGGAACATAGAACTTCATGTTTCGTAATTTTTGGAACCCTGTGCAACATAAGTTACCAAGAGGTGGTGTTCTTCCAAGAAAAAACACTTCGATAATTAAATGAAACTATGAGATGCTATCTTTGCTAGTAGCCCACCTGAAGATGTTGTAATACAACAAAACCTAGGTCGTGGTAAAGAACTTAAAGAAAGTAGAAATAATACTACATCACGTAGTCTCATTTAATTAGCAATAATGAATTTCTACAAAATTAACGCCAAATATATTCAATATTTAAAAAACACTTCATTGCCCTTTATACACGTCACTGTAAGAATGTTTTACTTCATCTATTCGGGAACTTAAGAGTGAACAAACAATCCGGGTTATCTTTAGTATTTCCACTGGTGCAGAGTGCAGTTAATAAAATGTTATTCTTATTTAAATTCGTATCCACAATATTTGTTGATGCGTTTAATTCGAATCATCTTTCACTATGAAAATCATTATATTGCACAAAATGTCCAAAATCACTTCCTATGATAAAGAGAAAAGCAGAGTGCTTGTCTTAAAACATCATTGGTATCTGTTCTACTTGCAATGGCTAAAAGAAGGTCAGCTTAGTTCACAAATGTCTGCTATCTAGTGCAGCGCTCACTACTTTACAAATGTTGCAATCTGGTATTTTCTTTGATCGCATTAAAAGTTATTTTGAAAGTACAGATGACTATTGAGTAGGAGATGAAACATTATCATAAATATATTAGAATTAAGTTACTGGAATTTTAAGACCTTCAAAGAGCCTAATGACAATAATGATATTCCTTGTTATGGACTTGGCATTAATGATGTAAACAATTACATTGTTACTAATAAAAGAATGCTTAAACTTAAGTTATACTATTCTTATTTTGAGAATACTTATAACGTTCATAAGGTTGGTGTAACAAAGGTATTAATTGCTACTAATAAACTCAGTAAAATGATGAGAACATTGCATGTCATAAACAAACACGTAAAATATGAAGTTGTGTTTAAGACTGTACAAGTTCCATCTGTCACATCAGATGACATCTTTAAAGCGTCATTAAAATTTATATTATTATTTGCTTGTGTCCATTCTTGTTGACTTTTTTTTATTTTGTTCCGGTTTTGATGAATGAGCATAACATGCTGAAAAACGAGCATGAGTTGCATATGAAAATATCATTAGAAAATCATGAACAAATAATGGTTAATTTAAAATTTCACAATGAAATTCTGGAAAAATGACACACGCTGTCATATATAGTTGCCGAAATGTCAACTTTTTTAGGTGATACCAAAGTTAAACTTCGGTCACGATCGGAATAGTAAGACAAGCTTATCGAATTCTAAATGTAGTAGCATTTCTATCTATTCTCTTCCAAGGTACAACTTTCTATTCCAAGCTTATTAGTAGCAGTGAATAACTTGTAAGATATATATACGAAATTGCACATGAAATTTCAATTTTTTCAAAACCATAGCAACACTTCTCTACTTCAAAAAAATATATTTCAGATGAACCATAGCCCGAGATTTCATGTCGGCTATGAGAATATATATTTTTTGAGGGTCCTTCATTTATCTACTAACATGTTTTGATATATTGTTTCCTTTTTAAGTGAATTGGTTCAAAACTTATTTACAGCATTAGTAATAACATGCTCAACTTGCGATAACTTATTTTATGTCGTCAACCAAAAAATGTATTAAATATTACTTTTTTTTGCTGTCGAAGTGATTGCCCTGCTTATATCAAGTAGCTTTAAAGTTACTTGCTGTCACAGATAGACCTGTCGATTTCATGTGTAGTGTTTTCCATAACAGGTTTGAAACAATATCTTATGGAATAAATCATCACATAACTGAACCCATATATGGAACACAAGATAAAGCAATAAATAGTAAAAAATGTTTTCTAGGCTAAATTAAATTTTTTTTCAGAATGTTTCATCTGGATTTTAGAAGGATTTGCTGATATATTTGCTTAACTTGATTTATTCTATGTCTCAGCACACAATAAAGAGTTAAACAACGCACAGTGGCATTTTATTTGTTTTTGCAACCTCCTTTTTATTTCAAAATGAACAATTCTTGCGTTTAACTATTCTTTAAAGTAATTTCTATTAAATACAATTCAGATATTGAATTAATGGCTTTAAAATGAAATATCATTTAAATATATTTCATGATTTTATATATAATAATCAACTTTTTTACCAGTCCCAACGCCACTTTAATACATGACTTACCCAGAAAATTGTGACTTTCTAGAGCTAATGGGTGTTTATAATCCAATTCCTCTTCACTGATCACATTGTCTCGAAAGGCTATTCCATTTTCGTGTTCCAGTTTCACGACATCTAGTGGTGAATTGCATGAGACGACTCGGGAAGTACTTGAAGTCACAATGTGACTTTCTTTGGTAGCTTTGATATGACACAATTCGTCCTTGTCATTCACATTGTCTATACTAGAAATGCTATCTGCTTGTTCCTGCTTTACCAAATCAGTTCCAATATCTAGTGGTAATTTACACAAAATGCCTGGGGGGATACTTGAAGTCACAACATGGGTGTCTTTGGCAGCTGGAATCCGATTCATTTCAACTTCATCAATTACACTGTCTAGACAGATATTTACGTCCCCAGCAGGAATGCCATCCTCACATTTCACTTCCAGTGACAAACCAAATTCAGAACACGATGGTAAATCACATGAGGAAGTTCTGGAAATTCTTGAATTCACAACATGGTTTTCTTTGGTAGTTTGTGTTTGGTAGTTTGATTTTGGCAATCCAACTCCTTTCATTGCGCTGTCGAGAGAAACTCTGCCGTCTTCACGAGAAATGCCATCTTTACTTTCCACCTTCACCCACGAACCAATTTGAGTATCCATTGGTAAACTGTATGAGGTAACTCGAGAAATTCTAGGAGTTAGATCATATGTTGTTTTGATGGGCTGGATCTGGGTCCAGGCTATTTGTTTGAATGACTGAAATTATAAATTAACATTTTTCCTGAAGCTTCTGCTGACATTACCTGTGAACTTTCAATCATTACGAGAAAAGTAATATTTGAGCGAAATAAAATTACGATGTTAATCATTTGCTTTCGAATTCCAAAATAAGTTGATTGACCTCTGTCAAATAGTAAACGAGAAACAGAAGCCTCAAGGGAAAAATAAAGATAACTTCGGTATTCATTGATGTTGACAATGTTTCACATTTTGGTTTTTAGAAACAGCATTGACTTGTTAGAAAATATGGAGAACAGCAGTTTGACCCACCATAGTTCTATTGCTTTTCAGATGTGACTGGCAAAAACCATAGACCAAATGGACTACAAAGATTTATAAACATGAACATATTTTACCAACCATTGTACAAATGGTGATAAAAACTACCTATGTAGCAATGAATAATGCATGGCATAAAATTGGCATCAAAAATTAAACGAGACATTTGTAAAATCGTCCAAATTACGATGAGTACAATCACAGCCATGTTAAATGACGGTGCTCGCATATATACACAAATTTCACAATCGCTTGGAGCAAATGTATATGAGGCCTAAAAGGATTGTAAAAAGGACAATGCCAAAAGTTTAAAACATTCGTGCAATTCGAGCAATTAAATACTTGAAAGAGCTCATGAACTGCAGAAAAACATAAACAATTTTCAGGGGAAAAATGATCAATATAAAACTGTAATGACAGAACAATTACAAGTTAATAATTAAAAAAAAAATTCAAAATATTAGTTTTGTAAGATTTTTGTCTTTAAAATTTCAAATGCATTTTTCTCAAAAGTATTTTTCTGTACAAACCAATGTACACATTACTTTATAACATTATATATCACAGAAAAATTATCAGAATATCCACAATCGTAACTCATAAGAGAAATAGAAAAGTGTACTTGGCAATGTGGCTTGTCGATTTGCATGATGTTCACCAATATTTTATCAGTCGTCTGTGCTGTTTCCACGAGTTTCAGTGTGTTGACGACACGTCGATGACACCACACACATATGCATCTACTGGCTTTATTGAATTCCTGAAATAGAAAGAAATTCGTGCTGTCAATCTGGTGTGTCAAAGTGTATGAAGTAAAACTTAATCTGGCTTTATTTTAATTAATCTTCTTAATTTTTACAGCATGCTAAAGACACTCCAAATAATTTTAGGTTATCTTCATTTACATGTATCTTGAGGACTCTAATTGAGATACTATCATGCCAAACGAGTGTCACTACAATAACGTGATGCCCTATAAAAACATATGAAAGTATCGCTCTACATAACAATTCAATGCTTCTACCTTTAAAATTTAGATTGATTCAAGGTTATCAGAATAAAGACTTATACTTTCTCCATGGAAGGAATTAAAAAACTGCTCTCGAAGTGACACAGTCATTAACATACTAATGAGCATGTAAATAAATAAAGAAATTGAATAGTTTCATTAAGACATTAAATGAATGACAGATGTATACACTATGCTCGTTTTATTGATGTTCCATGGTTTCTTAATTATATATGAAACACTAAAAATTACAAACAAATGGAGAGCTGAAACATGGACCAGCAAGAAAACAATGAGTGCACTAAATGCAAGTCAATGTAAATGCAGGTAATGCAATGAACCACAAATACGGAGAAGAGCGAGATATTTGAGCAGGTCAAACATTGGAATATAAATTACAGTAAATATGAATTTATGTCTATTCTTGTAAAATAATAACTGATTCGTTTTCATGAAATTCTTCAATAAGCTATATAGTACAAGTGCACTTCATCAAAAATAAATTTTACGTTGTTTTCTCTCATTTAAATGAATATATCATAGTAGTAGTGATTAGATCTCCTACTTTAAAGAATGGACTCGGTTTTGATACTCATTATTCAGTGATGAAGACCATAAGCGAAGTGAAAATACTAAATTTTAATTAACTATAAGAAATTATATAAAATAATAATATTTACACTGCTCTGGCCGTTTTTTAAAACAATTTCAAGCAAATCCGTCCATAGCATACCTTCAACATTATTTTTTGTCACCACTTGCTGTAGAGGTTGTGGAACAAAGCAAAAGGAAACAAGTGGTTGCAGGAATTTGTTTTATTTTTTTTCTATGAAGATACTACACCACCGTATCATTATTGGAAACAATATCGACACTTGTATGAAAATGTTCTTGTATCAAAGAGTAATGCAGATATTTTCCAAAATGGCGAGAAATTATAAAAATTCTCATTTACACATGTAAATAAAGACAATTGATAGTTTTTTGTAAAACTATTGATTTGAAAAGTCGGGACAAAAAGGTTGTGTGAGAATATAATTTTTGTCTTCTCCAATTTTTACCCAATTACTGGTATAATTGTATTTCTACTTAAAATCCAGGTTATTTTTAACAAATAAAAAATGTTTAATTTCTACGGTTTAATGGCGCACAAACCTAAATTAATTTTCTAAATTTAAGGGAGTTATTAAGAGAAGTTAGTTTTAGCTGTGCAGTCATTTTTGGAAATTATTTTATCAGGTTTTGACGATTTCGTATTTAAGATATTTCCTTTCGACTTTATTGTTGAAATACAAACTGAAAGTTTGTTTCACTTGGCAGTTTAAATATATTTTTAAAATCTTTCTACGTGTTATACCTCTTTACACAATAAACATTACTCACCTTACACTTGACAATTTCAACAAAAAACATTTGATACACTTTGTTCGAGATCGGTTCAAGTTTTACTTCTGCTTTAGTCTGAAGGCAAACACTACAGAAGTCATTTTCTGTTCTGTTTGTGTCCATTGAAGTTTCGGTAGACATTTTGATATTTTGCTTTTATTTACTTATCACAGATTATAAGCTGAGGGTACACCACCAAAAGTCATAAACGAAACAAGCAGAATATACCCAAAATGTGATCGTACTTGCACTCACTATACTTGTAGAATAAGAAAGACCTGCTGTATTAATGAATAAATTCAAATAACTTTGTTGCAATCCTAGTACTTCAGTATTGAATCATTTTGACGCGGCAAAGTCTTATAATGCAATGTCATGGGTTTATATACAGGTATGAAGACTGACGCCATTGTTACATACTGCACAGAAGCGGAGCGAGAGCGAGACAAACCATTGTAATCATTCGATAGATTGGTTCAAGATCTCGAATGTATTTTATCAGAAACACGCTACACAGGTATGTGAATAATGGCGAGAGGACAATGGAAAGCATGCTTTCAGGTGTATCTCAGTTCACTGTTGCTCGTCATATGAGACAGTGCGTTGCGTGATTATAGTGAGACCACTTACAATAGAATTTAAATGAAAAACAAACACCAACCGATATAATTAAGCAAGTTTTTATATTTTTTATGCGCGTCTGTGATTGAAACTCGATTTCAGTACTATTATATTCTAATATCTTCGTCATTCACAGAAAAAATCTATTTAGATTAATATGAAAATAGAGACCACAGAGACAAATGCTTAGGTGAAAGAATTCCAAAAATCGCACCAAGCAAAAAGTTGACGTTTCGTGATAGATTTTAGAATTTTAATGCACATAAAAAATACAAATATTTACGCGATACCGTTGTTCCGTGTTTATTTCGTTCGCCTCAATCGCTGTGATCGTATTAAAACTACATTCAATATAATAGTACAACGAAACACGCTCGAAAACATATATTGTTTCATTATAAGGAGATCTGAGGAGAGATTGTCACGCACAAATCTTGACCATATCAACAAGAAGAGTCGCGCTCGATTTTACTTATTATATCGAAAGAAATTTTTAATATTAAGTTCTTAAAAAAATCTAAGTCTTAAAATAGAAAGTACGACTAATGATACAACAACGATATTTGTACTCAAATTAAAAATAGTAAATAAATAACTTCACATTATAATGAGAGATGTTGGTTGTCACCTTGGGTGCGTTCCACCAACACCTACAAGTAAATCTTTAGGCAGGTGTCGGTTTCAATAGCCGCACGCTACGCTTAAGTATTTCAAATCGTTTCACTTAGCGTCCGCGATTGTTGTGGTCGCAGTGAAAATGTCATTGATGACGTAATTTTTTATGATCATTTCCAATATCTACTGCTACACATCGCTTCAATTGAATACCTATTATTAAATAACTAATTTAGTAGTAAATGCCGATTCAATTCATTTTGTTCCTCATCTTGAAGTCGATTAATGTGAATGTTAATAAATTTAGCAATTTATAAAGACATGGCAATAGACAATAAATTTATGCAATTTTGAAAAAAGATAATAATTGAAGTAACTATTATACTAATAAATTAAGAGCCTGGTTTGGAAATATGAATCTATTCTCTTCTGAGCGTCTAGCCAATATAATTTCATATGTAGCGTTTCATTTTTAGTGCTGAATGGAAACTTCCTTACATCTTTCTAGCAAGTGTTTATTAAATATATTCTTGGGTCAAAATCTTTAAAGAATATTATAGCAGTATCCTTTATAGATTACTACATGTAAAATAAAACGCTAATAACCTCTTCAATCCGTTTAATGCCCGCCAGTTACTTATTTATAATTACGAGTGTACGTTCCCTATCGCTTATAACTGTGGAGCAATCACATGGGTTGTTGTAACAAATACAAATTATCAAAATGCGATGCCATTTTGATAATTTGCGCAATAGCGGTTTATGACGCCATAGCGGTCATGAGCTTAATCGTTGCGAGCGGCCAGTGGAACGCACTTCTGACCGCTGTCATTTTTCAATTTGTTAGTTATAAATGTTTCGGGAAATGAAAACATACATTGATTGTGAAATTGAGGTACTTTGTTGTAAAAACATTCCCCTTAATAAATATTATTAATACAGCAATATCTATTAAAGTTTGCGTAATAAAACGAATTCATTGAATATACAGTTTATCTGTTTAATATGTTCACACTAAATTGTCATTCTGCTCATAATATTTTATTATAATGCATATAAAATATATATTACTTATATTGTTTCGTGCTCCCAACACGGGTTTATAAATAATGAATTGTTTTACGCCAATGATTCAGTGATTATATACAAGTTAATAAACAATATAATGTCTAAGATTTAGGATAGCCCTTTAGGTCCAGTACAATTGAAAGCTGACGTGTTCACGGTACTAACACAACTTTTTTAAACTACGTTTATAATTTACATGTTGATAACATTTATTAACACTTGTGACCCTGGGTCATGTAAATATGAACTTACATAGAATTCTGGCCATTTTTGTTAATTTTCGAAATTTTGTTGCTAAAATGTACATTTCTTGTTTTATAAAATTTTCAATATGCTTTTGAAGCCAAGTGATTATTTTTATTTACGCTTTTATTAGTAACAACTGTAATTTATATGCACTTTTACCTATTTTTTAAATGTTGTTTTTTACCCAACACTAAACTGACGTAAATAGCCCAAATAAACACTACAATTAACAATATATTAACTGTTCTGAAAACTTCTTTAGGGTGGGAAATGTCTTTTGAACTAAATACAACTGGAATATAATTCAGTTCCATTACTACAACTTCATCAAAGTTGTCCATTGCACATTATTTGCTAATGTTGGTCGCTTTTTTCCTGGCTTTCTTAAAATAATTCGTATAGTTGGTGTCAGCGATAATGGCAATGATGTGGACTCTATCTTTGGGTTTGATTTCGTTGGCAAAATCCCGTTGATTGATTGATTTTCGTTGGTTGAAAGTTGTGATTTTGGTAGTTTAAATGACACAGTTTCTGTGGCTTACTTGTGATGTCAAACAATTTGTTCAATGCTTTGCTTAGAAACGCGCATCGCTTGCACAGTTGCATTATATAATCCTTTCATATACATATGCTGTTCACCTTATTATTTTACTATGCACGAAAAAGTTAGAAACATCTTATACAATTTCATGAAATTACTCTCTCAGAGTTTTGCCAGATATGATTCTTTCCCCCAACCATTTTATACCAACTAAGCTCTAAACCAAGTAAATAATATAGAGCCCCTTGCATTAGTTTGCGGCCCGTTCAAGCAATGCAAATAAACTAAAGCACACTGCATTTTACATTGCTAGTAATAAACAATGCAACAGCAGTCCCTGTCATGCTTGTAAGTTTTGCAAACATGTGAGGAAGACAGATAGTGTTTTCATAATGCGTATACAATGTGACATCATGTCACATGTCCAGAGCATCTCATCACAGATAGTAATGGGTAAATATGTTGTATGCGCCAGTCTTGCATAGGAGACCTATACTTAGTGGTATTATAAAAATCTAAAATAAAACAGAAACACCCAAGTAAATAATCACTAAATAATGATTATATAGAATTTGTTTTTTGTGAAGTGCGCTTTTTCTGTATGGCTTATTGAGGAATTTCATGAAAATGATTCAGACAATATTTTACAAAAAAGACTAAATTCATGTTAACTTTTATTTATATTCCAATGTTTGACCTGCTCAAATATCTCGCTCTTGCTACGTTTGTGATTCATTGCATTACCTGCATTTACATTGACTTGCATTTAGTGCATTCATTGTTTTTCTATGTTATATATGTAATTAAGAAACTACGGAAAATGAATAAAACAAGCATGGTGTATACGTCCATCATGCATTTAATGTCTTAATGGAACTGTTCAATTTTTTTATTTATTTCCATGCTCATTAATATGTTAATGACTGTGTTGCTTTAAGAGATATTAATCTTTACTTTGGTAAGCATGAACCAATCTAAATTTTAAAGGTAGAAACATTGAATTGTTATATAGAGCTATACTTACTTATGTTTTTATAGGGCATCACGTTATTGTAGTGACACTCGTTTGGCATATTGGTATCTCGATTGGAGTCCTTAAGATACATCTAAATGATGATAATCTAAAATTATTTTGAGTGTCTTTAGGATGCTGTAAAAATTAAAAAAATTAACTGAAATAATTGTTTTGTAATTGTTTTCTCGCTAGTCCATGTTCACTTCTTTATAATTTTTAGTGTTCCATATATAATTTAGAAACTACGGAACATGGTTCTTTCACAGACGACTGATAAATATTGGTGAACATCATGCAAATCGACAAGCCACATTGCCAAGTACACTTTTCTTTTTCTCTTATGAGTCACGATCGTGGATTTTCTGATAATTCTTACGTGATATATAATGTTGTAAAGTAATGTGTACATTGGTCAGTACAGAAAAAGTAGTTTGAGAACAATGCGTTTGAAATTTTAAAGCCAAAAATCTTACAAAACTAATATTTTTTCAGTAAATTTATAATTGTTCTATCGTTACAGCTTCATACTGAACACTTTTCTCCTCCAAATTTTTTATGTTTTTCTGCAGATCGTGAGCTCTTTCAAGTCTTTAATGGTTTGATTTGCACAAATGTTTTAAACATTTGGCATTGCCCATTTTACAATCCTTTTAGGCCGCATATACATTTGGTCCAAGTGATTGCGAAATTTGTATATATATGCGAACACCAACATTAAACATGGCTGTGATTTACTCATTGTAAAATGGATGAATTTACAAATGCCTGCTGCAGCTTTTTGAGGAAATATGCTCAGACATCTTCCTAATAGGCGATCATTAGTCATTGCTCCGTAAAAAATTTTTATCATCATTTGTACAATGGTTGGTAAAGTATGTTCATATTGATAAGTTTTTATGGTCCATTTGGTCTATGGTTTTTGCCAACGCTGACTGCCATTTCCTGAAAAGTAATAAAACTATCCTAGCCCAAACCGCTTTCTCCATTATTTTCTAAGAGTCAATGCTGTTTCTAAAAGCCAAAATGTGAAACATTGTCAACATATCAATTAATAGCGACGTTAATTTTATTTTTCCCCATGAGGCTTCCGTTTACTATTTGAGAGAGGTCAATCAACTTACTTTGGAATTCAAAAGCAAACGATTAGCAACATCGTGATCTCCTTGCGCTCAAATATTACTTTTCCTTTAATGATTGAAAGTTCGCAGGTAATGTCAGCGGAACCTTCACGAAAAATGTTAATTTATTATTTCAGTCATTCAAGCAAATAGCCTGGGATCCAGGCCATGGAAAGAACATATGATCTAACTCCTAGAATTTCTCAAGTCACTTCATACAGTTTACCAATGGATACTGAAATTGGTTCGTGGGTAAAGCTGGAAAGTAAAGATGGCATTTCCAGTGAAGAGGGTAGGGTTTCTCTCGACAGTGTATTAAAAGGAGTTGAATTGAACCAAACCCAAACTACCAAAGAAAACTACATCTTAAATTCAAGAATTTCCGGAGCTTCCTCAAGCGACTCATCATCATGTTCTGAATTTGGTTTGTCAGTGAAAGTAAAATGTGAGGATGATATTCTGAATGAGGACGGAAACATCTGTCTGAGCAGTGTAATTGATAAAGTTGAAATAAATCAGAGTCCAGCTGCCAAAGAGACCCATGTTGTGACTTCAAATATCCAACCAGGCGTCTTGTGTAAGTTACCGCCGGATATTAGAACTGGTTGGGTGAAGGTGGAACAAGAAGATAGCTTTTCTAGTATGGACAGAGTGAATAACAAGGATGAATTGTGTCAAATCAAAGCTACCAAAGAAACTAACGTTGTGACTTCAAGTAATTACCAAGTCGTCTCATGTAATTTACCATTAGATGCGGTGAAACTGGAACACGAAGATGAAATAGCTTTTCAAGATGATATAATCAGCAAAGTCGAATTGGAGTATAAAGACCCGTTAGCTCTAAAAAGACATAATTTTCTAGGTAAGTCATGTTTTAAAGTAGCATTAGAACTGCTTAAAAAGTTTAATATTAAATATAAAAAAATGATTTTAAAGCCATTAATTCAATATCAGAATTGCATTTTTAGAAATGATTTCGAAGGGTAGTTAAACGATAAAATTGTTTATTTCGAAATAAAAACGAGGTTGCGAAAACAAATAAAAAGCCGCTGTGCGTTGTTTAACTCTTTATTGTGTGCTGGGACATATAATAAATCAAGTTAAGTAAAACTCATCAGCCAATTCTTCTAAAATTCAGAATAAACATTCTGAACATAAAATTTAATTTAGCCTATATTTTGATATCATTCTTTTAATAATACCACAAATAAGTTTGAGCCAATTTGCTTTTAAAGGAAATAATTTATCAAAACATGTTAGTATGTAAATGAAGGGCCCTCGAAAAAATATGTTCTCATAGGCGACATGAAATCTCAGGTTATGATTCATCTAAAACATATTTTTTTAAAGTAGAGAAGTGTTGCCATTGTTTTGACAAAAACACAATTCCAACTTCATACGTAATTTCGTATATGTTACCTTACAAATTATTCACTGTTACTAATAAACTTGGAATAGAAAGTTATACCTTGCAGGAGAATAGGTAACAACGCAACTGATAAACTCAGTATACGACAAGCTCGTCGTACTATTCAGATACCGTCGTACTATTCAGACTTCGTCGATCTCAACCTAAAAAAGTTGACATCTCAGCAACTATATATGACATTGTGTAGCTTCACCAAGAGCAGTATTTATTGAAGACAATTTCTAAATGAAATAAAATGCAATAATATTTTTATTTATTATTATAATATTTTAAGGGGAATCGTGAGATCTTCCCAAAATTTTGTTGCGAAATTATTAAATTTAATTAACCATTTTTTGTTCATAACGTTTTCATACGTAGCTCATGCTCTTTTTTCAGCATCTCATGCTCTTTTATACCTGGCACAAATTTTAAAAAGTCAACAAAAATGGACATAAGCAAAGAATAACATGAATTTTAACGATGCTTTAAAGATGCCATCTGATGTGACAGACGTAACTTGTATTCCCAAAAGTAGACACAATCTCACATTTTACGTGCTTGGTTATAAAACGTGATATTGTAGTGTTTTAATTTTTGAAATAACTTCAGAATAGTTATTCTATAATTTTGTCGAATTATTAGTTGTAATTAATACCTTTATTACACCAACCTTATGAACCGTGTATGTATTCTCAGAATAAGAGAAGTATAACTTAAGTTTAAGCATTTTTCATTAGTCCATAAGAAAAGGGTCTTATTGGGCATTTTGAAGGTTCTAAAATTCTCAGACCTACTACCGTTTGTTTATACTTTGTTTCTACTACTATCTTATTATCTCGTTTGGGGCAATATTGATGTAGATTAGTACCAATTTTCATTTGTAGTTATTTTAATATTTGGAACACCTACCACCTAGGAGACCTGTCTACCTACACTGATTCTTGTAAATAAAGCGCTGTTTCACAAATTCCAGCACCGCCACCAGATGTTGAATTAGGTGGTCATTGTCATACTAAACGACTAAAGCATTATCTTTGGTAAATATACTTCTCTTCAAAAATTCTTATCTACATAGGGATAACAGCTTCAGCAATTAATTTAAGTATAGCTGGTTTATCTACAAGTGGTTCCAGATTACGCTAAAATCTGCATCACTGCTCTACACTTTCTAGGCAAGGTGTGGAAATTTTGTGGTTCCATATTGCCTAAGTAACATCGTATGTGCTAGCGATACTATCTGGATTTTTTTGAAATAATCACAAACAAGAGCTTTTTAGAGTTCAGAAAAGTTTTATATGAAATTTTTCTTATGAATAAGTATGCATGCTGCTTATTTCTGTCAACTGAATACAAATTTTACCATTTTAAATACAATAAATTTGGTAAAAGAATGAAGTGTGGAATTCCTCGAATGTAACAGATACTTGGTCGGAATGCTCTGCCCAAGTACATTTATAACGGTCCCTCTATCTGCTTTTATTTATAACTCCACAACTTTTTTGTTTTGTTGTTGTAAAATTGTGTATACATATTCTTGAAAATGTGTGTATTAAATATACAAATAAATTAAGCAGACAGCTTTGATAAAACTGGTGATTTTGAGAAAAGATAAAAAAGACAAATGCTCTTCTTTCTCATAGTCATAGCGATTTTGGATAATGTCATAGCGATTTTGGATAATAGACAAAGTGGTTTTGGACATTTTGTGCAATATCATCGTGAAAGAAGTTTTGAATTAAATGCATCAACAAATATCGTGGATACGAATTTAAATAAGAATCAAATTTTATTAACATAAGGATTTGGAATTCTTAGCTAGAGACACACTGTGCACTAGTGGAAATACTAAAGATGACCCTGAATGTTTGCATACCAATTAATGTGATCTCAAGTTCTCGAATAGATGAAGTAAATAATTCTTACAATGATGTGTATAAAAGGCAATGAAGAGTTTTTGTTTGAAAGAGCACCATCTCCTTATAACTTAAGCTGTATGGGGTTCTTAAAACGATCAAACATGAAGTTCTATGTTCCATTATAAAGATTGTTTTTCATTTTGCCCCATGGTAATGTATTTGATTTCTTCATTAAAAGCTAATAAATAAGGAATTTTTATTGATAATCTCTCGGAAAGTACATTAACGGCACGCGGGCAATTTTACGATGCAATTATATTACAGTAACGTGTAACAATTTATATTATAGAAAATTATTTATAATTTTCAATCGCTATTTTAAAACCATGTTTTTAAAACTGCAGGGATAAAACTGGAATCCAAAATGGATGATGAGTTGACTTCAGAACTGAACATCAAAGAGGAGACTCTGTGTCATACTGAGGTAAGGCCTACTGAATTATATATAGAAAATGCTGAGGTACCTCTTCATCAAAGCTGTTGTCAATATGCTTCCAATTACTCTCATAACACTGTCTTTTTTTAAGGTGGGATTTATATTTTAATTTATCGGCGCATTGTTGGTTTTAATCCATTTGTAATATTTCAAATAAAAAAAAATTTAAACTGTGGGGAAATATTCTGCACATAAAGCAAATATAAAAAAATTAAATAAGAATGTGTAAATGCAATACGAGAATGAAATTGGTAATGTGACAGTATTAAAAGTAGAAATCGAAGGCTGCAGTGACCCTAAGCGACATACACCAAATATTTATAAGTTGCAAGACTGAATTTTATGTAAATTTAGCAAAACATAACAAATTAATGGTATGTCTGTTGTATTATTGCACTTGTCAAGTTTTAGTGTTGTTAACTTTTGAAGCACTAATTGACGTCGCGTAACGTACAAGGCGTTGCACCTGACCCTCACTGCGAATGTATGCCAAGTCAACTCTAGTATACCCTATTTAATTTTTCTCTGCAAAATGAGATGAGTAATACAGCAAGGATATTCAGCTTGTAAAGTACCAATAAGGTGGATAATTGAACAAATATTTTTGGGTGTATTTTTGGGAAAACAAATTTTTCTTGTTTTTTGAGAGAAAGACTATTTTACCATTTTAGCATCAGACCATTTTACCACTTTTAGTAATTCTGAAAAAGAAATGTGGTTTTGTATTAACCTTATCAAGTTAACTGTTCTGGAACCTAGAATTATGTGGAAACTATTTTATGCTGATTCACATTATATATCTGATTTTACATTATGGGGATGCTATATAAAATAAATACCCTTTTATATCAGAAGATATATAAAAGAAATACTCTTTACATCCTCTGCTATCTACTGTACTTTTTCTATTTTAAATTTGGCTACCAAGTATTAAACAGAAAAAAATAAATTTCACTCTTTTTACGCTTTTAGTTTTGAGCGGCAATGTGTAAGTGAAGGAAGTGTTGTCAATTTGTGCAAGTCTACGATACTTCCTTCACATGGACTTTGTCACTTGAAAGTAAACGTTCAGAGTGTTTGTGCCATTTCATTCCAAATGGACAAAGGAAATTCTAAAACATTTGTCGTCTTGGGATTGCAAATCTTTAAGTTATTCCTCAAAGTTGCAACGAATGAAAAAAATTGAACGTATGTTAAAATTGAACGTTGTTTCGAGCTAACATCAAATAATTGATTGTGTGGTTATAAGTTGGATTAGGTGCAGAACTTTGATACAAAAATTCAAGTCTTTTTCTCTATAGGTGGTGTCCTATATATAGGTGGGAGGGACAAAATTACTAGTAATTATATAGTTCTAGTTTATTAGTAAATAAAATATAAAAATATGTTACAAAGTTTACTAAAATATTGTCATTAATTCCAATTAGTTTTTAAACTGTCAGCTAGCAGCTAGTTATTATCTAGGTGTATAATCAAGATCATTCCTCGCTGGAAGTTGTCAGAGTATGTGAGCTATGAAACTGGTTACGTGATTTCATCACGAGTATCCTGGACTCGTTTTTGAATATGTTATTTTTACTTTGGATGATAGATGTTCACCTGTTACAAATATTCATTTAAGTTTAGAAAACACTTGCTCTCATATGTACGATGATGCAAATGTTGATATGAGTTTTTGGATATTTTGAACAATGTTTGCGTATATTTTTACTTCTATAGTGATTAATAAAAACCAAGCTAATTTGTAATCGAAAAAGCTCATTTCCAGTTGTTGGTTAGCCAAAAATGTATTAAAATCCAGACCAGAAAAAAACGCAAGATCCTGAGTCAACTGCTTGTTGATTATGCTCAAGAGGACGACGAGAATTTTGTGTGTATTTTTTGTATTAACTTGTATTCAAGGTCTAATCATGGTGAGGGTTGAATACACTGTGTGGCGTGTTCCAAGTGCACTCATGCTACGTGTCTAAATAAGCCAAAAAAGACATGATTTATTTGTGAGGTCTGCGAATGATTTATTTATCCATTGTATGACTTTATGTTCTTACCATATTAACAAAATTAAATTTGTCTGTAATATGTGTACCGACAGATACAGATTCACAAACTGCAAACAGTTTAGTGCATACACACACACACACATCCATTTGCTGAAGTTGACGGAAGCCCAGCAACTGCTAGAGCTTGAGGAGAGGAGGCAGAAGTTGCTACCGCAATGCAAGAAGCATTAAATTTGACAGATCTCTAAACAAAAATATCTTTTTAAAACTTGTTGTCATCATAGAAAACTTACGTAGTGTTGTTGTATCAGACACCAGATATGATTATTAAACAATACTACCATTTCTTGTTTTGATAATTAAATATTTATTAAGCCTATAAAAAAATGTTTAGTTAGTTCCTTTTTTGTTTGGTTGCTGGCCTGTTACAGTAAGTCTGTGAGCCGTCTTTGATCTATGGACCAAAGCTTGCTTGTACTTGGTCTAAACCATGTGAACAAACCTTGATGTCCTAGATCAAATTTTGTTCATCTCACACTCCATTCTCATATCCTTATACGATAATACATTCCAGCAATGTTTTCATACTTTTCAGTTTAGAAATAGGAATGAACCCAAGTCAAATGTGGTGATGAAGAAGTCAATGAAGGAAATGGAATTGGATAAAACAATGTACATTGAAGTTTCGCTGGAGCCCATTGACACGAATGGAAACAAAAATACAGTACCTAAAATAGTAAATAATAATCCCAATTCTGAATTTGAAAAAGGAATTTCGAAGAACAAGTCACATGATGACGAAAGTCATATTGAAGTTTCAGGTATTTTTTTACGTTTTGAACCATTGTTTTTTAGTGCCTGCATTTTTTTATGTATAACTGGGTAAACAGAATAGTTTTAATTTGAATACTTTAAAATTTGCTTGAAATGGGACTGTTAACCAAGAATTTCATATAACTACAATTACTGCATTACATATATTTATTTGTCGTCGATTCAGTTGTATTTCTGGCTAGACTATTATTTCTAGCTAGGTCAGCTTTATTAGCATTTTAAATACATATGTGTTCTCAGCTCACATGTTAACCTAGTTGGTCTCTATATTTACCATTTTTGGGCGGATATTTCTAACATGTTACCTGCCAGTGTTATTAATGTGAATTTACAAATTTGTATTCGATTCCATTATTAATATCTTCATTTTAGCAACAGAGCCCACTACATCCTATAAATATATACATGTGTGTGTATATAAATATATATATATATATATATATTTAAATATATATATTTCCATGCTGACAGATACAAATCCACAAACTATGTACAGTTCAGCGGATGCACACAAACACATCCGTGTACTAAGGTTGACGGAAGCCCAGAGGCTTCAGGAGCTTGAGGAGAGGAGGCAGAAAGCACGCTATTGCAATGCCTCTTTTAAGTGCGAGTCGTGTGTTTTAACTTTCGCCTCTCGTAATTCATACGATGCACACATGGAACGTCATTCAGAGGTGAGTCTTTTGTTATCTTCAGTCTTCATCATTGAAGAAGTAGAAATATTAGTTATCAAAATTAGAAAAAATGTTTCTGGCATAAATTAACCAAAATTACAAACAACATTAGTTGGTAATTTTGGTTGTTAACAAATTTTGGTTATTAGTAACAAAGTTAATTAAAAGTAATCAGTTTGTAAATATCATTTAAATATAAATTTCCAAAAGAGTCGCCAAATTTATAATTCATTCTTAATAAAAGTATTTTTAAATGAAAATGTTGTAAAAAAAAATACTTCGACGTAATGTGTTGCGTGAGATTATTGCAGTCAATCAAAACATCACTGTGTCCTTGCAATATTTAGTGCTCTGTAATATCAATGAGATGAAATGTCTAAACCAACAAACTTAAAACTCACACAAATGGAACGAGTGTACATTATACATACACTGTTGCATTTTATTATAAACAAATGCATGTTCCATGTTAGTTAACAATTCATGTTCCATATTAGTATCACATTGCTATAAGTTTTTATGAACTTGATGATGTAAACAAATTCATGTTCCATTTATATCTCTTTCTCTTTCACACTTAGGATAAAGGTTAAAAAGTGATTACTTTCGTACAAAAGTATGTATATAATTACTAATCAGTTTACATACAGTAGGTCTGTATAGTTTATATACAGTAGGAGGTTCTGTAAAAGTAGAGTTGCACAATCACAAACAAGAAAAAACATTTCATGAAAATTTTGTTGACTTGAAAAATGGTTAGAGTTAAATACCACTGTATAAATCTATGTAACTCTCTACCTCTTGTAACTTTGGAACGTACTGTGTTCTACATTTAATTAATTAGCTGTAATGACGAAATTATTTAATTTCAAGTGATACTGTTCAATATTATGGTGATATTGTCTAGTGTATGATTGATCTATCAATACTTTATTGATACTGGTTTTACTTCAGTTAATTCTGTGCAGGCTGTACTATCATAAATGTATTGCTTAAAGTTAAGATAAAATTCTCTTTTCTCAATTGGCAATATATGTCTCTCGAGTAAAATTCCAAAGGGAATGGCACTGGAAACTTGAGGCCCGGACCGAAAACCAAACGTAGTACTGCCATGAGTATAGACAATGTAAGCGCATTCAGACAACTCAGGTGGCATCTGATGAGTCTGGTTGAAATATAGATATGGATTTCGTTACTGACGATTGATGTATTAAATAAAATGGAGGCACGGTCCAACATTGCGACTTCTTTTTGTGTTTCTTCACTAATTGCCTTCTCTCTTGGCTGGTTTTGAAATGTGGATGAACTGCTGCTTGGCTGCTTAATTTCTATGATTATAGAGTAGATCTATTGAATTGTGATTTATTATTTTTAATTCTTTATGGTACATGTGAATTACATTTTTTTGACATCTTTTTATATTATGGGGATATATTTAAAATTACTTATTAACGATTGTCTCTATACACATTTGCTCCAAAATTGTATCTACTCTAAATTTCTTATTGTAAAAACACTTACATTTATAAATAAATTGGTAAAAATCCCACAGAGTTTTGACGGTCACAAGTGCTCGATATGTGGCTTGAACTTTGAAAAGATGGACTCGTACAAGCATCACAGCAGGGACCACTACAAGCGGTATGCGTGCACGGTGTGTGGACACAATTATTTCCGTAGGCTGGAGGCAATGGAACACTATCTATCACAACACGCTAATGTACGATACAAATGCGAGCATTGCACGAGTGAATTCAGGTAAGAGGTGCCCCTGACTTCTTCTATAGGAACACATTTGTCTGTCTGTTATGTACAAATGTCAGAATTTACTGAAGCATTTTTTACAAAACATTTGTGTTAATATGTAAAAAATAACTTGCGTAAAAAGAGATGTTGCAACATTTTCTTTGATTCTCCAAAAGTATATGTATCCAAAAAAATTCAAATCCTTTTTATTGTAATTGTTTCGTGTAGAATATCACTTTGTAAGGAGCAATATTACGTTTTAAAATTACAAAAAGGCTGTTTTGCCATTTCCCCCTGGAGCACCAGGGCTCAAAACATGGTGCCATCCCTTTTCTGAGATGAGATTGCTCACTAAAACTTAACGATAGCGTAATTTGTTATTAGAATAAGTGGTTTTTTTAAATAATTTTCTATCCTTTTTTATGATAACTAAAACTGTATAACAAAAGCCTTTTTTAAATTAATAAGTATGTAAGTATGGTAAAAAGGTATGTTTGTTTGTACCTGGTAACTCGGCCAATACTTGATCAGTTGTTAGCAAATTTGAAATGTATATAAATCAGAAATAAAATTTACACGTACGTCTCACAACAAGAATTTAAGTTATGGAACAATGTTTGTGTCATTCCATAAGAGTCAAATTTAATAAAATCAATTATTCAGAAAAGGACATGTGACATCTCATTTTGAATGACTTATTGGGATAAACAGTGAGGCAGTCAAAGGCCAGTCTATGTTAGTCTGTATAGAGTTATAAGCTTTTTCTTGGGGCAATAAGCAGATGTCCATCAATTAGATGTTGTCCCAGAGAGACGCTGCAGGTAACAGCTAAAGCAAAACAGTTACATTACAGTACGGACAAGATGTCCCAAAACAATTCTATAAATATAGATGTTCTGACCATTTGTTAGAGACAATAATATTTGTGTAATATGAAATTAATGTTAACAATAGCTCAAAAACCATAAATTAGCCTGAACGTAATAATTTCTGTGTGTGGTTTGGTTCTTTTTTTAGGTTCTAAATTACTTTTCTTACAATTAACTTTTATAAGAGACAGATGGACAAATTAAATAAAATATAAGAAGATGATTTACAACATGATTTGGAAAAGTACCTATACTGAAGTATATGCGGGACGGAATGGAGAGTCGCTTTCTTTCATAGCAGTAGTGAATTCCTTCAAGTTTAATTCTTTATACTAAGTCTACAGAATTCCTTACGGAAGATACGCATCAGAGCAACCCAAACCCAATCCATACTACTAATTCTCTCGTGTTGCTCTTGAGATCAGCAAGGGAAACTCTTTTATAAACTGCTCTTTAAACAACAGTCTGATGTTTATAAATGCTAACTTTGTTTCTCGGTTAGCTGCATCCTAGAAAAATTATAGAAATGCCCATAATTGCTTTGCAACAATGTTCGATTACACATCACGAAGTAGTTCCATACTGGGCTAGAGAAGCTGTAAAGTAAAACTATATTTATCAAACTCATTCTTCCAATTTAAGTGGGTATTATTTTTTCCATTCACTAAAATATCACCTATGGAAATTAATACAAAATATTCTCCGTCTTGGGCCAGACCTGGTTACTGAACTAGAGCTTACTTGGAATGAGCAATAAATATGATTGTCCTTCCATGAAACAATTTATTATCCAATACAATATAATGTGTCCTATTGTTTTTCTGTAGAACAGCTTCCATATTGAAGCTACACCTGAAGACAGTACGTGAGGGGGAGCGTCCTGTCTTTACCTGCCCACACTGTAGCCAGGTGCTCAGCACTAAATCATCATACCAACGGCATGTAAAGTGAGTAAATTCATCATATCATTATTATACTCATCACTGACAAGGAAAGGTTCAGACGATCGGCTCACTGATTTGTCAAAATGAGGGCCCTCAATAGCCTTCAAAATTGACCTCTCAGTAAGGCAACAAATTCAAGTGTTTAGTTGGACATTTGTCTGCTTATTCTAGTGCTAAATGTAAACGTCTCTTGATTTTCTTAACAACACTGATATTTCCAGGTTTCTCATGTGATTTTAACGTAACTGTACTACTGTGTAACTGTAACTAACTGAGGTTAATATATATTAAAAATAAAAAGTGCTTCAAGATTGCGGTCATAGTCATAACCAAATCATTCATACATTATAATGTTGATTCTCAGTCAAAGTTTTCCCGGATTATAAAGCATGTTTGGATTATATCACGTTGCTTGTGATTTGTATACCTTTAGTTGTTGTGGTCTTGTGCATACGTGTTGATCTGTTTGAAAGAATTCAATAAGTATGATATATAATCAGTGCTGTATCCAGTTAGTAGGTATTTTTCCATTTTTAGGGCCTGTGTATGTATATATATATATATATATATACATATATATATATACACATATATAGACATATATACACATATATATACATATATATACATATATATATATATATATATATATATATAATATGCAATACTTGTACTTGTACTTGCTTATCTACCTATCAATTAATGACTTAGTTGCTTCGTGCCTTTGTACATATCTGTATATACTTACCTATGTATGTATTTACTTTATTATTTTTTTGCTTACACCAGCACCATCGAAACGAGTCCATACTTGATTAGTTTTCTTCTCAAAAATGAAAAGATCACATCACTCCTGGCTCCATGATTTTGCTTTATTTCGCAAAAGGGCAGATTTTTGTCCTTGGACCTCCCAAAACTTTAGAATCTTTATTATTACATTATCCTTAGACATATATTACCCTAACTCAATCAAGGCACCCGTGCTGTATATTGTGAGGAATTCCAAACGAAGCGAACAAAAGAAACCTTGCGAAACACAATACTAATTTTAAAATAGTGGATTCAAAAGGCTCATGATTTAGACAGGCAATATTCCTGCAGCATCAGGGCTGAGGAGTTGGAACCTAGAGTTCAATGTAAGAGTCTCTGCTTGAGACTTGAGATCCACAAGTTTCCCAGTTTGGGCAGCAGCATCAGGACTTAGGAATTGGAACCTGAAATTTGATGACAGAGTCTCTGCTTAAGACTGACAACCTTAACAGTACCCCCCAAATTGTCAAGACTGAAGAGTTGGAACCCGAATTTTAGTGGCAGAGTATTTGCTTGAGAGCCATAATACTAATTTAAAAACAGTAGATTCTCAAGACTCATGAGACTATTTGAGACTCACAAAACTATTTTAAAAAACAGCAGTTTCTTAAGTCTTTTTACGCGGGCAGTACCCTGCAGTATCAGGATTAAGGATTTGGAATCTAGAGTTCAGTGACATTCTCTGCTTGAGACCCACAGTACTTAAGGACAGCAGATCTTCAAGTCTTATGGTAAAGGCAGGCAGTACACCTACAGCATCAGAATTTATGAATCAAAATCATGTTATTTATATACCTATTTCCCTTAGTACATTCTTGCTACGTTAAGACAAGTCAAAAGAGTCCTAACTCGATGACTTTCTCCTCATCGCTGAAGAGTTCCTGCCACTACCTTTCAGTTTAATCATTCCACCCTGATTTTGAATTGAAAGGGCAAATTGATGTGACCTTTAGTCGTGTTTTATTGGGTTATCATTAGACTTTAATCACTGAAACTCTATCATGGTACTTATGCTGTTGAATGTTGAGGAATTCTATGGCATATCTTCAATTTCCATGATTAGATTCCTACCAAATTTTCATGGGAGATATATATGTATATTCTTCTCAGATGTATATTCTTCCAAATAAAAAAGAATCAACCAAATTGGTTGGACCTTTAGCATCCAAACTCCATTGCAGACCTGTGCTGTTCAGTTTTGGCAAATTTTATACTATATCATGAATTTCCATATTCAGAGTCTTAACAAAATTTCACCGGACCATACTGGGAATATACCCCTCTGTTGAGAAATGCCGGAGGTATGAAATACATAAATAGAGTCAAATTGAGAACCTCCTTTTTTGAAGTCTGTTAAAAAACAAACACGCAATGTGCTTTATTATATTTATTACATTAAAAATGTTAGTGTCTCTAAGCACATATATATCTGCATTATTCTGTTGGTGAATTATGCGTCTCGGTTACCAGTAGCACTATGCACGTATTATGAGTATTCTTTATTTATGAGTGGACAGACAAACGGAGACAAACTTTGCTATTACAATTTTCACTTTGATTAAATTCTAATAATAAGCTGAAACTATCCCAAATATTCCGCATCAATACAAGACATACAACAGTTAATTGCTAAGTCAAATGACATGCTCGCACTTTCATTTTTGCTAAGATATTTTCCCCCCAAATGCAACTTGGTAAACATCTGATAATTCATAGTCGAATTTGTGTATAGTCACATTTATACATTACAGGCGACATAATGATAGCTTACTGCACCCACAAAACTTGTTGCGCCCGCATCGCTGTGAAGTGTGCTCTCGCACATATTACACTGCATCCCATCTTCGTCAGCACCAGGCTACGCACTCAAAAAAGAAGTTCTCCTGCGAGATCTGCGGTGACAAGCTCAAATTGTTGCAGACGCTGAAAATACATATGAAGAGAAAGCATTCTGATATTTGGTATGTTGTTTTTTAGTTTTGAAGGAAAACACAATTCGAGAAATATGTCACTCATTTCACAGTTTTATTACAACACTAACACCTGTCAATCGATCAAAAAGATTCTGACAGCTGTCATCACGGTAAAAAATAGTCTTCACGGTGAGGAACCAAACAGACTTTCCTAGAATATTTGGCAAGTTTAGAGTCAAATAAGATGGAAAAGACAAGGTTAGCTATTTCAAGTCATAAATGCATGGAAGCTCAGACCTGGAACAAGCTGACAAAGTCCAAAGTCAGAAATGAACGTAATGGTGAGCAAATGTTTATGTGGGTAGGCTCATCTATGGAGGTGTGTTCTTTACGTACTAAGTGAGTGGGCCACTTTGATTGCAGCTATAAGTGTGACTACTGCCGGAAGACGTTTAGAGGAAAAAATGACCTGAAAATACATATCCTCTGCGTGCACCTAAGGCGAGGCTTCAAATGTCAGTTCTGTCCAAAGGTTGGTGACAAATTCCTTTTTATCCATTCCGATGCTGTATAAATTAACTCAGCTCACATTAGACAGGATGGCACATCATTCAAATCCATCTTGACAGATAATCATCGCCTCAATATCTTATGGCTTGACAGACATTCAGATCCAAAGACATGCAGTTGTTTATGATGGTGCTATTGTCACAAAATATTTTCTGATGTTTTTAAAATAAATTAATTACAATTGGTAATATTTCCAAGCAATCTCTACCAGTGCAAAAGTAAGTTTACGATGCAATTGTATATCATCGTGGGATACAAAAAAATAAACTTAACAAATACTTATTCATGCAGTTTGAAATGCAAGTTTACATTTAATCCTCAACGCGACAATCAATAAAAATTGTTACGTTTAGTTTGCTCAATGCTTGTGATGATATCTTGATAATTAAGCAATTGCAACCAAATTTAACAGAAGCAGATTATATTGAAATTTTATATGGAAACTGAAGTTTCCATTTAGAATTCTTTCCACAGCATCCGTCAACAAAGCACAAATGCAAAGCATCTAGCTGGTGCATAATGATGTCTCCCCGCATGGAAACCTCCATGTTGCATCTGCATATGTCGGTGCGGTCTCACTCTTCATTATTACTACTTAGTTAATTTAAAGCCAACACATGTCCTATGCCCCAGCAGTAGTGAAGAAGCTTGAAGGATATATTGCTTGCAGGTGTTGCGTTTAAATTACCAGCTCAAACAACACGTCAAGCAGAAACACGAAGGCTGGACTCAGCCGAAGGACAAGGTGTGCCAGGTGTGCGGCAAGGGATTCTCTGTGAGTTTATAAGAATTGTCTGATGTATTTACATTGTAACAGTTTCTGAATTGTTCCTTTTAACATTATACACGAAAGGTTTAGAATGACTCACCGATTGTTGAGTAAACGAGAAATAATCCTAAAAAAAGTATGTTTTTTATTTTAACAATTAACTTTATCTCACTGTGTATAGACTTTATTTCATTAGAGATTAATCAAAAGGGTAATTTCAGAAATCATTCACTTCGTTGATAGAAAAATTGTCTTTTCTTAATTGGCCACATCTCAAAAGAATCAACGAGTGCAGGACAGTGGTGATTTGGAAATGGTGTGGAGTAGCCCGAAGGGTGCATTATATTGTTACGTACCATGCAAATGACAGTAAGAACAAAATAAAAATTCTCAGAATAATTTATGGGACGTGCTGACTGTTTACCATTCACCATTTAACAGTCTGCAACGAGAAGATGGTGGAATGCAGCATCGTAGACTGTTTTATTAGATGCACTGAGTATGTTAAAGAACTGTTTGTATTTTAATTTTGTTTGTTATCTTTTCTGTAATAAATATCTGTTATATTTTTCCATAGGCAAAAAAATTTTGTATTCTGTCTTTCTACTTTGGAAGGTTATGCATCGTTAATCATTCAACTCCACTTAAAGCCAGCATTCCATAAAATTTCCTTCATTCCTTGCCTTCCAGATCAGAAGTTGGCTTTACATTTCGTAATAAATTTATATTATACAGCGTCATTTTTTCAATGTATTTGTGGGTTTTTGCAATTAGTATGTTTGATAATAACATTAAGAATAATTAAATGGAAAAGAACATTTCTCGCACAGAAGTAATTAACGATGACTCTAAAAACCACTGGCCTGGTATCATTTTGATATGTCAAAAATATTTGTAAAGCGTAAGACATTTTATCCGTATTACATCAGCTCTTGTTTTCCCACTTGTCTCATGAAGATCCTTGAGTTAAACAGAATGTAGTTTACGGAATTATTTTTAACAAGGCTGATTTATTTCAATATTGACATTGTATGACTGTATCTTACCATTTGTATTTGTTTTAAGTACTAGTCTTTAAGAACAGACAATTGTATGAATGTTCATGTACAAAATTGGTTACGTTATGATATACATAATTTATTTAGAATAAATGTATAAATATTGCAGAACAACAGAGCCCTGAAGGTTCACCATCGCATTCACTCCACGGAGCCCCTGTACCGCTGCTCCATCTGCCCTAAAACATTCAAGGACCCCTCTTCATTCAGGCGACATAAACAACTAGTGCATAAAATTGACAACAAAACATGACGTGTACACTCGCATGCAAAAATAAACGTTTCGTTCACAAAAATTATTGTGTATTTATTTGTTGATAAGCCAGTAACACTTAAAAACTATTAAAAAGAAAAGTTATTTTATCAATAATAACTTCAGCTAACAACTTCTATCTCAAGGTTGACAAATGTATTATCCTCTTATTCTGATAATAATGATCTTATTCAATTCTTAATTTGACGTTTGAAGAATGGACGTTTAAACAAACAATATTGATCTTAAATCACTCACATCTAAATCTATTAGCGATGTCGTTGTTTCAAATATTATTTTGTAAATGACAAGAAAATGATCGACAGAGTCATTTTATTAATAATTAGAAATCCTGGCCAATCTTCGTAAGTTGTGCTTCGTGACTTATTTACAGATTATCAAACATTTTTTGTTCTGCAGTGCACTCATGTGAGTGTTCTACAGTTTGATAGATAGTGACGATACAGCAGTCATCAATATATAAATATGAAGCACTGTTAAATATTTTTTAAAAATAAATGAAATACCAACGTTTTGTGCAGAATTTAAAAAAATATTATTTCTTAAGAACACAGAAACCATCATCTAGTAAAGAAATTTAATTCTTATATTTCCTGAAAAATGAAGTAAATATTGCCATCTAATGAAAATTGACCTGCTCTTTGCAAAAATTAAATTAAACCTCCATTTAATTGAGAAACTTAAAACAGTATCTCTTAAAAATACAATAAGTGTTGCCATTTAGTGGAGAAATATAAAATAAACTTTGTTGGAAACAAATACGGCCGTCTAGTTGAGAATTATAAAATTATGTTTAAAAAAAATATCGGGTGTTGCTAAGACGTACCTTTGAAAGTGCTATATAAGACATGGAATATATGTAACCGAACTTAGGTTCTGACATCGGTCTAAAGTGCATACAACAATTCTTTCTACTGTTGAGTTTTATTCCAAATAAACAAAATTTGTGAAAAATTTCATATCATTACTTTTTTTCGTAGAAATATGCATCAGAAATGTGTCATTTCACATTAGATGAAAATATACGATGGACCCGCTCCATCGAACAGGGTTTGGAGAGTGATTCTGATGATTTTAAAATAACGATTTTGATACAGAAGATAAAGAACATGGAAAACACCAAAAAAAATTTAAAGATCTTGGATTAAAAATGTTATGCAATGAGGATCCATATAGAATGCATATGGAATGGGCATAAGATTTAAGTATTGGTAACTCGACTGTTTCCCAACAAGTAATCGTAATTAGTATGGCAAAAACAAGGAAATTGGTTACCAATTGTGCTTCAAATATTAAAAAAAGGATTTTTTGTATAGAATAGGTACTGGAGATGAAAAATATATATTTTTCCATAATACTAAATGAAAATTGGCATCGTTTCATAAAGGTGAAACGAGCCCATCGACATCAAAACAAAATATTCAGGCCAATAAAGTTATGCTGTGTATCTGATGGAACCAGGAGGACGCCGCGTATTACGAGGTGCTGCAGACACTTACTATGACATTGACAAATAAGTAACCAAATAAGTTTCCATCACCTATATAGTGTTATAAACATATTCCTTTAGTGGCATTTGTGATTCTTGCATTCTGTCTGTTTATGCCTGAACAAAATATATACGTGTTTATTGCTATGTGTAACACACCTATCCACAAAACATAGCAAAAAGTTGTGTTGTAGTGTTGCATGTTGGTACGTTGGATGTGCGACATCCTTCGAGTTTTCTGTTAAATATATGCGTGCAAGTTTTTAAGCATATATTTGTTTTTGCTCATAGTTCCTATCCATAAAGTATACATATACATAGAACAATATTGGTTGTTAAAAAATAAATGTGAGGATTTCTCACACAACACACTTTCAACACACTCTGTGAAGAAATAAAATAATAATTCTTTTTTTTATTTCTTCACAGAGTGCGTTCGGCAGAGAAGTTTAACACAAATGTTACATGCAACGGAGACATCTGTTGAGAGTAAACTCATGTGTACATCAGAATTAAATGTTATTTCATCTTTTATAAATGAATAAAACAGAATAGAAATTAAGTGCAGCATTTAACATTACGACTAGGTATGATTTAAACCCTACATTAATGTTACTCAATTCATCTACATAAGACAGCACGATTAAAAGAATTCAGAAATTGCTTTTGATTTTACAAATATGTTTATGCCAATAAATATTGAAACAAGTTTTTTTTGAGGTTCTTACATAATCGATTATTAAATTTTAACAAAATATCAAAATTTAATTTAATTTCTATATATAGCAGAAAAGCGGAATATTCTATTTAAACAGCTATGGTAATTTAATTAAGGACTATGGAAATTGCAGTTTTCAACTTTTCTTTCTGCAGCTTTCCATAAACGTTGCTCTCTTCATTTCATATTTCAACCACAATCTTTTCCACTGTTATTACCAGAGTTATTAACTGGCCCGTTCTCCTCAGAACTATTTAGCGGAGTGTTTCAGACACTTAAATTTTGTTTTGCCCTGATGTTTCTCATATTTTTCCACCAGACATTTCATGTAGCAACCTGTTCTCTATCATTAATATCTGAGATTATTTTTATGTTCCCTTCTAATTGAAATGGTACATATCTATCCTTTTCCAAAAGTCTATATCTCTTTCAGCCAGTACGAGCTCGACTTCACTTTCAGCCCTCCGCCCTCTTTCTAATTCTCTTCTGTTTGTCAATCTTCCTCCTATAATTGGACTTGATTTTGGATGTTTCCTCATATCACAATTATTGTTTCCTCTTAAAAATATTTATCTATATATCATTTTGAGATGCTCATGATATCATATGCAGCTTACTTCAAGATAAAAGCACCATATAAATACAATAATATTGGTGTATTATAATGGGGTTACACAGTAATGATTGATGCAAGTTCTATGAAAATTATCATAGATTTTGCATCAATCATTTCTCTGTAGCTCCATTACAATACACCAATAATTTCAATTATAATTTCGCAATTATAGTTGCAACTCCTCCTGATAAAAATTTGCAAAAATGTATCTCTGCTTTTATATTTCTGTACTGATAATTACCAAAATGATGGATTGGATATGCAATTATATTTTTAATTACTATGCAACAAAAGTTCAACTATTAATATTGTTTTCGAATAATACGAAGTCGCGTATTAAAAAAATTCCTCAGAGAAAAAATGTGAAAAAATAAGTGAAGGACAAAACTATTCTACTGATTTCAAAATACATGCTGAAATAAAAATAACGAAAATACATGCTGAAACAAAAATACTTGCTGAAACCTGGCTATTTATTTACTAGTAATTTTGCTTTGTATTATTGCTACAACACAAAAAATTGCAAGCATATTTGAATGCTGAGAAATTTTAATTAGTATGGGCTCCACAATAATCCACTGTTTTGAGAATGACCCATGTAGGCACTGTAAATAAATATTTAAAACGTAATCTGAAGCAAAAAAATACTTGAATCTTTAGTTTCAACCCCCTTTTTAAATGCCAAAGTGGGTATCTCATTTGTTACATCAGATACTGAATTCTGCTTGCCATCAGCATTCCTCGCTACCTGCTCTTTCTTTGATGATTTGGTATAAAATTCAAAAAAATTATGCAATTTTTGTGAAAATAAACATCTAAATTATTCAAGAAAAAGTACGGAATTTTTTTCTCCATATACTATCGTAGTGCTCTCTAGAATTGGGTCAAATATTATTTATAACTCGAATTGTATACTTACATTTTTACATGCATAATCTTCAAGATACATATAAAGAAGGAAAAAATATTACGTTTACCTGATAAGTGAATTTTTTTTTAAATTAATGATAAACTTCTATTCGTCCACAGCGCATTTTATGTAATAGAGAAATATCGTCATATAATTCTTTCGTTAGAAATGTATTTTTTTATTACCTTATCACAAAATACATTATATAGCAAATATAGAAAAAAATATTACACCCTGTAAATACGTAACGTTATATTTTTAATCAATTCGGAAACGAATGCTCAAATACATGTATGCTTACTTAAATTCTAGGTGCGTAAATCGAAGCATTTTTTAAATATTTCAAAAACCAAAATGAATAATCACAATCCGCAATAAATGTGTTTTATTTTTGTATATGATAATTTATATTTTACAAAAACTTATCACATTATTTCTTTCATTTCCAACAGGAGTTCACGAAACCCGAAGTGGATTTCGTGAACGGGCGATAATTCACGAACACACATCGTCTGAATTTTGAACATTATTTCACACATGTTTCCTATATGTGTGAAATAATGTTAATACATATATTTTCATAAAACATATCTTTTTTACAATTTCATCACATGTTAAATTTATACACTTTTTTCGGCTGTATGTATGTAAGTTTATACTTTTAATAATTCGGAAACGAATACTAACCCTCACTTGAGTTCTGCATGCGTCCCGTATTCAAATCACAATATTTGTTAGGTATTTTGAAAAACAAAGTAAATAATCGCAATCCAAAATAAATTCTGAATATTTTAATGTATAATAATATACATATTGCAAAAACTTTCCATATTAATTTTTTTCATTTCGAACAGAGATCTCACGACACGCGAGGCACAATTTGTGAATAGCACTCAACTTATTTGTAATGTTTATAGAGGCGTATAATTTAACACTAAGAGTGATAAGCTGTTTAGCCTGAGTCAATGTTTATTGCAGTATCGAATAACAGAGATAGCAAAACGTTTTTCATCATATTTATTTAATAAACACCATTTGAAACATCGGCACGCGCCATTACCGTGGTTTGAGCGGTCCCGCCCGTTGGAGTTATCTGCGTAATTTTTAAATTTGTCCAGGACCGGCCACTCAGACTGTACTGGGGATAAACTACTAACCTTGATACAAAAACTGTTGCACAATTTTATTTCTCCAGTTCCTAAACCTTTACCTTTCCAAATCACACTGGACAGTGTCCGGACTATAAACATTTTTAACACATTGCATGGTAATGGTGCTATCTTACTCACACAATAATTTGAAATTGGCCATCTACAATGAAACTTCATTATAGCGCTCTCGAGGAGTTCGGCCAAAGAAATTTTAAAAATGGGACAGAAAATAAATTAGTAACACTTTTTAATATTAACTGACAATTTAACACAAAAATATTTTCAAATTGAAATCTCTTCTAGTGACAATAGGTGTACCTTAATTTGCATATTTAAAAGTATGTAAATCAAAAAAATAAAGTATGTAATAAAACCTTCCATTCAATGATGCACAGAGCTTTAACCATCTCACTAGAAAAACCTAATTTACGTAAAGAATTAAAACTATAAACAAATCACAGCAAAATAATAATTATAACCCATCAATTGTCACAAAACTGTATCAAAATAAATTACGAAAAACACTAATACAAGAAATATACCCGGTCGTACCAAATAATAATAAAATTTACTATAAATCCATCCGACACATAGGTAATGTATCAATTAAACTAAGGAAACTCTTAACTAATAATAAAAATATAAATAATACCACTTGTGCCTATAGTAATTTAAATAATTTGGTTAAAACCCTTTTTAATAATAAAGAAAAAATAGAGAAATATAAAAGGAGTGGTATCTATAGACTTAAATGTAACGATTGTAATAGCGTATATATAGATCAAACAGGAAGAGATTTTACTACCAGATACAAAGAACACATTGCTAGCTAGCGAAATAACAAACCAGACACATCTCACTTTGCAAAACATCTCATTGAAAATAACCATATATTACAATATTTATTACAATATATATTACAAATACAAAAGGCAATAAACTCAACATCCTAGAAACATTAGAAATAAACAGACATAAAAGAGACACCAAGGTTAATATATTATATGAACAACTCAATACAGCATCATCACCCATACTTAATATCTTTTAGACCTAATATAACTAGACAACATTGATACTGCAGTGCGCTTCAAATTGTTTTAGCCTGGCTATACATCTAAGGAGATACATCGTAAAAGAAAACAAAAAATGGGAGATATGTATAATTAGTATAACCTTGTTCCAACCATCAGATATCCTCGCTATTGTATAAATATTTTACTGAGAATAACATCAATTTAATTTATTACCCTCATTAAAATACTTGTATATTGTAAAACTTTAGAAAATATAATAAAAACTACACTGGCCCCCTACCATAAACTCGTTAGCGTAAACAGTGGGCTAGTGAGTTTATAATAACCTAAACAGGGGGAAAATTCACGCAAACTCTGCTTCCGCTATTGTTTTGTGTAATATTTAAATGCTGTTGGAAGTTTCTGAGAGTAATTTTTGCTGATTGCCCACCTGAAAATGTTGTCATACAACAAACCCTAGGTAGTGGTAAAAAATTTAAATACTTAGAAATAATGCAAGACATCACATAGTTTCATTTAGTTGTGAATGTGTAAAACGTTAATATAGGGTATAGAAAAATATTATACTTAATTCAAAATATATCTACTTATTGCGAGCAATTTGGTCACTGTACTTGTGAATTTCATATATTATGTAAACTTACTAAGAGTACCTAACTACGACAAGTGACACCGAGTGCTGATCGTCCTTAAAACATTGTTTACAATGTATTGTCTTTCATTTCATGACAAAGCAGCAATAAAATTTTCATTAGGGTTAAAGTGCATTTGTTCATGCTTGTTTTTAAATGAACAAAAGGAGCATCACTTGTGACACATTTGGCTAATCCGCCAAAGAAATTTAATATATTTTCATTGAGATTGAATGGAATTTCACTTGTACATTAATCGTAAGACACATACTGTAGAAATTGTTATAAAGTTAGGACAGAAACTTTTAATTTTGCTTTCAATTATCTATCATAGATCGTACATTGGGAATACGACCACAAATCGTACAAACTGTCTGACACAATGCACAAAACATATACACACAACAATTGATTGATGTAATTTTAACCTTATCTTATGAAGAATGACAGATTCTTCAAATATTTGACATAAATTTTCTTCTATGCTTTCTCAATTATGTGGATTTGGAAAAACTACATCCTGCAGTTCATTCTTGTGTAGGCAGTGGCAAGTAACAGTGACCATATATCTGTTGTAAAGGCTAAACGCAAGTAATTAACATCAATCAACATTTCTTTTAAACATGCACTTGCTTTTTCATACTGATCCAATAATCTAGAGTTCATTATAATTTTCCTACTGGGTGGTGTATAAATTGTACCCTTACATGTTAGTTTCTGCAGATCCGTCTATTATTAAGATATTAGCTGCTTGTATTGGTTACTCTTGTAATAGTTTAGTGGACCGCCGCATTGTTGGTTGCTGTGCACATGTCATTTCAATTGTAGGGATGACATTGAGCCTCCTGCATCATTGTTAGGTAGTTTCCTACAAGTAGCAAACTGCCTAGGACTAACTAGTATATGATTTTGAGGATGTTTAGAGAATCAAAGTTATTACAGGAACAAATAGAGTAAAAGTTAGCGGTATTGCCAGAATGTTTATTTTTTTATTCCCTTAGTTTTTATAAAACCTTTTATCCGTTAGCAACAATATATCAAGTGGAGCACTCTGATTGCAATGTTTATTTTTTTTACTCAATTTAGTCTTACAATACCTTTGTTTCTCCAATATAATTATGAAATAAGTATATGTTGTTACTTATGCAGAGCATTAATTTTAATAAAACCTTTGTTTCAGAACCAGAGAAGTTTTATTTTTATTATTTTTTTATACTCTTAACTCCATAAGTATAGTATGAATACTTTGACTGTGTCTGCGTTTCTTTTCTACCTATGCAAATATTTCATTATAATAAAGTCAATCAATTTTTGGAGTCGCTCATTATTTTATCGACATTGTGCAAGCAGCGATGTTACATGAAAGTGACCTCCACACTTGAGGGATTAAGTAATAATTTACAGTTTTGCATGTGGAGCATTATATATCCTACTTGTAAACTTCTGAAACTTATTGCAAAGTGAGAAGGTCCAGCAGTGACAGTTGACTTTGAGAGAATTTCGCACAATATGGTGTTGGCGGAATGAAACTGAATTCTTTAGAGCTGTGTAAACTATTACTTAATATGAGAAATTAATTGATGCGAACTGTTGATTTGCTTCAATTAAAGATTCAATTTTTGATGGACCTACTCCATATAATTGGAAAAATATGCTCTGTCATAGTCCATTTCGTGTTACTAAAGTGCATGTTACTTATACTTTTTTCAGTACAAAAATAATGTATCAAATTATGATAGCAAATGGTAAACTTAATAAGAAATGAGGCAGTATTAAAAATTGTTTTGAATCATTTAGAATCAATAAGTATTGATTTCTAGTTCATAATGCAGTTGAAATATAATTAAACATTTCTTTTGTTAATAAGCCATTAATTTTTTTATCTGTCCTTCATTGTTTTTTTTCATGATTTTCCAAAATTGTTCTTTCATTTATCAAGGTGTTTATAACCTAAATGCTTTCTCATTCACAATGTACTTGAAGTTGGCTAAATATGATTGTAGACCAGATGTATAACGACAATGTAATATTTAACTCTTTGTTACGATTCGGATACGACTCCTTCAAGCCAATTTTTTTTTAAATATTAAACTATTTGAATCCCATAAAATCCTTTACGTAGCAGTGCTGTCCTTTTTTTTTAAGAATAAATGTTTGAAATAGTAACAGGCAATTAAGGGCAATGCTAACAGTTATTTGTTTTAATAAAACAATATATTTTTCAACAGCATAACCAACTTTTCAATGTTGCATAGAAAAGCTTGTATCGATACATTATAAAAGGTTATAACGATGCAATTTGCCCTTGTCTGAACTTTCTGGTCGAACAAGGGCAAATTGCCTCGTTATATTTAAAACATGACACACAAAATCAGGTAATTTTCATCAACATATGTTATAAATTGTGGTGGACCTGTTCTTCATAGTAAAAAAAATTAGTCCTTTGCAATTATTTTTTTCAACAGTGTTTAATGAAAAACATAAAACATGCTGGAAATATGTGCAAAACGTCACAAGAGTAACGCGGATAAACACATTTTTACCTCGGGCAAGAAACAATATTTTATCGGGTCAGTCCAATTGCAAGTCATGATTTTAAAAAAGTTATTGTAATTTTGCAATTTAAATATTATTATTATTTAAATCCTTGCCAAATTTAACACGCTGTCTGCCATGTTACTTTTTAATTTTCCATTCACGTAAGCCAACCTTGATTTTTTTGTCCCCTTCACTGAAGCCATCTATTCAGATATACACTGATATATCAAGTTATCTCACAGTTGGCATCCTAGGGAAGAACTCCAACTATGAGGTAACTCATAGTTATGAGATAAGTTGTAGTTGGCAGTCAACTTCAACAACTTTCAAACGCTACGTACCTGTCGATGGCATTATGATTAATTTTTTATGAAGTCTCCAACTTTCTGAACTATATCTGTGATATATCATTCACAAAAAGAAATAACTTTTCATTTTGTACCAAACTTATGGCCTATGTAGGCCATTTGTATCCAAGACCCACATATTTACATTACATTGCTCTTTTGTGTTTGATATTTTACAATTCGTACATGTACTTGTGTAACTGATACGCATAAAAAAAAATTAATAATAAAATTAACGCCAAATATATTCAATATGATACACATAAGTTTTTTGTGTAAAAAATAAAAATTTGATTTTGCAGGAAACATTACATCGAATGTAACGTTTCCTGCAAAATCAAAATTCATTATAAAAACATCATTTGTTTGGAAGATATTGTTAACTCAATTTCTCAGAAATAAACCATAAGCTACTTTTGTAACTATTCAAAACCATGTTTATTAAAAATTTTCTTTCCATGTTTAATAAAACTAACTTAAGTTTTTTATAAGGGAAATCAGCAAATACTAACTACTGGAAAAATGCATTTGCTCCATTCAGCTTAATAAATAATTAGATGAAAACACTCTAGACATTGTTTAAACATAAACGCACACAAATTCATGTTTTCTCAGAACTAGACAGTTAAAGAGTTTTGCCCGATACAGCGTAGATCAGGGCGTGATGGATCCAGAGCTAACAATAGTCGTTTAATTCAACATAAAATTGTAAAAAATACTTATAGTCCTTTATTAAATAATTTCATAAATAGGTTTATCTATTTCTTCATCAACTTTACTTAAATACGAATATTTAGTGTGAAATTTGTGTAAAGCACCAAAAAGGCCAATAAAATGTGTGCGACCAGGTAAGTTCTAAAGACGGTAATGATAATAAAGCTATTTACTTGCTCCACTAGCTACAGTGCTCGTCTATTAAAAATATGTGTCCTCGGTGCTTTAAAGCCAACAACTGCAAATTTCATCATTTTCTAAATAAACTTCATCATTTTTCAGAAGGAAAAATTGCCCAGTGCAAAAATGGATACTTGAAGTTCTTTTATGTAACATCCAACTTCAAACTCTACATTGTTTCACAATTGAATATTGAAACAATTTAACAAATAAATATATTAGAAAGTTAACGAATGTAATGCAATAATTAACTCATATTGTTAAATTTATCATGTTAAATGTTAGAATAAAATGTTTTTACCAATATTTCTTTTAAAGTAATTTCAATGTGAAAAAATTACAGCTCAGTGTGTCAATAGATTTTACTGTTGTATTAGATATTTACACCTTCCAGATCTTAAATAATGCTCCTCGATGTGAACCTGTTTTATTTTGTTGTCGAAGTAACATTCAAAACATATTTTAGTTACTCTATGTAATATGATCGTCGGCTTATGTGAGGAAAGAAAAATGATTTTTTTATTTCTTTCTTTACAATTATAATGCGATAGCTAATAACTGAAATTAACTGCGACAAATAACTTTATGTATAAGAAGAAACGTCATCAGAATTTATTCAAAAGTGTGGAAATAAGAAGCAGTCTCAATACAACAAATGGCGTTTTTTGGTGGTCGATCACCATTACTCAAAAATCCACTTTGCAATTTAACAATTACACATATTCATGAAATATTCAATTTCTAATGTTGCTTCTCAGTATACATATTTTTTAATATGTTAATAAGTAAATAAAACCTGACATGATTAAAAATAATCGTCGTCGAGTTGGAAACACCCATCGAGTTAGTAATCCCTGACAAAACTTCAAACAATGTAAGGTGTGTGGCCTACCTAGCTTACCTATAATAGGACGTTCATCATTTTTGTATCTTCAAGGGGACTCTTAACATGTTATTTAGAATTTGTACCACAAAATAATATTACTACATTAACAATAATTAATACTACAAAATTATATTAAATTGAAATAAATGTGATTAAAATATGTTTAACTAGGATTATTTATCAGACAATAAAAAATAACAATATTAACCCATGAATATGAAAAAATTACAATTTCTTTCTTCAAACCCTCGAGAGTAACTTGGTCTTCCAAAAGAAAAATTGTACAGCTTGAAGGGGTTAATTATGGTTTTTTTAGATAAATTTAACTTTACACATTAACTTGCAAAGTAAGATATTTTCATGTTTTTCAGGTTAGACGGAGAAATCTCAGTCAAATGCGGTAATGGAACAGACAATGAAAAAAATGGAATTGAATAAAACAATTTACATTGAGGTTTCAAATTTGGAGCCTTCCATGTGGACGGAAAACAGAATTCAACAAAGTGTTTATAATAATACATGGGTGTCCCTTTTCTGAATTCTAAGAATAGGTCGGAAGGTGTTGAAAGCATGTCGAAGTTAAAGATTCAGGTGTTTTTTTTTCACTGATTAACTTACCTCACTGTTGGACTATGCTTCCAATTTTGGTACCAATTTTGGTACCAATTTTGGTACAGCAATATCACAAACAAAAAGTACAAGACAATAGATAATAGAGTTTCAATAATTAATTTCATTTTGCTTTTCTAATATTGAAGCCACATTTTATAATTACCGCGGCTGTCGTGAAATCGATGGTGACCAAAGAGTCTTGTTAATTAGATATTTTTTTACAAACGTCAAATTTTTATTGCAACACAGATATTTTTAGCAATGTGTTGCTTTTATTGCAAACTTGTATCAGGACGAGTAATAATCTTGCTCAGGAAATGATTGTAGATCTTGATCAGTCATTTCTTCAGTCTGGCACAGTGGAGTCAGAAACATCGGAAAATTGTGACGCCACTTCTGGGCAGCCCCAGTGTAATAAATAAATAATATTGTATTTCTTGGCTACCTTTGCCTTGAAATAAGCTGCATATTATATAAACATTCTAAAATTACACATAGATAAACATTTTTTAGTTTTTAGATAAGACAATTACAACAGATACATCCCGAGTCAAGCCAAACTATAAGAGGAAGATTGGCAAAGGAAAAGACAATTAGAGAGTACGGTGGGCGTAAAATATCTAGATATATATCTAAAATATAGCAGACCTCAGATACGAATGACAACAATAGCTAAATGGAATACACGGAGGATAAAAATGTGAAACTATAGAGTAAGACAAAATTGAACTCAATTAATTATATGAAACACTCCACATGGGTCAGTGAATAACCCTGGCAGCACTGACAGGAAAGAGTGCTGTTGAAATAGAATAAAAAAGCAGAGATGCAAAGTTTATCGAGAGCTGCAGAAGCAAAGGCAGAAACAAGAATTGTTATTTCCAGGGCCTCGATGAAATGAGCATGGCTGGTTGATAGAATACTATTTTGCTAGAAAAATTAAACTTAATTTTGGTCTTGTATTACAACTTAATAAGTGAATTCTTTTTACAAATTTATACATATTTTATATCACATTATTCACATGCTTTTAATATGTAGTGATATAACATTTTTATTATGTTTTGTGCTTAGAGTGGATCATATGTGGGAGTAAACACGTTTAAACTGTAATTAAAAATGTTATTATCAAAACACCATCTCAGTAACGATTCAATTTACCATTAACTAGGACAATAAAATATGCATTAAATTAGTTTGGACTGGATGATATAGGCCAGTGACGGCTTTAATTCAGAGAGTTATATATGCGTATTTATTTTTCATATTTAGTAATTTAACAAATACTTGCAAAAACATGTATTCTGTCAAATTGAACTGTAAATTGGGATTCAAGTGCAAATAAGGACAAAAGTTACATTCAGTGAAAGTGTTACTATTAATATGCCGTAAGAACAATAAAAAAATTTTCATACATATTTTTGTTCGTTTAAAAAGTTGAAAAAGTTTTTCAGCACGAAATAATCAAACAGTTATTCATGGGTTTACATCTGCCATAAGAGATTGTGTCGCCAGATTTTTCAATAAATAAATACACAATCATTGTCGTTAATGTAACATTTATTCTTGCATATGAGTGCACATGTTATGTCTAGTTGTCGGTCTTATGCACTCGTCGCGTATGTCTCTTGAGAGCATAATGGTCTTTGAATGCGTTGGGGCAGATGGAGCAGCGGTATAGACGTTCCGTGGAGTGGACGAGATGATGACTCTTCAGGACGCTGTTGCACTGCAATATTTATTCTAAATAAATCATTATATCCATCACAGTGTAATCAATTTTATAAATTAATGCTATAGAGTCATCCACCAGCAAAGGATAGTACTTAAAACAAATGCAAGTGGTAAGGTGCAATCAAACAACAAGATGGAGAAAAACAATGTAATACTAAAAATAATCCAGTAAACTGTAATAGATATTTAACACGGACTCTAAATACAACTTCTGATCTCGACAGCAATAACAGAGTAAATAATAATGAAATGCCAGCTTTGAGTGAAGTTGAACAATTAATGAAGCACCACCTTCCAAAAAAGAAAAACGAATTGAAAAATTTTTTCTAGGAAAATACATGATTTTTGTAATTTTTCCATTTCCAGAGCAGATAAATAAACAAGAAAACAAAATGTTAACACAACATTGTCCATGCGTTTATTATCGAAATGAGTACAAACAAAATGCAAATATGACTAGTTTTTTATGACACTCAGTGTCTCATACTGCGATGCGATGCTATGTTCTACCATCTTCTAGTCACAGACAGTTACGGGATGAAAAGGAAACAGCAAGCAAATTCTTCTGCTTATTTTGAGATTTATTTTATTCTCAGCGTCATCTGCAATTCTGTTATTTAATAATACAATGCGACCTTCGAAGTACTTCACACAATTTCCTGAAAGCTTCACCCATAAACATTGAATATTTCAAGATATGGCTAATAAAGAATTTACAGTTTTTCTACTATTAAATGAAATTATCACCGAAATGACAACCTTTTGAGATAGCTTTGAAAAATTACAATACACAGTCGGAGTCAGTTAATAAGGTTAATATAAAATGGGTACTCCTTCGTAGCCACCTATCTACTTGTTTTTATTTCACTCAGCGACTGTGTTGAGTGATTGTTAACCTTCCGTTATGATTTCAAAAGAACCACTTCAAAAAGCACTACAAGTAATTATATATCAGGCAGTTGTATAAACTCACAGAGAACCCCTTGCCGCACACCTCGCACACCTTGTCCTTAAGCCCGTGCATCTGCTGGATGTGTCGTTTGAGCTGGCATTTTAAATGCAACACCTGCAAGTGATGAGACATTTAGCACATGTAACTTGGTATTCATCAAGCATTTCCATAACCACTGGGATAAAGCATGTAAGTTGGTGTTAAACCAACTAGAGACTGTATTAATGCACACAGACGAAACATGGAATTGTCCGTGTGTGGAGACATCATTATGCACCAGCTGGATACTTGATACTTGCATTTTGATGGACGCAGTGGAAAAATTCCAAAGGGAGAAGCAATACCTATAATTTTATTGCTTTTCGCACATTAATGTCTTTATGATGAAATTTTAGGGATTTGTATCAATTGTTACTTTAAAGAATTTGCTAAAGTACAGTTTTGATTCATGTGTTGAGTTTTTACTTTGTTATAAGTAGAATAGTGTTTTTGAGTTAACCAAAATTAATACATAAAAACAAATTTAATACAGATAACATTATTTTGGGTAGTTACAAGCTCTGCCCACTGTTTATTTTATAAAAAAATTCATGTAATAACATGTTTATCATACCCTTTGTATTTCGTTTCCTATAATTTTTCGAGTTAACATTTTTATGACACTAAACAATAAACATGCAACTATGAACACAAATTGATAAATATAAAACATAAAAAAATTAAATGATTTGATAAATAAAGTAGAGACATTTATAATGTCATGTCTGACAGACGTTTGTAAGCAGTAACAGCACTTTTAAATCAATTTATCAACACAATAATCGTTGTCGGCATTTTTTATTTTATACATTAATCTTTTAAGTGCATTACAATAAAGTGAAGTTTCCATCATCGCTAAAATGCCTTATACTTGAACCACCTAACTAATTGTGCTGATATCAAATGGAATTTCACATATTTTCTCCAACGCAGAAAAAAGCACTTCGTATGTTCCTATGTATGCAAAATAAAAAATTTATTTAAACATGACAATAGTCAAGTTGACATGTTATATTACAAAACAATTTTGAACTACGTAATGCTGACATAGCTGGCAATCTTGCAAACACTAGATGACGTCATCGCACAACCAATAAGTAAGAGCAAAAGCCAGAAGGCAGGTTCTAATTCAAAGGAAATACAAAACAGAAAGATTCGGAAATACAAATTAGGTTTTATCTTCAATAATTACTAAATTATATGCTAACAGTATGTGTATAATAATCGGCTATGCCTAAACCAATTCGTAACTTGTTTTTCTAATGATTCTGGTGTGGATACGTATAGCCTGATATCTCCAAACATTTTTTGTTTTTACTTGGAATGTCTGGATTTATGCTTTACAGATCTAAATTTTGATGTAATGTCTTGTTCGTCTATTATTTCCTGTCTTTCTGGAAATAAGCTGTTCATATTTCAAACATTTTTTGAATCACACCACAATGTATAAATAATCGTAAATTTGCCTCTACGCTATTAGAAACTGATCAAAAAGATTATCAATTAAAATATCTTTACTTATTTAATAATCTCTCGAAAACGCATTGTCGTGTGACAATGTCGTAACCATTATTATAAAAGATTGAAGGTTTTTACGTCCAAATGGTTCGAGAATTATGTCCAGTCATAAGTCATCGAGGTTATAATTCTCTGTTGAGGAAATTGTTTTTATTTTAACCCAATTATTTAGTTTTAATTAGTCTTTATAGCCATAGTTCGGGCTTAATTGTAATTGGAGGGTCGAAACAAGTCTTTGAAAGATGAATTGTTTTTGTCAAGGCATATGACAGGAGAGATTAACGGAGCATAAAACTTGATGTGTAAAATTTCAAAAGACATTAGCAGCTATAATAGTAAGAGTGCAGTGTTTGGATAACTTTGATCTTTTTTCAATTGCTAATTAGTGCATTTTTTAATGATGTTAAAGAGACTCAACTCAATTTTTGAATTAATAGTTTGTTACATTTTTATACACATTCCAAACTTCAGCCTCCATGATCCTCGACATCATTATTTTCCATAGAAAAGTCAAAAACAATAGAAATATATACTTTAACGAGCATGTTAAAAGTAATGTTTATCGCTGCAAAACCACTTGTTTCATTACAAAACAATTTATTATTTTCACTCCCTGCACTTATATATATCACCGTGTACAGTCAAGTAAAGACGTTATCACAATATGAAAGAACAATAAGAAAAAGAAAAAAAATTGTTTACACTTTCTTCACTTTACTTTAATTTTACGTAATTTAGTTTTAGGTCAATGGTCAAAAATGTGAACTGCACATTTTTCATAAATTTACATTTTTCTATTTTTTATTTATTTGTTTTTTAACAAAGGTATACCTTACAATTCGTGCTGGAGTCTTTTAGATGCAATGAACACATCGTAATTTTTGTGAGAAATCAAGACGTATGAGTGGAATTTGGTAGTCAGTTGTACAAATTTTATTTCATTAACAAGGGCTTGTCCCTTAAAAAAAATGTACAGTAATTAAAACATTTCACCAAAAAAGGGAAAGTGGTCTTCCACCAATTTTCCTGATATTTCCCAATATCCTAGAAGGTAGCCACCCTGAATTCTATGTGTGGTGTACAAATATATTTTTGTCTCCATTTGAAATCTGAACCTCTAGCATTTAATTTGTTAACGTCTTCAATCTTCATTTGTTAACAAGTCAAAAGGATTTTCAAAATAAAAAGAACTATAATTTGCATGATAATTTGTTTGTAAATTATTTGTTATCAATTGTTTACTTTTTAAATATGATTGTGATGAAGTAAAGAAGAAGCAGTAAAAGTGAACATGAAAGATTGAAGGTGACACAAGTACACCTGATTGCAGAATATTTTACACAAGGAAATAAACTTGTAAAAATTTAACAATTTGTGTCAGAGTATGTATGAAACAGGTTGAACGGAAAGAGGTAAGGTCAGGATGGAGTTGTATGAAGTTCCATCCTGTCTAATGAGTTGAATTATATTTATACAATAATAGAATGGAGGTAGATACATAAACAAGAAATTGTCACCAACCTTTGTGCAGAGTTGACATTTGTAGCCACGTCCCAGATGCTTCCAGAGGATATGTTCTTTCAGGTCATTTTTTTCTACAAACATCTTCTGACAGTAGTCACACTCGAAGCTGCAACCAAAGTGATTCAATGAGTCAATATGTAAAGAACCCACCTCCACTGACGAACCTCCTCTTATAAACATTCACTCACTATTACGCCCATTCCCAACATCACACCGTTTCAGCTTGTTCTACCTCTGATCTTCCATGCGTTTAAGACTTGAACTAGCTAATTCGCTCTCTTCCTTCTTATCCGACTCGAAAGTTGCCATGTATTCTAAAGAAATCTGTTTATTTCCACACAGAGAGAAATATTTCCAAGAAGAATAAAAAACAATCAAACAATTTGCACCGAGAGCATCAAATCTCAGTGTAAAATTTCCGTGTTAGAATTTCACAACTGATTAAGTCCAGAACCACTATTAAACTTGTCATCTGTTTGTCTGTATACCTGTCACCGAGCTATATATTTAAACAACTAATGATTATAGCTTCCAAATTTAAGACTTGATTAAACGCAGAGGAGCTTCAATATTTGGTGGAAGCCAAAAATCACTTCGTACTCTCTTCTGCCTGCGACAGTTAGACCAGATGGTCCACACGGACTAGTATGCTATTACATGCAACTCAATATGGCTGGATAAAATTTTCTTTTTATACTGACGTTGCATAATTTCACCATTCAATTATTTGAAAATTCACAAATTTTTTGATTTAGAAAACTTAAATGTACACAAAAAACGGCGTACACATACGGAACGTGGCTAGACCAGATCGATGCTTTAAAACCTTTCATTTGTCACCTTTTATAACTTTGACTTTGTCACCTTCAATGTGCTCTTCTCCTTGATCCCCACATTGCTTCACCTGAGATTAAAAAATTAAAGGAAATCACATGGGAAGGTTAGATTAGGTGAATACAGTGAGTGTTCTAAACAGAGACCTCGTGCTGAAACAAAAGTGTTTTGATAGACAGTGCATTGTGGGTCAGAGCATTGTCCTAGTGAAAAACAAGAAATGTTTTCCAAACAAATGCACTTTGTATTTTTCTTACAAAATATATCAGCAAACCTCTGGCCCATAAACTTTACTGTCTTTCTTCCATATACAAGTGGTACAAGCTAGAGACGTAAACAAATTGTTAATCAAAATGAAATATATACGAAACATGTGTGTGTATGTAGGTAGGAAAGAAAGACGTGCTGAGCTGCTGCTGAGCTTAAAATCAACATGTGGAAGGATCAAGAAATGAGATCTGGTATGAACAATGTGATACTGCTACTGCTGGGCGCAGAGTAAGTGCTCAACATTTTATGTACATCGGGAGCGTTGTGTCAACACAAGGGTCACAAAAAATACGACAACCTTTGCGCAACTTCACCTCATGTAGCCGTCATGCAAACTGATGAGAAGAGTGAAAATGAAGATATTCCAACCCAACACTGATATCATACTGGTCTCCAGGTGTGAAATATAGAAAATTAATAAAACACTTCATGTAGAGATTCCAGGTATTTGTCAATGGCTACCTTAACTATATTTCCCGAGTATTCTAGACTAGGAAACTATCTAAAGAAGACTTGCTAGAATTATGGAATGATGTTACCATCGAGGGCCAAATAAAATACCGCAAGTGGAACTGAGTCTGTCATACGTTCAACAGGAAGTCTGTCCGTACATTATAGGCTCTAGATTGGATTGGACGATAGCTGCTACCAACCAACAAGTTGGATGAGGATCTTAAAGAAAAAATTAAAAAAAGAAAAATTAATATTTCAGTCGCATTCAAATTTCTGTCCGTTGCATTTTGTATTTGTGCAACATTTTTGTTTTGCATAAATACAACACAGATGGTTATATAATTCAATAAAAACATTTTTTTTCAATTATACGCAGAATGTATTATACGCAGAGACTTTCCACTTAATCAAAATAACTTTGCTTCAAACGAGAACCTATCTAATATCTTTCATTACAATTAATAATTAAAAGTGTGTTCCTTGATCAACGGCTCACACTTCAGATTTAAACAACCAAACACATCGACAAAAGCTACATACAAAAGATATTTAAATAAATAAAATTTTCTAGGAGAATTTTTTTAAAAGAAAACATTTTTGCTTACGGACAGATTGGCCTGACACTAGTATTAGAACTCTAAAATCTACTAATACGCACAATGCTAGGATTTAGTTCCTACGTTATTATTATCCTTTCAAAGATATATTTTCTATGTACGATGTATAGATACAAAAAAGGTCAATCCTTGTCATTACAAATGTTCACTAACTGAAACATCTACTTCTTTATAAAAAACTTCACACAGACGGCAAGATATCGAACAACCTCAACCAATCAAAGAACCATAGTTTTAACAATCGCCACATTCTTTGGTTATAATGAAACTATAAAATGAATTACTAGCTTACACTGTCTATAAATATTCTCAGAAAAATAACGTCTACATTCTTGACTATGATTTGAGGAACAATAATGTTGTATCATTCGGTAACTCTTTGTTTACTGAACCCTTTATTCAGAATTTTAATCGGTCTTATTAACCAAATATTAACATTCATCAGTCTTAATTAAAAAACTTTAAAATGAGGGACATAGCCATAATTATTGCCTTCCACCACTATTATGCACAAATAAACTCAGAAAAACCACGTATCACATCAATGTTACATTAAACACAAAGTAAATATATTTAAAAATAGCTTCGACGTTATTATTAAACACTTGTGCCGTTGTACAACATTTGAATTGTTGAACTTGCAGGAAGCATGGCTGTGCTTTAAATTTTTCACCAATTTCTTTATCCCCAGAAATAAGTGAACAAGTATTGAGATGACGCATGATCTATTTCACCTGGATTGAGGAGCAGGTCGCTCGGAGCCCATTTATGAGCTAAAATAAAAACTCATAAAATAATCGCACATCATGCTGATACATTGTGCCATAAATATTAAAATCTGTCTATAAACTGTAGCAAAATTTGATAAGTATAGCCATAATGCTTTCCTTTTCAATTACGTAATAAAAAAATTACACTGTGCGTATTCATTTATCTGTCCCCTTCTCGAATTATCTTTTCTTCAAAACATAAAAAACAGCATACCAAACATCAGAATGCTTCCTCTTCATATGTATTTGCAACGTCCGTAACAACTTGTGCTGTTCACCGCAGAGCTGGCAGAAGACGTCCTCCTTCGAGTGTCTGGCCTGGTGGGCGTGGAGTCGGGCTGCAGTGTGATAGGTGCGACAGCAAACCAAACAACGGTGCGGGCGTAGTGAATTGTGATTATGTCGCCTGTAATTTAGCCAGCCCAAATTCATTAAAATTACTTGGCAAAATGACGTAGTACTTAATGATATAAAAAAAATTACTTCATTGTTATGTTCTACGTTAAAATCATTTAATACATTCAGAAATACCAGTTTCTTAAGAAAAATCGTAATCAGTCAAAGAGAGGTGGGTGTCATTAGCCATAAAATATTAACCGAAAGTCTGGATCTTTTCTTATTATTGGTATGAATAATATTGATACCATGCATTTACTCACTTCACATGACGTTGGTATGATGGCTTTGTGCTGAGAATCTGGCTACAGTGCGGGCAGGGGAAGAGGGGACGCTCCACATCATGTACCGTTTTAATGTGCAGCCTCAGTGTAGGGGCCGTCCTATGGAAAAGATTAACAGGCATATTATATTTGGCTAGTGTGACCCGTGCGAAGTCTTCGCATTATTTATTCCATTATGAAGCTCAGATGACAGATCAAGCAAATATTTTACTAAAATTGACATATAGAGGCGCAAGTATCAAAAGCATTGAGCTAAAGCGCCACTTTATTTATACGTGAGTGGATTTGAAATTAAACAAAAATTTTACCGACCGTCAATCATATTGACGTCGAGCCGTTAGATGGCGGCATTGCTGTTTTGCGTATATAATTTTAATAATTAATTAATTTGCAAAAACAATAGCAATAATAAATTTTTTAGTTGTGAATGCCAGTAGAGCAAGCAATTATCTATAAAATGATATATAATTTATGTGGATTAGTTGTGAGGTTTTTTCTAAAAAGGGAGAGTAACATCTTAACCTTAGCGTATTAATATATATGATGATGATGATGATTCAACAGTAAATGAATGGAGAGTGGAACAAACATATTTATTGTTAATTCCAAGTAAGTTTTAGTCAATAATATATTGTCCATCTGCCTCTAGCACAGTTCCAAAACGTTCGGGGAGAAGATGGATACCGTTCAAGCTATAAATCAAGAATTTGAGAATTAAAGAAAGTAATTAGGTCTGATGGGAGAAATTTATGTATTATTCTCCATAGATGATTTTTTGTGAATAGAAAATATAACAATCAATTAAATCAGATAGGTAAATACAAAAGTTGCACAAATGCAGTTTTCCAAGTCAACTTTTCTTGCTCTCAGTATGAACCAACTTCGCAGTGTGTGGTTGAGCATTATTGCAGAGCAATTGAAGATGCAATTGAAGAGCAATTGAAGATAGCAAAAATCTTTGCTGATATCCCACCTGAAGATGTTGTAATACAACGAAACCTGGGTTGTGGTAAAGAACTTAAAGAAAGTAGAAATAATACTACAACACGTAGTTTCATTTAATTGAGAGTAAATTTTGCTGATCTCAAAAGTTACACAAGAGAAACTTCTAAAAGTTCTTAAGTTTGGGTACCCTTCAAGAGGAATCCTAGGTATGATAAGAAGTGATATCACAGCGGAGTCAGCTTTCGTCATAAGCTATAACATTCAAAATGAGGTGTTAAGCATTCTTTTCCAAATTATTAATTTTGATAACTTAAATTGTTGTTGCGAGATGTATGCATACTCTTTATTTTTAATCTATACGTATACAAAATTTGGTAAGAACAGTCCAGTGTGGGCTGAGTTACCAGATAATAAACAAATATACATTCATATTTATGACATTATGTATATTGGTAACTTGACACAAAGTGTCTTTCAATAAAATGTACTTCATTTTTCTTTATTTATACCATCAAATCTTTACATTATTTTTCACCAAAGCAGAGACGATGAGGTCCTATATCACTTTCATATGTACATCATAATCTTGCGAGCTCCTGTATATCACCCTAATATGTAATATTATGTCTCTGGTCACATATGATTTACACTGAACGTGCTAAGTTCAATACCTTTAAAGGCAAAAACAGATAGATGTATGATAGGTGTAGTGATCCTACAGGATCTGTCCATCAATCACAAACCTTGAAATGAAACCATGTTTGTGTAACACACAACAATATTTGTCAAGTGAAAGATTTGTGAATTCAGAGTGGAAATCTGAAATTATTTCATTGCGCCTAAATAAAATGTGAGCGCCAAATTAAAGTTGGTCATGCGCTGAATCCAAATTGCGTAATTTTTTCATGTTTACTTTCCTAAATTGCAAGATTCGCTTGAAAACTTATGTCAGAATAAAACTTCTCTCTAATTATTTTCAAAATCATGTGAAAACAAGAAAATATCCTGGGATGCGGATAAACATTTTATCATATTTACTTGTAAACTCTAGAATCATAAACTAATAAACACATTTTCAGTTATTATAATGACAGTGAATGATGAGACATGTCCCATCTCAGCATTTTTCTACTAAACTGAAAGTTGTTTTTAAATAAAGACATTTTAAATACAACTAATAGTTTATGGCACAAAACTATTAGTTGTATTTAAAATGTTTTTATTTAAAATCATTTTTCCACTTGAATTTTTTATAAGATAGGTTTCAGTTAATTTTGACACATGTATGTGACAGACAGAAAAATAACTCCCTAAAGAAGAGGCCATGTATACCTTTTACCTGAATTCATTCGTGCAATGCTGGCACTTGTACCGTTCATTAGCGTGTTGTGACAGGTAGTGGTCCATCACGTCCTGCTTGCGCATGTAATTTTGTGCGCACACCGTGCAAGCGTACCGCTTGTAGTGGTCCCTGCGGTGACGCTGGTACGAGTGCATCTTCTCGAACCTTACGCCACATATTGAGCATTTGTGGTTGCCAAAACTCTGTGATATTTTTCATCCGTTTGTTTATTGACATAAGAGAGTTTGCAAGTAGAAATTTAGAGTATATAAAACTTTAGAGAAAATAAAGTTTGATAATGAATATTACCATGGTATAATTAAAAAAAAATTTTCCCTTAATTAAAAAACAACCTTAATTAAAAAAACATTTACAAGTAAAACCCTACAGTCATAAAAACATAGCAGCCGAGGAGCAGTTTACCCACATCCCAAAATCAGCCAAGACAACATGTACTTAAATTTCATTTAAGTGTAATTGTTATATTGATTAGAAAAAAAATTGGAAAATCTATCCATCTGTCACAGCCTTAATTTTAATAGTTTTTGCCTATTTGCAAAAAATTTGTCAAATAAACTTGTGCAAGGAAGTATATATTTTTTAAACCTTTATCGTAAGTGTGAAAGAGATATAAAATCTCATAAAAATTTAAAGCAAGTTAAGACAACTAATATGGAACATATATTTTTCTATAATGAAACTCAATAGCATGTATGTATAATGTACTCTTATTATGATATTAATTGTATTCGTACAAGTTGTACGTTTATTGGTTCACACAATTCGTCTCGTTGATATCACGCAGCACTACAAATAGCAAGGGTGCGTGCAATACATTTTTACTGATTTGATATTCTTTTGTTAGATCTTATTTTATGATATTTTCATTTATAGTTTTACAGGAATTCATGTTTATCTAACATTTCCAACTTGCTACTTTTAATTAAATAATTTTATTTGTAATTTTGGTTCATATATGTTAGAAAACTAAAATGACTTGATGTTAATACGAAGGGGCGTTGTTAAGTTCGCGGAATGGAAAGGTAGGCCATTAGTAAAAGTGATTAACGGAATGATACGTAGTTAAGTAACTCATTATTAGTATAAATACCAAGTTTTATCACAATCAAATCATTAGTCTTTGAACTATCGTCGAACAAACAACTCTATCTGGAAGAAAGTCTGAACTATGGAAACAAATGAGTACTGCACCGTTATAAAGTTCCTTAACAAGCAAGGAAAGTCAGTTCAAACCTTACTGAAAGAGATGGCATCCGTTTACGGGGACTCTTGTCCGGGTAAAACCATGGTTTACAAGTAGCATTGTCTCTTTAAACAGGGTAGAGACTCACTTGAAAACGACCCACACCCCGGTCGGCCGATCGAAATGAGTACTCCGGAAATTATTGAAAAAGTTGAAAAATTAGTATTGGAAGATGCCAGACTAAAGAAGAAACAGCTTGCAGAGATGATTGGAGTATCGGATACAACAATTTTTAAATTCTCCATGATCATCTTGGCATGACAGAGGTGAGCGCAAGATGGGTGACGAGAATGCTGAAGAAGTTTAAGGTGTCACAGTCTGCTGGAAAAATCATGGCGAAAGTCTTTTGGGATTCAGAAGGGATCTTTTTGACGGAATATAAAGATAAAGATGTTTCCATAACCGGAGAATACTATGTGTCAATTCTAGAGAGGTTGAAAGAAGCAATCAAAGAAAAAAGAAGGAGAAAAATTACCAAAGGTGTCCTGCTTTTGCGCAACAACGCGCCTGTTCTCACGAGTCGCGTTGCGCTGGCCGCCCTGCACAAGGTGGGTTTCTATGTTTTGGAACATCCACCCTACAGATCTGACCTAGCTCCCAGTGATTATTATTTGTTCCCAAACCTTAAAAAAGAACTTCGTGAAAAGAAGTTTTCAAGAGATGAAGAAGTGAAGGACGCAGTTTCAGCTTATTTTTCGGGCAAAGACGAAACATTTTTTTATGAAGGTATACATAAGCTAATCGAAAGATCTGAAAAATGTATTAGGGTGGCAGGTGAATATATTGAAAAATAAATTATTTTGTATTTTTATTCTCACTCCTTGTCCTCCATTCCACGAACTTAAAAATGCCCCCTCGTAACATCTCTCTGTCCCGTGAAAAAACATTTATTCTAATATTAATAATTAATATTTCACCCTCACCACTGACATCTGAAAGTTTACAGAAAGCTCACCTCTGAATGCCGTTCCACGTGTGCCTCGTATGAATTACGAAATGCAAAGGTGAGAACGCAAGGCTCACACCTGAACGAAGCATTGCGGTAGCGCTCCTTCTGCCTCCTCCTCTCAAGCTCTTCAAGTCGCTGGGCTTCCGTCAAAGTAATCACACGGATGTGTTTGTCTGCATCCTTCGAACTGTATGTGGTTTGTGAATTTGTATCTGTCGGTATGCATACATATTTATATATACAGAATGCATTAAGGTCTGTTGTTAAAATGAACATAATAGAAATGGAACTGACAACTCTAATAAGCTGGCAATATGAAATTTCAAATAGCTATTGAATTTACAAATTTGTATCCGATTTCAAATTACAGATATTGCTACAGGTATCGTGTTGGAAATATCTGCCACAAAAATGTTATCCAGACCTACTTGGTTATCATGTTAGACAAGAACATAAATATATTTAAAATGATAAAATAGCTAGCCTTGCTTGAAATAATAACCTAGCTAGAGGTGCTAAAAACTAGTGACTTGTAAGTGTGGCTGCATTTTTGACACATTAATAGATGTGTTGTAATTATATGAAGCTTTAATTTGACAGTTTTTTTTAAAAGCATATTTTAAAAATATTCATATTCAAAGGAGTCTTTGTAAGGAGTCTTTGTTGGACTTATTTTGTTTTTATAAAGGAATTGCAACAAAATAATTATTTACCAAAATGTATGTTAAAATAATAAATTAACCAAAAATAAAAGTAATAAAAATACCTGATACTTCCACTCCATCATGACTTCCGCCACCTTTTGACATTTTCTTTGAAACCCTCTCTCCGCAATCCCCATGTTTTACTTCAGACACTGAGTTTCCATCAGCATTGATAGGCTCCAGAGATATATCTGTGTAAGCTGTTTTATTAAATTCCATTTCTTTCATTGTCTTCTTCATCACCGCATTTGACTTAGATTTATTCTTCTTTCTAATCTGCGAAGAATGAAAATGGCACTGGAATATCACAGATAATCCAAAAGTATGACAGATACAGCAAGAAATAAAGATATGAGACGGAAAAATGTGATCCAAAACAACAAGGTTTTTGACATCTTATTAAAATAATGTTGTCCATATTGTATAGAAATATTGATGAACAATAAGTTAATAAATAAACCATTCACAGACCTCGCAAACAAATTACTTTTTTGACTTGTTCGCACATGAGAAATGGGTCTACCTGAAATATGCCATATAACTGATGCTCGCCAAGATTGCATTGTGAGTAGGAACAGGTCATTCTCTTTAACATAATCAAACACCAGTTGGTTTAGAACCTTGCATTTGTTTTTACCTAACAAACACCTACATGTTATTACTTAAATCTATAAAGTTACTTAACAAGTATCGGGTGCGTAAATAGAATTAGAAAAGTTGCCAAAAGCAGAAAAATTTACAAGTAAATAATAAACTTGTTATGGATGAAAACACACAATATGGCAGCACTGCAGCGCAAATAAGCGGAAGATATCAGTGGCAAAAAAGGCAAAATTTCATATGTCTACACTACATGGATTGAAATGAACAATGCCAAAAGGCACATCGACAACCGACAACTAAAATATAATCTCGCTTTAGTAAATGACAGCATGAGAAGAGTAACTGAGAATGTGTTGGCAACAATCTTGATGAAGAGGCCTTGTCATTTTCAAAACATAATTCAGTAAAGCCTTACCTCATTAACATATGGAGTATTCTCTGTAATGTCCAATTCTGACGTTAACTCTTCGTTTACTTCAGATTCCAGTTTTATCTCTGCAATTTTAAAAACGTAATTTGAGAAGTTTGAGTGCAAGTAACAACAAATATTTATTAATGTAAATTTTTTATATTTTCCATGACACATAATTATATCGTAAAATTGCCCGTGTGCAGTTAATGTCTTTTCAGTGAGATCATCAATCAAACCCACATTCTTTATTTATTTTCAATAAAAAAAAAATACGCATTATCATGGAACAAATTCAAAACCATTTTTCTGGAAGAACACAGAAATTATGTTTGTAAAGTCATTGAGGCGGTGGTTTCCTTCCAAGAAAAAATTATTCATTTTATTTTCGAACAGTGAACCCTTCAGACACATCATTGTGAGAACTTTTTCCTTTCTGCGCTTGAAAACTAGATGGCACATTGTTTTGTATGCAGACATTCTGGGATATCTTTAGTATTCCCATTAGTGCAGAGTGCATATCTTACTGAGAACTCGAAACAAAAAAAAAATTGTATTTGAAAGTTTAGTTGCATTTTTATCGAAATAACTTTTGCAACCTGGTCGACACAATCATTTGGACACAAATGGCCCAATCGAAAAATTTTGTGCAAAACAAAGACTTTTAGTATCACTGTGTGGTTTATTAAGTAAATTTATATTTTTCCAAGATTTCATGTTGGTTGTGAGGATATACTTTTTTTAAAGGCAATTCTCCTTGCCTACTTTATCTTTTGATGTATTGTTTTTCTAAAAAAAATTGATTCGGATCTAGTTCATGGATTAACAATAACATGTCCAATTTGCGACAACATTCTATCGTATGCTGTCAACCATGAAAATTTCTAAATAAAGCTTTTCTTGCTATTAAAGTGACTTCCATCTGAGTCAAGTAGTTTAGGTATTACTGGCTGCGACACACAAATGTATTAATTTCATTAGCATATCGCTTTCCCTTCACAGGTTTGGAATACTATGTTAGAGACCAGTCACATAACTGAACCAAGCATATATATGGAATAGCAGTTAAAATGGTAAGAAAACTATATCGAAATATAATCTAAATTTAATTGCTTCTAAAAACCATGTTTTAAAATCATTTTAAAAAAATTCTGCTGAATTGCCTTAACTAGATCTGTTTAATGAAAGAAAACAAAATGGAATTTTATTTGTTTTTGCAACATGGTTTTTATATCAAAACGAAAGAATCATTCTTATGTTAACTATTCTTTGACGTAATTTGTATTAAATGCCATTCAGGCATTGAATTAATGGCTTTTGAAACGCTGTAATATTTAGATATATTTCATTATATTATATTCAATAATCGACATTTGTTAGCAGTTCCAGACTTTTTTAAAACATGACTTACCTAGAAAATTTTGCCTTTCAAGGGCTACAGAGTCTTTATATTCTGATTCACGTGCATTAATTACACTATCTTGACAAGTAATTCCGTCTTCAGGTTCCAGCTTCATAGATAAACCCATTGCCGTATCTAACGGTAAATTCCATGAGGCAACTCGGGAAGTAGCACAACCTTTGTCAGTAGCTTGAATCTGATCCAATTCATCCTTGATAATTACATTATCGAGACTCTTATTTCCCTCATCACTAGAAATGCCATCTTCACACTCCAGTTTCACCACAACGTGGGTTTCTTTAGTAGTTGAGATCTGATTTAGTTCAACTTTATCAATTACACTGCCTAGACAGATGTTTCCTTCCTCATCAGGAATGTCATCCTCATATTTCATTTTGACCGACAAACCAAATTCAGTATCCGATGGTAAGTAGCACGGAGTAACTTGGGAAATTCTTGAATTCAGGAAGTGGTTATCTTTGGTAGTTTGGGTCTGATCCTATTCAGCTTGTTTAATCACACTGTCCAGAGAAACACTTTGCTTTTTACTGGAAATCCTGTCTTCACATTCCAGCTTCACCGATAAACCAATTTCAGTATCCGTTGGTAAACTGCATGAGGTAACTTGGGATATTCTTGGAATCAGACAATGTGTTCTTTTGGTAGCCTGGACCTGATCCCAGATTATTTCTTTGAGTGACTGAAAGAATAAATCAATATTTGTTGTGAAACCTCTGCTGACATAATCTTCAAGCTTACAACTATTTAAGAGAAAGTAATATTTGAGCTTAAGAAAATACGGTATTGTGTGTGGTGATATTGTTTACAACAATAATGCCTTTAAAGCATACAAATAGATGAATCACATGGCCCATTGTTGTTAAATTACGTTTGTGAAAATTGTTTAGTGCAAAACACACCAAGTATAATTGGGCGATACAAACCAACATTAATTACCCATGTTTATTACCCATGTTTATTATCATTATTATTACCAATTATGTTCACATGGACTTGAGGACCGATTTCGATAGTGTGATTTAACTTATGTCTAGAGTCATCTGTTAGAGCTAGTCTGAAACGATATTAACTATAACAATATTGTTTAAAATTATTTTAATATTTCTTCAACCGATTCAGCGTAAAAAAAATTAAAAATTATTAGCAGCAATAGAATATAAGTAGAAAACAGATGGACAGACTTTATTTCTCAACGATACACAACAGACAGAATCGATTCAATTTGTCTTTAGACTGACAGTTATTTGAGAACGAACTAGACAGAATTGATTCAATTTGTCTTTAGACTGACAGATATTTGACAACGAACGAGACAGAATCTATTCAATTAGTCTTTAGATTGACAGTTATTTTTATGTGCGCCTTAAAATTATTTTTCCCATAATAACTTCTTTCTCGAAAAGCTTGTAATACTTTTTTTTTATTTTTGTCCACATCTTCAAAAGAGCCAGTCTACAGTTTGTCCAATCATTTTTTAATACTTTCTTTGGTTAAACTTTTAAAAATAAACCTCAAAATTTTCACGTAAAGATTTTGACTTGTATTTAAAATATCATAATTTGTTCATTATATTAAGACACCTTACTCGACAGACTATAATGATCATAATAGGAGAAACTTTTTATGTTACTGAAGATCCATAAACATTCCAATAACAAATTATAGAGACGTAGAATGTTATTTTTTAACAGTGATTTCAAAAGTAATAATTATTCTATTTCAAATAGTTCTAAATTTTTTTAATTTGCTTTAAAAACAACAAATAACATTTCAATTCTATAAATTTTTTTGACATCACTTCATTTAAAAATATCTACACAGTTATGCACTTTACACCTGCCAGGAATAACTCCTCAATGGAAGGTTGTGTAACACCACTTTTTTATATACAGATATTTAGCTACACTTACATATAACTTTAGGGTTCTTTAAAGTGTCTATAAGTAAGGATCTTAAGAGAAATAGAAAAGTATACTTGGCAATGAGGCCTGTCAATTTGTCTGATGTTCGCCAATATTCTATCAGTTTTCTGTGCTGTTTGCACAAGTTTTAAAGTGTTGACGACACGCCGACGACACCACACGCATATGTTTGTGCTGACCGTTGCTTCCTGGAATAGAAGGGATTTCTTGAATGTAATTCCTATAGTCATTTTTGTTGCTCCTCACTGAATCATAAGGCATATAAAGTAAAACAACCTTTAATTTACCAAAAATACCTTTACAACTTGGCCGACTATGAATTTGATTTTTAAATTTTTTTTTAATAGTAAACATTGCGCAATTTTCATATTTTTGTATAGTAATACTGTAATCAGTACATTCAATTTTATTTAAGATAAATACAAAATTGGAAAGAAGAATGGTTATTTAAAAATTAGAGTGACGAAATGAATAGTATCAGCCTAATCCTCAACCAATCAACCCACAATTGCTGCATCTTAAAGATAGTTGGAGTAAGTAGTGCTTATAAATGCAACATGCTACAATTCTTGTTCCAACCTTGCATTTAGACTATCAGGCCAGAACTGTTGAGATATTCCAGCCAAAGACTAATTCTTCGACATGGTGCAGCGAGACTGACAATTTTGAGTAAAAAGGAAAGCAACAAATAGATATTCAGATGAGAAATAATAATGCAGCATTGCAATACATAAATATAACATAGTAATGATCTACCTATTGCTGATAGTTATAGATTATCACTACTAACATCTAAACACATTCATCATTACGGTTGCATTCCAAATAATGATTTTTTTTTCATCAGTGCTGCATACTGATTTTTTGATAAAAATGAGGCAAATTGTAATAAAAAAATGAAACCCCCCCTTTCCTAAAAAAGTGCCACGAATGTGCTGGAAGAGTCAAATGTTAAGAATGTATTGCTAGTGTTTCATTTGTGGTTTTTATTACGCATGGATCAACACATATTTTGAAAGGTTTGACGAATAATATGGTGAAATATTATATTTCATTCAGCAGAGACTGCATAGATCTTCTATGACTAGTGAAAAAATAACAACCAACCGTGTGTATTCAAATATAATACATAAGATGATAGTCAGTCATTGTGCGCAAGTGTTTAGTTTCGTTGCATGCTATTGTTGCAAGCGCATGTAGTATTATTTCTACTTTCTTTAATTTCTTTCTTTTAATTTCACAACCTAGGTTTCAATGTATTACAACGTCTTCAGGTGGGATATTAGCAAAGAATGCTAATTTCTTTGCTAATAGCCCACCTGAAGATGTAATACAACGAAACCTAAGTTGTAGCAAAGAAATTAAAGAAAGTAGAAATAATACTACATCACGTAGTTTCATTTAATTGTGAATAATGAATTTCTACAAAATTAACGCCAAATATATTCAATATTTTATATTGTAATTGACAAGTTAAAAACATTGGAATTATCATCCACAACTGTGTAATATTGATAAAACCGCTGGAGAGCAGTATTGCAAGTACAGTGATACTTCAATTATTGATGAAACCACATAAGGTACCGCAAGGAGGCTTTTCAAACGTTTTGTCAGTTTTAATAACACTTAGAAATATTTCCGAAGAAAAATGAATAGGGTAACGTGTAAGACAAATCACAAACAATTTTGATAAGATTCCGTAAAAAATAAAACAATTTGAAATTTGTTGGTTGTAGTGGTAATAATAAGTTTTGTCAGAGTTTCAAATATTTTATTATTATGCTTAAAAACTTCATTTTATTCTGCGGGAATTTTGAAAATCAAGGAACAAAATTTGTTTTCAAGGAATTTAAATTGAGATCACGTCAAAAATTAATTCGGCAAGATCGGTTCACTTGGCTAAAGAAGTATCAACCCACCTTGTGCATCGTTTCAATATTATTTTAAAGTATCAACTTCTAATTTAATTATTTATCAAAGACTTTCCAGTTCTGAAACAGATTTCACAACTCAGCATGATAAAAACTGATGAAAATGCATTATTCGCCAAGTTTATTCTTCAGCATCCACTAGTTCACATGATTTATCAAAAAAAACTCAGTTTTCCGAACACAGATTTCACACAAATCAGAATTGCACAGGTGTACCTTTAACATTAACAAATGTCATTGGACATTGCATATACGGACGTGTACATAGAGTGGTTTGGCACGAAACTCTGTGTATGTTCTGTATATTCAATTTCCATTGACAACACTAGTTAGCGGACAGAATGAATATAATTGTTTAAAAGTGAAATAGATATCATCGGCAAATGTAAATAGTTTCTTGATGTGAGTATTCAGTGGACGCAGCAAATTATTAAAAGAGTATTTGGAAAACAATTTTCAAAAAGATAATTCAATTAATTATTTACTCGACTGCTTATTTGATAATTTACATATTAAGTAGTCCTTTAAAATGTTCACCTGAGAACCACTATGATATTCTTGATCGTTTTGTTCACACAATTGTTACACTTAAAGTAAATTATTGCTTCACATGTTTTTTTTTATTTTGCGAATACACAAAATAGCCTATCTAAAGGTTAAAAAACAATAGAATAATTATGCAGAAATGTGGACGATTTTAATTCTTTTCAGCAGATATTTATTTGAAATATGAATAAGAATGTTCATGCGTCTAGATTAGATAGAAATTATGTTTTAGTTTCAATAATACAAAACTAAAATATATTTTCGATAATGTCAGTAAATGTTCAAGATTTCAAATGATTTCAAAGTCGAAGTGTACCTCTACTGATTTTATAAATTCACGTACATTAATTAATAAAACATTTAAATTTTTTTAAGCAAAAACATTAAAAACAAGTAGAAATTGTTTATTTTATTTACGTGGAAAATGCACTTTTTTGAAACTTCAAACACATTTTCTGTAAACTACTTCTTTATAGAAATTTATTATCATTACTCAAAACCCAATTAATATATTTAGACAAACTAAGTTTAGTTTTCCTATTTATTTGTTTCTCTCTCTCTTGAAAAATCAAAATGTTGTTCTAACAAGCAGCCATTTTGTCTCACATGATTATTTTTTACCAATTTTCCCAATTGTTTTATAACCTTAATAATTAAAAATGAAAATAAATATATTGTTAAAAAAATTTAAATGAAATTGGAGTTGTTTAGGTGAAAAACAAAAATTATCCTTGTGTATTGCAATAAATTATTTGCTGCATGTTTTTCGGTTTAATTTTTATCACTAAATACTAAATATGCAAATGAAAACACAAATTCGTAAATTTAAAACTTACAGAAACTTATAGGACGTAAAAAAATTAAATAAAGAAGAAAATAGGGTAAAAGTTGTTTTCTTGACGTTCGACAACAGTTTGTCAGTAACAAAGCACTTCTTAAATCATTTATGTTCCACATCTTGTTGTTTATATATATCCTTTCATTTCGAGTAGAAAAAAGTTAAATTTCTACTCTAGACAAACTGTGCTTTTAAAAAAGATTTAAGTAAAATTATGTTTTGCATCTAAAAGGTTAAGTGAACTGTCAACATATTTGACGTTTTCGTAATACATATATTTTCTTCTTCTTTAGTTAAAATTAAAAACCGACTTAAACACAACCTATTTTCCTTCTTAATATACAAACACAGCTCTGGAAGAATCAAACGCTACTCACCTTACACTTGACCAGTTCAACAAAAAACATTTTATACACTTTATTTGAGATCGTATCGAGTTTCACTTCAGATTTAGTTCGAAGGCAAATACTACAGAAATCATTTTCTGTTCTCATTCTCTCTATTAGAGTTTCAGCCGACATTTTATCACTTCGCTTTTATTTACTTAACACAGACTATACACTGAGAGTGCGAACGAATATGCAAATGCGACGACACTCGCAGACCATTTAACACAATCGCCCGTCGCACTCTCTGACAACTGACAGTGACAAATGACATATGTCAAGAAGCTACTCTCTTGCGGCAACTTCAGTCGATTGAAATATAAGGAATATAAATATTTTCAATGGGGACATCACTATCTCGCTCAAATAGTAGTGTGGAGCTCAAGTTTTATTTATTGTTACATACATATATACAAGTGATCCGTAAGTGCAACCCCGTTCAAATTACTATCATATGACCCGCAGCATAATTCGACTAATTTATTATTGAAATACAATAAGTATTCGAGAAAATATTTGTAGTATTGAGTATCCGATAAATTTTTTATTTATTAAAAATACTTAAACACAAGGATATTCGAGTAGCTTTTCGAATCGGCTTGTCGTTATATCGATATCCATAATCGTGAATATCGATAAAGTGCAGAAATTGCAAGTTATACTGACAGTTCACAGTTGTCTTTTCTTAGTAATACTGTCATGGATCATATAATAAAATGTCACTTTGCTTATATTGTGCGAGCGAGTTGCTTTTATTGTCGATGGTCATATTCCCAGTGTGCCCTACTTGGTTAATAAATCGAAACAAAATATAAAAACGTCTATAGTAACTTTAATGGACATTTTGAAAAAAAAAATTATTTCTATAGTATTTACATTCGGATTAAAGAAGAAATGAAACTAGATCCGATTTCAACCAGAATGTATGAAATGTTTTTGGACTAGGGTTGCCATCTATTCTCTTTCTTTCATTTTGGACACTGTCCTTTTATCAAAAATATATTGGGGCTATCCAAGAAAATTTAAAATTTGTCCGGAGTTTTAAAGGAAGCCATTTTCAGTTATTTACATAATAAATAAATCCACGGACTATTTAAAGAATTAAACAAAAATCGGAAAATGTGTCTTAAATTGATAAGATTAATATTTTTTAAGATTTGCCAGGAATTTTGAGACGTTACCTAATATTGAATATATTTGGCGTTAATTTTGTAAAAATGTATTATTCACAATTAAATGAAACTACGTGATGTAGTATTATTTCTACTTTCTTTAAGTTTATACGTTATCTAATGGTAATATTACAATAATATTTTAAAACATATGTCAAGTTAAAATTTATTTTCATTGCTGGAATCAGTAGTTGGTTTTCAAAGTTGTTTACTATTAATGTTAATTGCTTAGAATTTAAATTAAATAAGGCGATTGAAATATATAATTTTGTTTTTATGCAATCGATTTTAAATATTATATTTGTTTTGTGAGTAGTCGTATATAACATTTTTTGTCCTCATTAAGGTAAATAAGACTTAAGACAAAATCATTTTATCAGTTTAAATGAATAATTTGCCTGCACTTTTTAATTTTAATATAATACGAGGTTTACTTCAACAATTTAAGCGTCCGGAGTTATGAACGAAGTCTCCGACGTTCTTACCATTTTGATTTTTTTTATATTACGGCTTATGATAACAATATATCGGGCTGATCAAATGTGACATAAGTATTATTTGTTTTCAACGCTTTTATATGCACTAAAAAGCAAACAGATTATTTCCAAGTGCAAGATTCCTATTATTCTTTTATTTACATTATTTCTGTTTTTTCTTTTATATTGTTATTTCCAAGTGGACAGTGAGTGGTAAGTTTTTTGACAATACGAATTAACAGAACGTAAATAAAAAGGAAAAAAAAATTGTTCAAAAAATATCACAATTTGGTCCTTTATATCAACATTCTATAATTGAACCGATGTAATTGCCTTTTATAAAAAGTCATCTTTTCTCATTTTAAGGACGAGTATTACGCGGTGCTGCGCACCGTAGTTAGGTCTTTTACGTAACTTTACATAATATGTGTGTCCGGTTCCTGCACACGCACATGCTAACTAACGCAATGGTCATCTCGCGTGAAATAAATCGAACAATTTTAAAGAAAAATGCGATATTTTTCTTTTTAGTTTATTAGTTTTTTATAAATTGTACCCTGGAAGTGAACACTTTTATGTTACTATGATAAAGTATAGATGTGAGTTTTTATACTAATTTCCCGAAGTTAATGAATGTTAAAATATTTTATAAGTGAGTTAAAACACCATCTTCACAAAGTAAAAAAATTGTGCTACAGAAGACTTATACTATTCTCCTTGGTCCTGGCACCCCTTTACGGGGTTGTTGCGAGAAATACGGATTCCGTTATCTTGGGTCTCAAAAACATTGTGACATTCGACTTCCGCACCCTAAAATTATTCGAAATCTAATATAGTGATGATTTACTTTAAGAAAGATAGATGCCGACATCTTGGAGCTTTAAAATATTATAAACGAATATAGTGGTGGCTTATACCAAACGACGAATGCTGTCATTTTGAATCTCAAAAACGTCGTAAGATTGGAATTCAGCGCCCTATAATTATTGGAAAATAAAAATGGTAACGATTTATTGCAAATGACATACGCCGCAATTTTAATCTCAAAAATATTGTGACATTTGAATACAACACCCTAAAATTAGTAGAAAACGAATAGTGTTGATATTTATTTCGAGAGATATAGATGCTGCCACCTTGGATTTCAAAAACTTTGTGAAGTTCGAATTCAATACTTCTCTAATATTCCTTAGCTCGCATCTAATAACATGGACCACAACTGATGTTTTTCGTCGTGTAGGGTATTGCTACCTATCCTGCCAATATGGTGTCATTTGTTGTGAGAAAGATATCCCATTGTCGTTCATTCAAAGACATCATGAAATATGCCACAATCCAGCTTCGGTTGAGGAAAGCCCTAAAACCAAAACACCCATCTAATATGCACTGTGTTGAAACATGAAGATTTAAAAAGACCAAAGAACACATAGTCTACCTAATAACGTCACCAATCTGGATACTACTTGGACCCTACAGAAAATTCTAGACTCCATAGGAAGTTTGTATAAACTGAAAAGGAAATCTTACTACCAAATTCCACACTGGAAGACTGTATTTCAACGCAGGTGGCAGATGAGACCATGAAATGAGAAAAAGTGAAAGAAGTTCAAAAGAGATGCTGGAAAGATAACTTGCGTTGAGTCTCGATGCTGAGTTGTCCATATAGACAGCGACTGTATAAAATTGTTCTGTACTAAATAAAGCTCAGGACTGGGATGTATACTATCAGTTCTTTAATTCAATAGACGTATATGTAGGTTTCACTATTGGGGGAAATGCATCTCCAATTTGCAGTATCCCCACAACACTGTTTTTCATACCATATGTACTGATGATATGAAAGAGGTTTAAATTAAATTGACAGGCGATAGAAAGTAATGAACTAGAGCTAGTAATAAATGAAAAAAAACAATTAATGGTCGTGGATTGCGCTGACAAATTAACAGGTGACCAGACACAATTTTACTTATAAGCAATGACATCAGCTGTGAGATCAAATGAAAAGTGGCTAAAACACAGTGATATGCCTCTAGAAAGTGTGGAAAAACAAGATATAAGCTCAATAACCAAAGCCTAACATGTAAGAGGCCTATTCTTTCCCATTTTCTTAAATGATGTGGAGACATGGACACAATAACAACTATCTGACCTAAGAAGAGAGAATGGATAGATGCATTCAAAATGTGTGCTAGAGATGAATGCTAAGGTCACATAATGCAAAGAGGAGATGAATATTGAAAAACTGGTAATTTTTGACTACACCGAAGGCAAGAGAAGATGAAGCCGATTGTCAAGTAGGATTATTGAAAGAGATCCATTTTTCGTTTTCAGTTCCTGTTTGAAGTAAAAAACCCTTTTTTCACCTTTACCAAATGGTATTTCAATATACAATATTTTTTTTCAACTAATATGGCACCCAATTTCTTAATTTTTTAACTGTTTCCATTAAAATTAGATCTCTGGAAAAAGTTGATTTGTCAACATATAAATCTTCTGCCAATTCTGTATGCATCTTCATTTCATAATGTTTTGTTTTCTATATTCCTTTGTCTTTTGTATCAAAATCGTTATTTGAAAATCGTCAGAATCACACAGCAAGTTGTATTCAGTGGAGTATGTGTAATTTATATTTCCACGAGAAATGACAGATTCCTTTGCAAAAAAATAGTGATGTAAATCTTCCCTCAAATGTTATTAATTTTGGAAGAAAATTCAACCATAAATAGAATTGTTTATAATCCATATTTGACGCTCTAGTTGAGTACAAAAAAATTCCATGTGCAATTCAGTACACATGACAGAAGTTAAACTTCTTTGATGATCTAAACCTCAATTTGTAAGTATAGAGTAAGGGGTAAACATTTTATTGGATGTATTGTATTAAAATCTTCTTACATCCATTGATTACAAACTATGAACTTACATGCAATATGTTTTTATTATTTAACTCAATGTATTCCTGTCCTTTAACATGTCCGCAACTATGTTTCGAGTGAATTTTGGAGAAGGTTCATATTTTCCCAATTTATCGAAAAATAATACACGGTAGTCCATAAAAAACTTGTATATATCATATATTTTGGTTTCCATAATACTAGTTATATATCTCCACTAAGGGCACATACAGATGAAGAAAACTGAACAGACCTTGAGCGTATGCAAATTTTTTGTATACTGTACATTTAGATTGTATTTGTCGAGTGTTGAGCGCACGCTGCCTCAGATTCAATAACATCCATTTTGGGCAGTCTGTAAAATTAGCAGCAAGCATGCATGTGTCACCATGTCAAAAGTGCATGCTTGACTGAACAGTGAATGGCAATCCCACGTATGTCAAAATGTGCATTGATACACATTGAAAAGTAACTGGCGTTAGTGCAGCGTCAAACGCACTTTGGAATGTGAACCCTTTCATGTACAACCTGTCTAGTTCTAAATATGTATAGACAAAATGCACACTTAAATCTATCATCTGAGCATAGCCTAAATGGCAGTAGTTATCGAATTACGTAGTTTGGTTTACACAGTATAGTTCAGTTTCTTTTCAATAGCAATGGGGAATGTGAAATGAACATATGTGTATGTTATTAAAGAAGACTTCACAACGCTTATCGCAAGAACTTTCAGTTTTCGTTATGTATTTTTGTTCTTACAACATGGTTGGAATTATAAAACACAGATTCCAGCCAAAAATATTTGCAGAATACAAAAAGTACGACCAATGAAAGGGAAGACTTTATTTAATATAGGTAATGTTATAAATGTGACAAAATTCAAATCACGTAAAAAATCTCTAACAAGTACGACATAATTTTTACGATGAGTTATGTTCAACTCCCTATATTATGTGATTACTTATGTGAAATAAGCACAACAAGCAAAGTTTTCCCTTACTTAATTGAAATATATACGCTATCTCCAAACATGACAACATGTCAACGAGTAATAAATGACACTTGCGTAATCAAAAGTTTATCAACATTCTTTTTTGAAGTAAAACTTCTTTACGCACGCTTGACTTGGGGAATAAGCTGGTGAATGCGTGAAGAGAGCGTTACGAAAAGTGTGATCGGGCGAGGCGAACGGAAGTTGAGAGGGAGATATAAGTTAGTGAAGACAGAAAGAGAGAGAGTTACGTTTCGTATATGATTGTAGGGACAAAAGAGAGAGGTGCGAGCACATATTTTCTTTCTCTCTTTCTCTCATAGCCAGTTATGTTTCGTATATCTAAGACACAGTGCAAGCCTATTGTCTGTATCACACTGTAGGAGCAAGAGAGAGCAGTGTGCGCGCACATTTTCTTTCTTTCTTCCTTTCATAGCCAGTGCATGATATATATATATATATATATATATATATGCAAGTTTGCTAGCGTTACGCGAACGGTGATTTTTCGATTATTTTGTAATTTCATTTCGTTTTTGAACAATTTTATAAATCATTATTTTGTTGAATACATTAAATATTCTACGTTTAAAGTGAATAAAATTGTAAATTAATTTTAAAGTTCATATTTTGTGAATTTGAAGTTTTACTTCAGTCGTGTGGTCTAAAGCACACTCGTTTTCTTTTCAGTTTTACATTTTAGATTTATATTTTTTTAACAAAAAATGTTTTTTTAATTATGCACTAAATAATAGCATTTAATTTATTTTTCATAAAAGTTTGACACTGCTTCATATATTTTTTTGACATATTAATGAATGCGGTATCGTCAATATCTATCAGACCTCACAATACCCACTTGGTTGTACTCCAGAGAGAATCTTTGAAGATCTGGAAATGTGACACAACTCTACTTAAACAAAATGGACAGAATTTCTAGTTATTAACAAATGTCTTTACTTTATTTTCTAGCAGTTTATAAAATAATGTTATTAGCAATAAGATGGAGATGTGAGTGATTTAAGACCAATGTTGTCTATTTACAGGTTCATTTTTCAAATAATGAGTAAAGAGTTGAATAAGACCAATTTGACAGAAGAAGAGCATAATAAATTCTTCAGCCATGAGATAACAGTTGTTGGCTGTAGTTATTTATTAAAAAAAAAACAAATAGCGGCCGTTCATCTGGTCACTGAATTAAAATAAATAAACACACAAAAACATTCCTGAACGAAACATTTATTCTTCCATGAGTGTACATATAATGTTTATTTGTAAATCATATGCACTTATTGCTTGTGTCTCCTGAGTGTGGAACGATTCTAGAATGCGTTGGAGCAGATGTTGCAGTGATACAGGTGGCGCTCCCTGGAGTGAATGTGATAGTGACTCTTCACGCTGCTATTGCACTGCAATATTAAGAAGAACTAAGTGCTAATACAACAGTGTCCGTATGTTTATTACAGAAGTGAATACAAATTAAATTCAAATTTAAATAATTCTTTAACGCACATAATTCTTCAAGTCAATATAAAGAAGGTACTTTTTGTACCCATCTGTCCGTTTGTATTTTTGTTTATGATTCAACTCTAATGGGTCATTGTGAACCTTCCATCTACGATGTCAAAGAAATACATTTTAAGATATTACAAGTAATTATACGTCAACAAATATGTCAAAAGAAATACTTTTTAAGATATTACAAATAATTATATGGACAAACTGTCCATTGTACAAACTCACTGAGAACCCCTTGCCGCACACCTTGTCGTTGGGAGCCTTTCAACCCTCGTGCTTCTGCTTGATGTGTTGTTTGAGCAGGCATTTTAAACGCAACACCTGCAAGCGATGAGGTATTTTAAACATATATTCATCAAACATCTCCATTAGTGCTAGGACACAGCATACAAGCTGGCATTAAAGTAACTAGAGACTATATTAATGCACGTAAACAAAACATGGAATTGTCTGTGCGATTATGTCCTGCCATAAGCCATTGAGGCAATAATCCTCTGCTAAGGAAACCTTTTCAATTTTTGCTCTCGAACTTTTGCTAAAACAAGAGGTAAACAATAGATGGTATACCAGTATGCAATAATGTTTCTTTTATTTTGCAGAACAATTGTTGCATAATGACTCTTCTGTCTAAAGAACAAAGCGACCATCTTTTTTCCAGCACTTTATCCATCCTCCCACTATATAGGCAACTCTTCAGAAGAGAACACCCACTTCTCAGACTGCCTCTTAGTTTCAGATTCATAAAAGTATATTCTGCAGCTTTTGTTGCACGTGACAATGTCGAATACAGAATTTAAATGACCTCAGTGGAATTTTTCAAATATTTCCTGACAAAAAAAACAAAATGATGGTGTTTTTGAGAACCAGTCAAATTATGGGGTACACACCTAGCATTAAACTTCGTGACGCCTACTGTACCTGACTTCTGAATCTGCTGGTAGATCTACAGTCTTTATGAAGAATTGCATAGTATTGGTGATATGTTTGTCACTACTGATGTACGTCCCTCGTGCAGATCATCATTGAGATTGGTGCGACCACACTTGAACTCAATAATCCAGTTGTAAGAAGTAGCGTGGGATGGGACTTCATCACAAAATATCTTAATTTTGTTTTGTTAACTTAGATCACAAATAAAGGTTGCAAATAATCATGAGTTGAACATTTTCCTGTGTTATATTCATTGCATATGATATAATTTTCAAATTGCTGCTAATTTGAAAGAACAAATGACAAATTCAAGAAAACCAAATAATATAAGAATAGAGTACTATCAGTACAGAATAATTCAATAGAACTAAATACTAATAAATACGATAATAGATCAAGGAGTTTGAGTTTTTAAATTAGAATTTATTTTTTTATCACCATTATTATGAACAGCCAGTGCTAAGAAACTGTTAGTGCTAACCCCATATAAATATAAATACCAGTAAAAAAATGAACTTAAACATACAAGGTTACATTTTGGTCTGTGACCAAATTTTAAGGAGTGATTAAGAATCAAGGAGTAAATAATAAATCATATAATGGAAAAATATTAAAAAAAGCATTTTTTACAACTTTTTCCAAATATTCCATAGCAACGAAAAACGCATAGAGATGACAAATTGGTAATTGTAAACAAATTTATCACCATGCGATCGAACACAAAAAATGCGGCGTATACGAACGAAGTGTCCCCCCCCCTACACCTGTCTCATTCCCGCCATCACAAAACCTCACTATAGTCAGTATGCTATTTGCCCTAATTGCGTATGCATATGTTGCTGTCTGATCTATAGGTCATTGACACGATAGTGAATGGTGAAATAAGCAAACTCACAGTAATCATGTTTGGTCCTACACAAACCCCCCGGCAGTTAGAGATAATTACCATCAAGTGAAATTCAGTGCAAATGTGTGGGAAGGAATAATTGATAATGTAAATATAATTACAAAATCATGAAATAAAATGCGACACAGAGTGACGTTGAATTTGATGAGCAACGATTTGCAATTGCGAGTAAAATGGGCCACTTTGAACAGTTATTATAATATCATTAAGGATAAGGACTTAAAAATGTGTAAATAGAAGAAGGTTAGGTAGGTAAATTTTCAATTATTGTAAATAAGTTGATTCCAGTTTATGAAATACGCTGTAGACGGTATGCTGTGTCTATTCAGCTCACAAAAAAATGCCTGTTCAACTGCAATAATTACAAGTAAATATATAAAGTTTAAATTTTGTGATGAAATACGGATGTAAAAGTTCACAAAATCTTAAAAATTGTATTGTAATGGATTTCACTACAAAAGGATTAAAATGTGTAAACAGAAGTTAATTTATTTTTTAATTTTTTTTAAATCAAACAAATTATTAGAATTATTAGAATGAATACAAATGTTTTTGTGTAAATTTGGGCCCTAATATATCCTTTTCAATTTTTGTCACCGATTGAGAAATATTCAGTGTAGGTGCTTAATAAACATTTATTGGGTGAGAATTGCATATATTAGTGGAATAAAATAACTAAAATAGAAATAAAAATAACAAATTTACAAGCGACACTGCACGGAGCACCCAATGGAAATCCACTTTATTCCTTTCAAAACAATCAACATCCACATTTTCACAATAAAACACTTTCACCGATGCCCACCTGAACACATTACGAATCAAAATTAAAATAATATTTACTTCAGTTAATAAATGCATTCTTAAATAAACACTTGCCAAAAACAAAAATGCATAAGAGACTAGTGCCTGTGTTTACTGATTTCTTGTGACCAAAAACAAAAGGCACCATCGCTAAATAAAGACTAAACATTAATATTATTATGTAAAAGACACAAAGGCACTTTTACGCAAAACTTAGTCATATTTAGATGGAGTCAATTATCAATTATTTTGTTACTGATGATAAAAATGCAGACTTTAATAAGTGTGTGAAATGCCACCTTGTCACTGCGATTTAATTGGTTTTATTTTAAAAAATAATTTAATAAATAAAATCTTACTGCACATTTACGTCATGCGTTGTCGTGTACGATCAAATAGAGAAGGTGTCACAATATGGAAAAATTTTGTTTATAGATACATCACTTGATTTTTATTTTAGACCGCATAGTTTCTGATTAATGATTATGAGATATATAAAGTGTTCATTGTCACCAACCTTGGAGCAGAGTTGACATTTGTAGCCACGGCCCAGGTGCTTCCAGAGGATATGTTGTTTCAGGTCGTCTTTAATTCTGAAGGTCCTCTGGCAGTAGTCACACTCGAAGCTGTAAGTAAAGCAGCTCAATGAGTAAATACGTAAAGAACACAGCTTCACTGTGAACCTGCCCTTATAAACATTCACTCGCTATTATACTGGTTCCTGACATTGTACTCTTTCAGTTTGTTCTATGTCTGAGCGTTAGCGCACTTATGATACTTGCTAAATATTTCCAGAGAAGTCTGTTTGCTTCCACATGGAGAGGAATATGTTTGTCAAATGTAAAATTTTCTTTTAGAATTCCTAAGCTGATTAAGTCCGGAACAAATATTAAGGGAGTGGTCACTACGAAAGCAAAGAAGCTTTGTTTGTTTTTGTTTGACAACATAAAATAGAAGGGGACTGAACCAACTTTTATAAAAATAAAAAAAACAATGCGTCTAAAGGTATTAGTAAAGAAGTGAAGTTTCCTCAAAGAAATACATCCTCATGGTCAACATGCAATCTTGGACCTCGATCATATGAAATAAAAAATCCAGTATTTTTTAAAGTAAAGAAATGCAAAGTATTATCCTTTCTTTTATTTTTTACATTTATAGCAAAATGGCTATCACTTAAAGGTACGTGTACGGCTTTTGTCCCATAATTACTGCATTAAGGTGACTGACAAATTTAAATTTTTAAATACAAAAATGGCTATGCTTAAAGATAGCCACAGCAATTACAAAAATGTTTATAAGACCAAGTTGTTGTGTTAATCTAGTAATTTTGAGAAAAACATGATCAATTACTATTTTTATATGGGTACTCATAAAATTTATTGTTCTTAGGTCCACAAGAAAGTTCTTCTCCATCATCATTATCGACCTCTGACAATATCTTGGTATTTTTACCCTCACAATTGGTCTTTTGTAGTGAAAAGCATTATAAACATTTGATGCAACAGTCATGTAGATCAGCAACGGTTTCTATTTGTGTTGCAGGCCTTCTGAATCATTATTGAAAGTAATTATACCTGAATAAAGTGGTATTACAATGATTACAGCACCACCATAAGTTTAGGCGCTATTTGCAGTACGAAAGAATTGAAGCATTGATTATTATTTGGGTAAAGCCGTTTGCACACCTTTCCACTAATCCAGATTTGAACGGTCTTCATATCCAGGGGGGTTAATAACTTGAGAGTATTTTTAGGTATTAGTGGTTTACCTATAAATAATTCCATATTGCCCATAGTCAAAGCACGATGCAATCTGCATCAGGATTTTGCCCTTCAAGGCCCAAATAATGCTGACATTTTTCTGGTGTCGAAGTTTTATGATACAATATCTTCCAAACAGCATCATACATGTCGATATTTTCAGGGATGTTGGAAAAATATTCACTGTATGAAACAAATTCACTGTATGAATGTTTTCTTATGATTAAAAAGGCTTGTTATTTATTTCTATGGACTAAATGGTAAAAACTTTACCAAAATAAATACAATAAACTTGATATAAAAAAGGGAGTCTGTAATTCCTCAAATATGACAGATGCTTGGTCCGAGTGCTCTGGTCACGTGCCCCATCCCAGTTACTCTACCTGTTCTTACTTATAACACCATAACTTACCCATTTCTACAAATTTCAACATGAAATGTTACAAACACACCCTTTAAAATGCATATTTTAATTAAATGCAAAAAGAAATTTATTTTTCCAACCTGTTTAAATGACCATCTCCTTTACTCTAGTCATCTGTGCATCTGTCACCAAGTCATCAAGCTGTACATTTAACAAACTGACGCTTAAAAGTATAAGACCCACTTATTACATGCAACTCGGTGAATACAGCTGTCCAATATATTGTCATATAATTTTACGACTGTTTCACATAAAATGTGCACAAAAAATGGTGTACACATACAAAGTGACGCTATACATGATCAATTCGTCAAAACATTTGATTTGTCACCTTTTACTGCTTTGATTTTGTCACCTTCAAGATGCTCTCTCCATCGACTCCCACATTGCTGAGAATAGAAAGAAAAGGAAGGAGGAGGATACATGTGAGGGTGCAATCAGACGAACAAGATGAGTGTTTCAAAACAGAGTTCTCGTGCTGAACGAAACATTTTTCTTTGTTCTTGCTCATGTAGCGTGATCAGGACACTTAAGTAGAATTTTTGATGACTGTTTGTCCTTCAAGCAGCCAATCAATGAAAAAAGATACCTTTGATGTCTTAGTCAACGGTGCAGACTTCAAAACTAAGCAACTAAATATATCAATGAGAGTTACATACAGATGTTTGTAAAAATAAACAAAAAAATATTTTTTAGAGCTTTTTTAGATGAAAAAAAATTTTCATTCACAGAGAAAATCATCAGAAACTTAAGTTATGCTTTATAATGTACTAATACATGTTGTGAATTAGACCTAGACTCTTGCTCTTGATTTAGAGACCGGGCGCTATCAATCCGAACGGTAAATAAATCAATGTAATAGACCCGAAACATGTAAAACTCGCGACAGATGCGCCACAAAAATTTATTTATCTACTAATTGCAAAAATGACTTCAATTAAAACTATCTATAGCCATACATTTTCAAAATGATTATGAAATTTCTTCAATATTGAAATAATTTTTTTATTCACAAATATGTAAAGAGATATCAAACAATATAATCCAATTACTAAAAATACAATTTCTTGTATGGTTTTCAATTATTTCACAATATTTCGTGAACTATGGTGAAACTAATTTTGTCTTTTCAAAAAAAATCTTCAATGAATTTCCAAAAGAATTGTTATAAGTTATATAAATTCAAATTACACAGAAGTATTTTGTCACTCGGATCGTATACTTTATTTATACGTATATAACCTTCAAATTTATGCATAAAGAGTAACAAATATTATATTTATCTGATGAGTGCAAGTATTTTAAAAATAATTATAAACTGTTGTTTGTCCACAGCGGATTTTATGCGAGTTATGTTGAAAGAAAAATGTTTTCTGACCGATATTCATCTAAGATCTTATTTTCTTACAAGACTATTTTATTAGTTAACAAATTTATTTTCCCCCCAAAGAAAAGCTTTACTTGTGGATGTAATAATGGTAATAACAAAAGACCAGCAGTAAAATTCAAATCAATTTCAAATGCAGTTTCTTCATACCCGGTGAATAAATGTAGCGGAGATTATTCATAATTGTGAATATATAAGATATACACAATATTTCTTAAGAACAAATATTATTCAATGAAATAGCACTTGTAAAAATAACTTCCAACGCCTTTGTAAACACATCCCTTTGTTTACATATCAAATCAATGGCGTACTGTTGTTTACAATCACACAGCTCTGTGAAACCCTTGGGTGATGATTTTAAATACACACAATGATTCATACAAATAAATATCATTCAATTTCTAAATATAACTTATAATTATAAATTGGGTGTTGTTGTTTACAAACTATTGCGTATCTGTGTGAAGCACTATAGTGACAACGATACAAGATAAACACAATGATTCTTATAAACAAATATTATTCAATAAAATAGTACTCGTAAAAACTACAACTAACACCTTTGTAAATCACGCCCGTTTACATAACAAATCAACAGCACGCTGTTTATTCACAAAAGGAAATGTAAATCTTGATGTTTATCAGTTTTGTGTTTGCGACTTACAACAGAGCTTTTTGCTAATTGTCCACCTGAAGATGATACTCAAAAAATATTGGAAGGTCTGTTATTCATAAATACTTTTTTTGTTCACAATTAAATGAAACTACGTGATGTAGTATTATTACTACTTTCTTTAAGTTCTCTACCACGACCTAGATTTCGCTGTATTACAATATCTTCAGGAGGGCTATTAGCAAAGATGTTGTAATACAACGAAACCTAGGTTGTGGCAAAGAACTTAAAGAAAGTAGAAATAATACTACATCACGTAGTTTCATTTAATTGTGAATTATGAATCTCTACAAAATTAACGCCAAATATATTCAACATCCATAATTATTGGTTTTCATACAGACGCACATCTTTAGAAAAATAAAACATTACAACAATAATACAAGAAATGGAAAAATAAATACAGTGGATCCTCGAACGTTAGTAAGTAAATTCATAAATTGTAAATTTACTCCGCATATAATCAAAATGTTTGCACGTGAAATGAAAATATCATGTCACAGAACCAACTTTGTATAATCAAAAGCATAAAGCAAAGCCACGTAAAACAAAGCTTCACTGTATCTTTAAAAACTGCTTCAAAATTATTTTAAAGATTTGCACTATCACCCAACATTTGAATCGGTGAAGTTATCAACAGCACAACCAGCCTTTCAATTTCTCAACGAAATGCTTGAATTTATTTAAACAGAAATAAAGTGAACGGATGTTCAGATGTTGCTTGATCTATTTTATTTGAGAGCAGATTATTCAGAGTCTCTTTGATAAGAAAGTGGAAATTCACAACACTTGCGAGTTTGTATGATGTTGCCATCGATAACAAAAGACATGACTACAGCAAAATTTTATAAGCCTGCAACTAATAGCCACGAGGCTTTCCTTTTAAATTGTGGTAATAAAAAAATGAAGTTTCTACATGATCATTTATTTCGCTGCCTCTTGCAATGAGATAATTGTATATTACGCTGTCTTCGTTGAAAACATAAAAAACAACATACCAAAGATCAGAATGCTTTTTCTTCAAATGTTCTTTCAGCGATTTATACATCGTGAGCTTATCGCCGCAGATTTGGCAGGAGAACTCCTTCTTTGAGTGTTGCGTGGCCTCGTGCCAACGGAGAATATTAGCAGTGTGAAATGCACTCGAGCACACCTCACAGCGGTACCGGCGCGACGAGCTGTGTGATTGCAGCGAGCTGTCGTTATGTCGCCTGTCATGTAGCCAGTAACAAATTCGGTTATAAATTCAATTACGAATTATAGCTATTCACCGTGACAATTTGCAAGTGAAAATGGCTTGGCAAAAATAAATATGTGAGCATGTTACTTGACATAGTACTTAACCATTGGCCTGCATTCACATGCAATATTTGAGGTTATTGCGACGTCACTCACAGTTTATTTTTAGAGTTTCAACAAAATTAAAATTATACTAGCAAAGTATTTGTGTTTTTTTGTCTGTCCAATCATAACTATAAAGTTACTGAGCCCGTCAAGTTGAAATATATATATATGTATATATATATATATATATATATATATATATATATAAACTAAAATTGTAATGTCTGTCATTTTAAAATTGAATCCTACTGCTAATCCTCCCAAGCTTATACTCCACGTAAGCTGGTACCAATTAATTGTTTTTATATTAGTACCTCATAAGGTTCAGACGATATCTGGTGACCGATTGTAGTCATGAGTGTAGCGTGGTGAGAGTGAAGTTTAGTTGCCAAGTACAACGGTCTCTCGGGCTCACAATGCGCTAGGGGATGAATGCAGATCTACACGAGCCTAACGATGTTAATATTCTGCATGTGTAAATAAAAAGCTTATTGCTTGTCTATAAATTTTCATTTGACACCCCACAAAATAAGCTCGAAAGAAATATTTTTTTATTTCCCAATTTACCATCTGAAATTAACCCCCAAAATCAAAATTGGACCTTCTGTACTTTATGTCTATGATTTGTCCATCCATCTCTGTGCTGCATCCATCCATGACTATCCATCTCTGTGCTAAATTTTAAATCTTTAAGTCAAATAATTTCGGAGAAATTGCCTGACAGATGGACCGATTGACAGGCACCAATGTGTTCCCATTAATTAGTGTTCAGTTTTAGCAGTTTTGCCACGGAAGAGTAAAAATATTTTCCAGTATTTTTATTTACGCAACATTACTGCTAACCCGAAAAGATTAATACACAGGCAGCAGATTATTGCTATGAGAACAAATCCTTATCATATTACAGACAGTGGTGGGGCTAACGATGATGCCAAAAAATCGAGCTTTTCTACACAAACATATTTAAAAAAACAATATAAGTATAATGTATTGTATCAGATTATTCAATTCAATAAAAATTCCCCCATGTCTTGTAATTCACACTCAATCACACTGAATCTTGCACGGCCAGTGAGTCTCTCCTGCATTCTTTTGACAAAACGGTCTTCCTTGCCAGTAGCGTGTATGATATTGGAACTGAGCATTCACTCACCTCATATGTAGGTAGCATGCTGACTTGCTGGTGAAGACTTGTCTACAGTGAGGACAGGAGAAGAGAGACCGTTCTACACCGTGTACCTTCTTCATGTGTATTTTCAGTATATGGGCCGTTCTACGGAAAAGACGGATATGTTACATTATGTCTTTTATTATATTGTTGGAGGACGGAATATATAGTTTATTCTAAGTAAACTTCAAACAAGGCTATATTGTTCATCTGACTCTAGGGCAAAAAGGTTTGCTGAGAGAGTGGACACCTTTCATTAAAATATTAAGAAATTAAGAAAGTAACCAGGTCTGAGCCTGGATGGGAAAAATTTTGAATCGGTTTCCATAGGTGATATTTAGGTGAATGGGAAGTGATCCATTGCAGTTTTTCAAACTCAGACAAACGGACTTTAAAAATTGTGGTCGAGCATTGTCATTGAGCAATTCAACATGCGCACATCCACCATCTCTCTGCGACGCAGCCAATGAAAGAGTTTTGTGGATTCAGAGTTTAAGCTATTTCTTTGCGTTTAAACAAAATACGAGCATCGAGTTGTTCACACGTTGAATCCAAATTAAGTTTATTTTTCAAACTGCACTATTAGTTGGAAAAATGCTGCAAGAACCAACTTCCCTCTACTTATATTTAAAACCGTGTGACTAAAGAAATAGAAAATATTCTAAGATGTGGATAAAATTGCAAAGATAATTAAAACAAACTTTTTATAATTTTCAGTTGTAAACTGTAGAATAATTAACTAATGAACACATTCTCAGTTATTATAACGATAGTAGAAGGCGAGATGCGCCTCGTCCGTTTCGACATATTTGTAATAAACTGAAAATTGTCTTTGACTAAAGACATTTTGAATATAACTTATTGTTTATGGCACAACTAGAGAAGTGTTTCTACAATGAGAAGAATTGTTTATTAGTTTGGAAACAAATGTGAATGAGAAAACTGCCTCTTTTTTAAAGAAATGTCAACCATTATACACCTGTTACATAACTTTATGTCATAATATTGTCACTTACATATTATATTCTACATACTATATTATTACAGTAAAGAGTTCAAATTGTTTTTGTAAACATGTATTTTTGCTTCAGTCAAAGTTGTATGTGACAGATAGATAAATAGGCCCCTAAGGGAATAGCCATGTAAATCTTTTACCTGAATTCAGTTATGCAATGCTCGCACTTGTATCGTTCATTATAGTGCACCGACAGGTAGTGTCGCAACGTGGCTGACCTGTGCATGTAATTGCATCCACACACCGTGCACGCATATCGGTTGTAGTGGTAACTGTAGTGCCTGTGGTATAATTTTATATTCTTGAAGTGCAGGCCGCATATTGAGCACTTGTGGCTGCCAAAACTCTGTGGTATATTTTACCTGTTTATTTATTGATAGAAATGCATTTACAACTAGAAAGCAGTTTGTTCAAATTTGGCCCCAACGTGGACAAGAACAAGTGAGATGTCAAAAAGTAATATACTCCTTAAGAAGTGTTTCAAATCATTAATTATCGTGTAACACTTCCTTGACATTAAAATAAAATCAAAAGGCCTTAATCGATTCTTCATTTCGTTATCTAAACCTTTTTAAGCCTTGCTATATGTTTATGCTTAAAAAAATATTGAGTACTAATTACTTAACCGTTCAATAATCAGCTAAACAATTATTTTTGCATAGGTCAATATTGTTTTTCAAATAACTGACTATATTCGTTTTGTGAGAATATACAGCTTAAAAAATAATATTTTTTATTAAAAAATTGACAAAATGCTTTCATCATTTGAGAAGAAAATGCAATACGCACAACAGAATTAATTTAAATGTGAATAAACGACTATCCATGAGTTTTATCTATTGCGCGATGAAAATACCTATCCCTAATGCAATTTAAGAAGTCTGTGCTGTTGCCAAATCGATAGGAGGTCTAAGCAACGTAGCATCTTTCTGTAACTGTACGACAAATAGTAATCTTTTCTCTACAAATTAATTTGTCTGCACATTTGAAATCTGCATACACCCTAATATCAGTTTCCCAACACATTTTCAACAAAATAAATCACAAATAATTATGAGAAAAACAATTTAATAACTAAATGAGCAAGTATTGAATATATTTGGCGTTAATTTTGTAGAAATTCATTATTCGCAATTAAATGAAACTATGCGATGTAGTATTATTTGGGCTGTTAGCAAAGATTCTTTGCTAACAACCCACCTGAAGATGTTGTAATACAACGAAACCTAGGTCGTGGTAAAGAACTAAAGAAAGTAGAAATAACACTACATCACATAGTTTCATTTAATTGTAAATGAGCAAGCTTGAAATGCTACGTTTAAATTATTAAAACTTTCATTAATATTTATGCTCGTTGACAACCAACTGACAACTTGACATTTGTCGCAACCTCAAGTTAAGGCCAGGCTTTTGTTTAGAGTTTTTATTTCAAAACATTGTAGTAATTACCAATAAATAAAGGTGCATGAAAGTAAACATTCTGTAAACTTTTATCCTAAGTGTGAAAGAGCCATAAAAACAAAACCTAGTATAGACTTAAACCAAGTTGAGACAACTAACATGGAAAATACATATTTGTTTATAATAAAATCAAGTGTCGTACGTACGATGTATTCTCATTACAATAAAAATTATACTTGTGCAAGGAAGCAATGACATTTTATTAATTTTAATAATCTTATATAAGATATCACATACAAGCATTTTTACAATATTTTAATATTAGAAATACGTTTAATACAATGAATTGTTACAAGGAGACCAGCCGAAATGACAGAAATTTAAAATTATTTTTAAAATGCAGGTTTATTTTAGGACATAAAAGAACAAACAATTCAGTGAATGACAATCAGGAAAGACAAAGAAAACTCAAATTGTAAACATACTGCAAAATAAAAAAGCTATCTTAAGAAAGGTGCATATATTATATGTTTAATATATCAAGAGTTGTTAATAAGATATAAAAATAACAACAAAATTCTTACAAAGAGTGGAACAAGTTTTATAGAAACAAATACAAACAATAAATAAAGTTGATTGCTTTTTTTAATTCGGAGATCCAAGTTGTTGACGACGTTCACATTCACTCTGTTATCATCAAAATTAACGTCTTTTGATGTGAAACATCGTATGTATTTGTTTTTGTTTATTAAGTACAGTGACAGCCGATTAAACTTTCTTGTGTTACAAAATATCATCAGGTTTGAATCGCTAATAACTTAGAGACTTAATAATGCATTAACAATGGTAAACGGTGATCCCTCGAAGTATAGAGCGTGTATGTGCATATATGTTGTGCAATTTTTGTTTTGCCTGTGACATCATCAGAATAGTATAGGTATACAAGTGATTGTTGCGAATTGGGATGGCGGAAAATTACAAATTAGTGTAGCGTGAAAACGCATTTAGCTAGAACGGTGATTTGGTTGTCATTGTGAAGAACTTGTGGAGCACTAGTAAATCCAAAGTGAGACAATAAAAATATTTGCCGAAATATATATAAATATAGGTATTAAATAGAAAATTACAAAGTTGTCATCGCATATGAATCATAAATAGCTTGCGTCAATAGGAATCCAAGAAACCAGGATCAAGCAAGTGCGAGAGCTACAACAGTGTTGAAAAGAAAATGAAAACACAACACAAAGCAAACACAAAAAAATTAAATAGCTGGTCTATTGGGCATACAGTATCTAGCGACAGTCCAAACACCCACGGCGCATGTGCAACCGTTGTTGGAAGGTAATACAGAAAACAGTGACAATATGGAGATCGATGGCAACATGACAGCGCCCGACGAGTATGTATTGCCATCACCAAATATTGTCATGTTGTCAATGTCGGGAATCAATGCACTTCAATGGAGGGTGCGACCGTCGCTACCGCAGACCCTTGCCACACACAATAAACTTGTAATTTATCTATTCGGTAAGCGTTATACTACTCCGTGTAACCATTGTAATAAAGAGATTAGTAATTAAATTACACACTAATACGAAATATTTGTTATGATTTTATTCCGATCGTTTTCATGAAAAATCTACGGTGCCAACCCGAACTGCATCTTTTAATCTTTAGCTCTTTCCAATTTTTACGTGGCTTCCCGATGATCTTGTCAGGCCTGTGAGTTTAATGGATTGGCATGTTAAATCTGCGTATGGAGGACACAACGAGACATAATCTACGCTTTGTTTCATTTTGCTGAATCAAAAATTTCCATCGAAATTTTATTTACAAACTATTATGGAAAATAATCTGACTTTTTATGAAGAAAATACAAAAATTTTCTCATTTTTCTGATAGACATCATATTTTTTAATTTTTTGATGAGGAGCCTATTTTTTCATTTTTACTATTTAAAAATCGCTTTATTCCAGGTACTCCTGGGCTCAACGCTACCTGGACTGTTGCCGGTCTCCTTTGATGACTCTCGGTGGAATTAATGCTTATTTCATATTTACCAACTTATTATATTTATTTGCCTAATATTATTTATGCCAGAAAAATAGAATGAGTTAATATTATAAATATTTGTTTGTCCTGTAAAAAAAATGTTTCCTCTTTTTTTTATAATTCCCTCTCACAGTTGACAGCTGAAAGTTTATAGAAGACTCACCTCCGAATGCTGTTTCATATGCGCCTTATATAAATAACGAAACACAAAGACGAGAGCGCACATCTCACATTTGAAGGTGGCATTGCGGTACCGCGGCTCCTTCCTTTTCCACTCGAACTCCTGAAGTAGCTGGGTCTGTGTCAGCTTCAGTCTGCGAATGTGCTTGTTTGCATCCGCTAAACTGTATGTGGTTTGTGAATTTGTGCCTGTCGGTATGCATACGTTTATATATAGAATACAGTGAAGTTCGTTACTAAAGTGAGAACATTAAAAATGAAGAAACTCGCCACTCTAATAAACTTAAAATATGGAATTTTAATTAACTACTGAATTTATAAATTTGTATCTGATTTCATATTCCCGACACTGTCACAGTAAACATGTTGGATATATCTGCCCAAAAAATGTTGTTCTAAATATCCAACCCAATTGTATAATAAATGAGCGTAGCACACATGAATATTTAAAGAGAATGCGAGTTGTGCTGCATTACAAATGTGTTTCCATCATATGAAATTCTCAATTGATATCTTTACTTAAAAAAATATTTATATATAAAAATTTGTACAAAATTTTTTTGATTCAATTTGTTTTTATCAAGTCTGTTTACCTAACTGTACATTAAAATAACATAGGCACGATAAAAATTGAAACCTAAAGTAAAAAGGAAATACTCGAATCTTCAACTTGACTTTCACCGAGTCGCGACTTACTCTTTGAATTAAGTCGCGACTCAGTGAAAGTCAAGTTGAAGATTCGAGTATTTCCTTGAAAATACGCCATGGCATTATTGCAAAGACCATCGCTCTGCATTAATGCCATGGCGTATTTTTAAGTTAATTAATTTTGCAACCAACTTCAGCTTCCACTAGTTCATGCTGGTGAATATTTTTTTAAGGAAGTGGATGCAAGTAGTAGTATTATTTTCAAAAAATGTTTTCTGGACGAGAACAATTGCTCGACTTTCCCTGGTTTCCCAGAAAATAGCAGCAAATGAAGCGAGATCAATGTTTAATATATTATATCTAAATGATGGCTAAATTTACATTTTGTTCAGTATAGACGTATTTTAAGATTATTTTAGGTGAATTTTCCACTAATTTCTTTAAATATAACTATTTAAGGCTTTGGCACACAATGAACAAATAAGCAAGTCAAGTACAGGGAAACTTTAACTGTTTTGCAATATTGTTCATGTTTCAAAATTAACAGACCGCCAGCCATTTCCTGTATTTAATTAGTCTTTGAGGATACTTCTATTAAACGGCAAACAAAATAGTTTTAAATTAACAGCTTTCAAAATGAAGGCCATCTTTCTGAATTTGTTACATTATTTAGATATATTACATGATTCCATATTCAATACTCGTGTTCATTTAACAATTGTCAGAATTTCTACTTCAAAATATAACTTACCTGGAGAACCAGGTTCTTCAAAAGCTATCGCATCTTTACGATCCAATTCACTCTGATTAATTACACTGTCCAGATTAACATTTCCCTCTTCGATGGTGATTTCACCATCATATTCTAGCTTCACCAAAGAATCAATTCCCACATCTGGAAATAAGTTACATGAGACATCTTGGACGGTTCTCGCAGTCAGAACAGGTGTTTCTTTTGTTTTCCGGATCTGATGCAATTGGTTCTCATTAATTACATGGTCGAAGCAAACATTTCCCTCCTCACCAGAAATGCCATCTTCACGTTCTAGTTTCATTGACAAATCATTTACCGTATCTGGCGGTAAGCTGTATGAAATAACTCGGGAGGTTCTTGGAATCAGGCCATGCGTTCCTTTGATAGCCTGGATCTGAGCCCAGACTATTTCTTTGAATGACTGAAAAAGTAAATTAACATTGTTGCTAACCTGTTGAAGTTAATTATTAAACAGCTCTTAAATATATTTGGCATTGATTTTGTAGAAATTCATTATTCACAATTAAATGAAACTACATGATGTAGTATTATTTCTACTTTCTTTAAGTTCTTTACCACAACCTAGGTTTCGTTGTATTACAATATCTTCAGGTGGGCTATTAGCAACGATCTTTACTAATAGCCCACCCGAAGATGTTGTAATAATATTAGCAAAGATCTTTGCTAATAGCCCACCTGAAGATGTTATAATACAACGAAACCTAGGTCATGGTAAAGAACTTAAAGAAAGTAGAAATAATACTACATCACATAGTTTAATTTAATTGTCTTTAAACAGCCCTGCGGTTTTTATTTTTCAAACATCAAATTACAAAAAGTGTATAAATTGCGTGATCTACATATCATAAATCACATAATATTTTTAATGTCGAGACAAAAAATAGTTGCTCATAGTTGGGTTGTTCACTAAGCAAAAATTCATTAATTGTCTGCTGAGCACATAGCGACATTTATCAATAGTATTTTTGATAAAAAGAGATTATTAAAAAAAATGAATTATGACTCGATAAAACGAAAGCAAAAGATTAAAGAAAACATTGTACAAGAAAAATTATACGTGAGAGTAAAGAAATGTAGTAACCATATCTGGTAACATTGTTTACTATAAAAATGTCTTAATGGTTTATTTCTGGTGTGATTCGCACGTTGTTCATTGTTCTTTTTTTTGAAGAGATTTTCTTAATTTCCCTGGAGATTGATCATATATCATCGCAACAGATATCAATCTTAGGTAAAGCAAGAAAGGTTATTTCATTACAAACTATTCTTTTTGCTTTATCCAAGACTCATATTGTACACACCATTATATCACTGTGGACATACACTGCCTTCAATACGTTTTTGTTCTTCACAATTTCCACGGGAGCGCCATTCACTCTATCAGCCATACATTCTCGTTGTTTCACATCACTTTGCGTTTCTATTCATCGACAATACACTCCCCAAAGAAACAAAACTAATCCACTTGCTCTTCAACCATACCACTTGTTTTTATTTAATACATTGTTTATGATCTTGTCAAACATTAGTCTATACTTATCAGTGTTCATACGTAAATTTTTCTCCAAGCACACTCGAAATATTTGCATTGCTAAATGTAAAAAAATTTGAATGGTCTGTCTAAACAACTACTGGCGACCTACATGCCTCAGACGTAAGACTAAAGCAACTACCGTCAGCAGCATCACTACCGTTACAGCCTACTACATTTTATTTCAATTTGTTTGTCCAACACTTTCTTAAATAGAGAGGAATACAAATTCCCGCTCGCCTCGGCCGGCGTAACAAAGCATACTTTCCCATTACAGAACAGATTGTGACATTGCTATCAGACAGTTTCTCTTTTAATTCCCACAATGTTATATTAAGGCTCTCATGAACTGTTTACTCACAGGTACACCTGGGAGTTTTACATTTAAGTAATCTGGATCAATGCGATATATGATTCAAATCTAAGATAATGAATGTATGGTGCACAAAAGATCCATCATTTAACTAGCTAAATTTCCAGTTACTTATTTCTAGTGACTTTCAATGCACGTAATTGTTTCATTTGCTGTACACTGCAATAATGTGACGCAAGTTTGAATATCATTTGAAACCTACACAAAATCAATCATGATACTATGGTACATATTCTGTTGGTGTTTGCTTAACCGATTTTCTGTTCATAATTTCAAGTTTTTGGTGTCTGCAATTAAGGAGAACTTTTCCTCTTACCACTTCCTCGTTATTCATCAGACCTTGCACCGAACAATTTTAAATTTTTTTTGCTCTTTTCATAATTTTCAAAGAGAAAAATTTTTGATTCTCAAGTTAGTCTTTAGCTGAATGAGGCTAGAGCATTTTTGAGTGTGAAATTATGAAGCTAACGAAAAGATGGCCAAAAGTAATGGATGAAAATTGCAGTGCATTGTTTAATAAAGTTGTTTCTTAATAACAAAAAGTTTTATTTAATTTTCAAGAAAAAAGTGCACAGGCTTACAGAACAACCTAATCAATACTTTAAGAAGCCATTACAGCATCCATCACTACGACTTACAAAAGAAATAGAAAACTGTACCTGGCTATGTAGCTTGTCCAGTAGTGAGATGTTTGCCAGTATTCTATTGGTCGTCTGTGCTGTCTCCACTAGTTTCAATGCGTTCATGACACGTCGACGACACCACATGCATATGCTGCTTGCCTTCATTGATTCCTAAAATAATTATCAATCATGGCAGTCAATCAATTTCCTGTTACACTGATAACTTGTTATTTTTTTTGTTACTCCTTACTGGATCTCATGCCACGATAAATCTTCATCTTTCCACTTGTGTGGAGATTTGTCAATTATTCCAGTTTCGACAAGGCACTGCAAATAACATTCATTTCTATATGTCAATCGAGAGGCTGCTGTTTAAATTGAGTTCTTATAAAGATATGCCATATTTTGTCACCTATCAACTTTTAACCTTGTTCCTGCCTATCAAACTTTAATTTCACAGGGGGCAATGCATGTGCCACAGAAGTATGAATATTGCTTTTGAACTAATATATTTGTTAACACAACAATAAGCATTTCAATAGATACATAGCACAGTTCCTTCAAAATGAAAAGTAAATGACAGCCACACATATAGTATTTTTTATACATATGTTCCATTTTTTCCTCATTACATAGGAAACACTAAAAATAACGAAACAAATAGAAAGCTGAAACATGGAGGACCACAAAAACAATGAGTGTATGATGCAAACCAATATAAAGAATGGTAACACAACGAATCACATATCCGGGTGAGAGAGATATTTTAGAATATGAAGCATCGCCACTTATATTACTTTGTTACAGAGACTGCTTAGAATTTGTGAATGGACATTGTTAGTTGTATATTTTTAATGGTCGCTGATCTGTACTAAACCATATGGACCTCATTAACTACTTAGTCGTAAGACAATATGAAGTTATGAATATTTTTCTAAAATAATTACTTGCAGAATTAGAAAGCATCATGCATTTTTGTGTATTTTTAAATTTAAAAAACCAGAAACAACAATGACATTTTCACTCACTAAAATGCACTTGTTTATAGTAATTTTATGCAATCAATAAACAATGAATTCTCAATATAAAACAAATTAAAATAAAAATGTTACTTGAAAGTTTATAATAAGTAAAACAAATAAGTTATTGATTTATAAAAAAAGGTACAATAAATAAAATATTTAAAAATATTGAACATTTTTTTTTGTTGGTTTAACTTATGTTTTTTTATCTTTTTTTTGACTGAATTAGAATGACTCTATAATTTGATTATTTTTCAATACCTCGTAAATTTTTAACTGTACCTTAATTAATTGAATTAATTCACGTCAATACTTTTGTGTATATTAATTGTAATATCTAATAATAAAATTATTGTGAAATTAGTGAAAAAAAAATTAGGAACAAAACAAATCTAAAGACATTTATAGTAATTGTTTTCAAATCGAATTTTTTATAATAATCGCGAGTGGTAATCTTTTTTGAATACGTCATTTTTAGTATACATTCTGTTACGTCATATAACTCAAATTTTCATAGGTACCAAAATTGCAATATCCTATAAAAATATTTTATTTTCTTCTTAGCTGTGTACAAAACAAACATTACTTACGACACATTTGACCATTCCGAGAAAAAACATTTGATACATTTTGTTCGAGATCGGATCGAGTTTCACTTCAGCTTTAGTCCGAAGGCAAATACTACAAAAATCACTTTCTACTTTCATTGTGTCCATTAAAGTTTGAACAGACATTTTTATATTTTGCATATAAAATCCACATACAGCAGAAACACACTGAACAACAACTCTTATTCGATTCGTCGCCCCACTGACAATTGACACCTGTCAAGAAGCTGCGCTCTCGCGACAACTTCAATGGGTTGAACATTTTATGCATTATTTGAAAGGAGACAGTACTATCTCGCTCACATAGTAGTCTGAAGTCGGTAATTTATTATTATTGTATATACATAAATAATATACAAAAAAGTTAATATTTTAGATTGTGACGAAATTATTGTATTCGAAATAGTTTTCATGAGAACAAAAGCGATATTTTACTTGTATACAAGCGTAGGACAATGTTCGGAGCGGTACTCGAATACATTTGTAATCCAGGTATATAATGAGTATCCGAATATTTTATTGCAGTACTCGAGTACTTAAAAGTATTCGAGTACCATTTCGAATTGGCTTATCGTGTATCCGACATAATTGAACTGACTGACAGTTCACAGTTGCAAGTGGTCTTATAGGTGTCGAAGACCGTGTTATAATAACATTGTTTTGTGTACATCTCGCGAGTGAGTAGTTTTTTTAATATCTGCGTTTACATTCTCGTTGTGCGGAAATGTAACAATTAAAGAAAATAAAATATGAAAAATGTCAACTGAGACTTTAGCGAGCACAATGATAACAAAAAGTGACTTCTGTAATATTTGCCTTCGGACTAAAGGAACTTAATCCGATCTCAACAAAAATGTATCAAATGTTTATTGACGCACTGGTCAAATGTGGCGTAAGCGTTGTTTGTTTTGAACACATCTATATATAGATATATTAAAAAGTAAACAGGTTATGTCCACATAAAAGATTTCTGCTATTCTCACATTTTCTTTCAAGCGTACACATTCGATTGACAGTTTAATTAACCCTATTAGATCCCAACATTTTTACGAACTTCTAATTTAAAGAAGAGTAACGTGTGAAATAATAATTTTAGCAATTTATTTCTTTTAATGTTTGATTTCTCATTTTCTCGTTTAATAAATTCAGCCAAATATGTTTCTTAAATTTCTATGTTTATATATTTTAAAATGTCACTCATTAACAATATACACGTTTTTGTGCTCTCCGGCCATTTTGTTCCTTTAGATATTTTTTTTATTAATACTCTGTGATGTAACCGGCGTAAGTGCATTTGACAAAAAGTTATTTTGACGTAAATACGTCTTTAAATTTGCTACCATACGGAGGCAATACAAAAAATCGAATGGTAACAAAATCGGGGGATACTAAATAGCTAAAGGATCAAAGAATTTATTACAAGAACAGTGACGTATCACGCGCGGTGGAGGGGGAAGCGCCGCCATTTTGAGGTTATTTTATTGCGTATCGAGATTTGCAATTAGTATAACTTTTGATTCGGAAAAGCTACGATGTTCATTTCACTTTTAATCGTCAGCTGTCGTCAAAATCTATCGATTGTATATAAAACTTTAGTTTAAAGTAGTGACAGTGAATATAATAAGGTGTTAGGATAAAAAAATATTATCAAAAATATATGATGTTGGCCTTTACGCGTCGAAAAGCCAAAACCAAATACAGAGATCGTATACGACTGGAAAGGGCTTCTCAAGAATAATCGAATGGTAATAATAAAACACTATATGACCGAGTCAAGCAGTGCCGGAAACGTAAAAGAATGAATGCGACCGAGCGGATCAACGACGGTGCCAGTTCATCTGCAACTGGGGCGGTTGAAATTATGCGTTACATAGACGTATTCACGTACAACACACGGCCGTGTCCATGACACAGCTACACCCCATTTTTTTTCTCGATTTTAGGGTTCTGCACCTCGAAAGGATAAAACGGAACCGTTATAAAATCGCCCACATGTTCATCTGTCGGTCTGTTTCTCCCAGCCGTTTTTGGAGAAAGAGCTCATCATGAGTTTAGAATATTCGTAGGGAATTCGAGGGGATGCGGGGCGGGAGCAAATAAAGTTTTTTCATTTCATTTTCCGTGCGGGAAACAGGTTAAAAGAGCACATTATGAGAACAATTTTTTCACCATCTTATGTAATGTAGTTCTAGACGTATTGTTGTTAATGACAGCAAATATATTCCTAAAAATTTACCTAAAGTTTACTGGGAAACTACAGGGATAATTCTATATGAAATCTATGAAAAATACACCAGACATATATTCATATGGTGAAAGTAATATTAATATTTGTAAATAGTTTAATAGAAATACCATTTTCCTTCAATGTTTATATAACCTGAGAATGAGTTCTACTCGGGTGTATAATAAATAACATTCTGGCTGTTTATAAGGACCGCTCATAATTTTGTTTACTAAACAAAATTAATTTGTAAGTTATTTCGCTGCTGAGATATTTACGTCAAATTTTAAACATCTCAACGGACTTGCAGATCATATACTCAATACCACATTAAGAATAAATTTTCTCTATTACGTAACACTTCTGGGTGTAAATGTTAACATCTATAAATTATCATTGATCTCATATATTATATGAATAACTTCGAGTAGATATTTTTTTTCGGTTTTACTTAAATATATTGTGATTAGGTCTTGTTAAAAATATCATTTGTATAACATTGTTACAGAACCTAAAAGTTCATTTCTTCATAGAACATCAACATGCATCAGCTTTATGGAATAGGTAACAACCTTTATGAAGTATTTCTAAATGTTTATAAGCATAAACAAAGCTAAAGTTAAAAAGAGCAGAATTAATAAATTGTTATCTAGTGATACTTTGATCTGTTTTTTTTACAGTGCATATTTATTCAAATATGTTTCTTTAATTTCTATGTTTATATGTGTTAAAATTTCATTCATGAATAATGCACGCGATTTTGTACTCTGCGGCCATATTGATTCTTTAGATATTCTCTTTTATCAGCATTCGTGATGTAACCAGTGTAAGTGCATTTTATAAAAAGTGATTTTTTTCTCCTTTTTACGGTTCTGCGTCTAAAAAGTATAAAATAGAACCCTTATAAAATCACTCATTTGCCAAATTGGACCTAGTCTAAGGTACCAAAAATGCCCATATACTGAATTCTAGGACTTCCAAAGCTGTCTCATGCAACTTTCCGCCGGATACAGAAGTCGGTTTGTGTGTGAAAGTGGAATGTGAATATATGTTTTGACAGTATTGATAACAGAGACAGAAATTTCCTTCCTCATCAGAATGCCATTTACTGGAAAGGTGAATTGAATCAAATTCATACTACCGACAAAACTGACGTGACAAAACTGAGGTTTAATAGAAATTGTCTCAAATCGTAATTTTAAAATAAAAACAATGTTGAAAAAACAAATTAAATATTACCAAACGTTGTTAGACTCTTTCTTGTGTTATGTATTATTATATAGATCTATGTATTTAAATATAATACTTTTACCATTCAGCGCTTTATCTGATGTTCGTTAGTTGGGACCAGTTATGTGACAATTTGTTTTCTGATATAGTGTTTCGATCCTATATAGAAAAAACATTAAACTTCTTAAATCAACATGTTTGTTGGTTGCAGTAAGGTACTCCCAAACTACTTGACTTAAAATGTAATATTTTTAGGACAACCTCTTTCTGGAAAACTGGGAATATTGGGAGAAGGCAGGACATTTTACTTCTCTGAAAATGATTGAGTTCAGGGATATAAACCAATTACTATTGGTTTTTGTACCAAAATTGTTACTACCACTTGCATATTGGTATTCTAAAAGTATTCACCACTATGCACTCGTCTGAGCTGACAACGGTCACAGTTTCCTCCAAATCTAATTAACTAATTGATTTAAAAAAACCACTGCAGAATTGTGTGTCTGCACTCTGCAAAAACAAAGCAGGTGCACGCCATCAACTGTTTGTGAGCGAACAGAATGGTCTCTGTTGGTGCACACAAAAGGTGTTGTTAACTTGGTCCTGCTTACTGCTGTCGTGGATGGCGTAGCCCTGTTTTTTTGGAGATTTGATTGCACTTTCAGACTCCCAAGCAGATAAAATAAAAAGTGCTTGTGTAAAAAAATTATTTTCCAAGGGTATTGTGTGAACACAAAATACACAGTTTTTCCTTAGAAGAGAACTCTGTAAATACAATACGAGAATTAAATTGTTTAAGTGACATTATTGAAAATAGCAATGAAAGTCTATCTGGGTCACAAACCGATATAGGCTAGACATTCATAGCCTGCGCATCTGTATTTTATATAAATTTAGCAAAACGTAAGAAACAGCCACTGTGAAAATGCAACCCTGTATATATATCATTCGTAATATAACAAGGAAATTTAATTATGCTGCATTGTTCAACTTATAAGGAACTGATTAGCTATTTTTGGGTGACCAATTTTTCTTATTTTTTTTGTGAGAAAAATTGGCACCCATAAACTCTGTTAGGGTTTTTGAATTTATTTCAATCAGTATTTTATTTTCCCAAAAAGTATCAGTATACCTGTTTTTGACCCACGGATCATGTTTTAAAATTGATTTACATAGATTGTTGTGAACATGTTGCATCTAAAATTATCCTAAATTTCATGTAAATTGCTACAGCCTATTTGAAAATAACCTGGATTTTCACTGGCGGACAGACAGATATGGACATGGAATCTTCAACACAAAATGTATAAAAATATAGTTGTATTCATCTCACTTGGTTTTAGAACTGTAAAATCTATTATGTGGAAACTAATTATAAGTCAAGTCATAGTTGCACATTATGTGATGTGTCAATTTCTGCAGTCTGCTCTAAATATGTCGACACCTTCCTCACATAATATTTCTTGCTGTATCAATTAATGTCTTCTGGATAACATATTCTCCAGTGACATTTTCATATTTGGAGGTTAGAAAGGGGAATAAATCAAAGTTAAATGTAGTTATAAAGAATACAATGAAAGAAGTGGAATTGAATAAAACTATGTACATTGAACTTTCAAATCTGAACCCCGTAAATGCTCATGGAACCCAGAATTCAATGTCTGAAGTAGTAAATGAGAATTGTTAAAATGAATTGAATTTGAAAAGTTTCAGGTACTTTTTTCTTTTCGTCATGATTTGAATCTTTGTTTTTAGAGCCTGTGTAATTTTAATGTACAACTAGATAAACAGAATAGCTTAATAAAAAATTAATTTCTCACAAATTCTTCATAAAAAGAAAATGAACCTAACTCAAACTCTGCATAAACTTTAAAAATGAATATTTTTTATAAAGTTGTGTAAGTAAAGCTGTCAACACAGAAATTCATTTCATTGCAACACGTTTTTAATCTTTCGAGATGCAGTCCTACTCGTATTTGGCTAGCTTTAGCATTTCTAACATACAAATCAATCAACCTGCTTATGTACTAATCAAGTAGGTCTGAATATTCTGTGGGGCATTTTTTTGGGCAGATATTTCCAACATGTTAGTTGTATCAATGTCAGCAATATGGGATCAAATACAAAATTGTTAAATTGATCAGTTAATTAAAATTTCATATTTAATGTTTATTAGAGTTGTGAATCATTTTATTTTTAATGTTTTTAGTATGGCAACGGAGCTCACTGCATTCTGTATATATAGTTTGGTGGATATATACAAGCACATTGACATAACGAAGTTGATGGAAGGTCGGCGTCTTCAGGAGCTTGAAGATAAAAGGCAAGAGGTGCATTACCACAATACCTCTATCAAGTGCGAGTCATACGCTCTCACCTTTGCCTTTTGTGTTTCATATGAAGCGCACGTGGAATGGCATTCTGAGATGAGTCTTCTGTAAACTTTCAGGTGTCAGTGGTAAAGTTAACACTCTTTAAGATGATGTTGCGACAGATATCAAGTTGTTCCTTTATTTGTCAACAAACCAAAATAATTATATAGTTTTTAATCATGTAAATGTAACATTTCAAGTTTGTTTGCTTATTATTGAATGCTCTTACTCGTAATTATCAATTTTTTATTGTCATTGTTAAAAATGTGTTCGGAAGATAAAATAGATGAAGTAGCAGTTCGGAAGATACAACTTAGAGAGAAAATGCAACTTCATTTAGATCTCCCACCGATTTGAGAACAGTACAAACTTCTAAATTGCGTAAAAGATAAGTTTTTCACCATACAATAAATAAAACTCATTAATTCTCTTGTGTGTATTGCATTTGCTTTCGACTGATGAACACATTTGCAACAGTATTTATGTATGGATTTGCACCATGAGCTAGTGATCTATCTGCAATTCAAATAAGGCAAAGATAGATTTAAAAATAGGCCGAGTGTGTGTCGGAATGTATGCAGTCTGGTTCCACAGTTTTCTATATCTCTCGAAATTGTTGATTAAATGTAGTTTATATAATTTTATTTGAAGTTCTAATTAATCACCAGTAACTAGAATTTTCCAGGTATTCAAAATCCGTGGTTAAAAAGCTAAGTGAGGGCCACATACTGCATGTCACTTTAAGCTGGCAACATGGCGATGTCCATTAACCCTGTGGGTTAATTTCCTTTATCTCGATTTACAATACAACATGCAACCTGTTAGAATATTAAAAATTTATAAAAGTTCTTACAATACAACATAAACTTCACTGGAACCATCGACAACTAAAACACTAATAGTAGCTGTAAAAAATTTAAAGTCTAGACATCTACATCGTTGATTTTTATTATCATATAATAAACATTACCTTATAATTGTTTCCATAAAAAAGATGTAATAGTACCTAAGACAGTTTCCTTGTATCTTCTATGGTTTGAATTTCCTTATACTGCCTTAGTTAAAAAAAATCACATTGTATTTAGTAGGATAACTATACATTTCTTATGGACCAAATACAATAATAATGTATTGTGCGTGAGTAAATATTAACATAAACTTAAACGAAGCCACCTTTATTACAAGGGTAATTTGGCCGCATCAAGAACTTTTGACGTCACTTCCGTTTGGTATTTTATCTGTCTCAGTATGTCATGGAATATGTGAGGTAAATTAATGTGAAAATGTTGATTCAAATGCATACAAGGAGATTATATAAACCTCCCACACTCAAACAAACAAAGCACCCTTAGGGGGAACCCGATGAGAGTGTAAGAAAGTGATTTTGGAAATTGTGCTTCACACATGATTGGATATATCAAAAATACAAAATAAAAATTAATCTAATCATTCCCCATTTTTCAAGTCTATCTTTTACATGCTTGATAAGTTTCAAATAATATATTACGTAGAAAAATTTGTGAAGTAGAGGATGTGCAAATTATGTATAAATATAGTTCAATTTAATTCTCACATTAGTGGGTTAAAAAGTTTCTGTTCCTTAATGTGCTAAAGTACTTGTATCATAAATTAAAAACAATTTATTTTTAAAAATAAGGAATATCGGTTGTTTTTTTTTTATTGATTAATTTATTTGTACGGATGAAAAGACGTTAGAAAAAATACATAAAATGTTCAAATACAATTACTAGAAATACTAGAATTTCTAATTTGTCTCTGAAAAAATTGCTTTCATGTTCTCATTTGCCATACAAGTGTAATAAAAAAGTTCTGTTCATTTATTTAAGTGAGAAAAATATGATTGATGACATTATCTCTGCTTTTAGTGCGTGCATTGACAATGCAGCATTGTTTATATATGTTTGCTTCTAACGGGATCTTGAACAATAAAATTTGATACTAGTTCACTCGTGTTGACAGCTATCGACAAGTTCAAGCACAGGTTGTATTGTGATGTTTAAGCTAAAGTTGGTTTTTTTTTCAATCAAGCTGCGATACGTTAAGTCTTGTCCCCAGTCTTGTCACTGCCCTCAGTGTGTGATAGTTAAAAAATTCTTTTAATACATTTGTTGCTTTAAAAGTACAATTTACTCTTAAAATTGAAAACGGGTCTTATCCATATATCTAGAGTCAGCAGGCCTAAGCACATAAGATGTATACGATGTGTGCACGTATCAATCTGCCACTAGACTAAAGCACACAAGTCACACAGATGTGTAACTTGTGTCAAATATTCGTTTATTAGACTTATGTGCTTTAGTCTGGTGGCAGATTAATACAAACCAGTGCCTTGGGTTATAAAAGTAGATTAGTATGAAAAAAAACTATATAACATTAAACAAATGTATAATGTAAAATTTGTAAAAATTATTTGCTAAAATATCTTGAAAAAATTTAATTTTATATTTATTAGAAATTTCGCACCGAAATACTCAGTCCCATGTTAGGGAACTTGATAACATAATGATTTACAAAATTATTAGTGTAAACGCTACAAAGAATTCATAACTTTTTGTAAATTAATCGCCTGAAATTTCTTCATCGTCATATAAAACTTGGGCAGGGCGTTTATGTAAAAGTACAACTATAAAGACTGTTGGTGAATAATTACGAGACCCAACTTGTTAGTCGGGCAAATTAAAAATGTATTTTTGCAAGGGTGACTTTAATGAAAACAACAATACATATAAATCAATGTAAATATCCATTGACAGTGCAAGTTGGTAAATAACATACAAATCATGTTTATTCGTATTCAACCATAGAAATTTAATTCTGAGGTAAAAATGAAAACGTAGAAAGTACATAATTAAATAATGAACTAAATATTTTATACAACATGCTTACAGTGGGGTCTTTCCTTTCCTGAATTCTGCGGCAAAAAATTCTACATAGAAGCGAGGCAGTTAGCTGCTCTAAAATGATTCGCAGCTTCAACTAGAAATCAAATTCCATTTCATACAAAAATAATTCCCATATGATTTTAACAATAAATTACACAGTAATGAAATTGATGAGACAACTCACGACATGAGCTATATTTATTTATTTTAATGTGACAACCCATAGTTGGATGTTTGCTATCACACCAGTGTCAGCCAGATTACACATTAATCATCAATAATATACTTATTAAAACAGTTGTTAGATAAAAATTAGTTTGACACACACTTATGTATCATTCATGTGCAATATGCAAAATTTTGTCACAGTCAAACAAACTTCTAAATTAAAAATAAACATAACACATTTTGAAATAGGCTTTACGCAATTAAATAAAATACATAATTTGCAACCTTATTTGCAATTAATTAATATGCGGTCATATATTCATTCATTTTAGGGTTCTATAGGCAAAGTAAGGTTTTTCTTACAGTTTTGCTATTTCTATCTATCTGTCCGTCCGTATATCAAACCTGTTTAACTCGGAAACTATTAATGCTATAGAGCTGAAATTAGGCACGGTTATACACATTTAAAAAGTTATAATATAAAGTCTTCAAAAAAAGCTTTTGAAGTGGCTCCTTCTTTTACATATTCCATTGTGTAGGGTATTGTTGAGTGGGTCTTTCAAAAATGTCAGGGGTATGTCATGAATCCTTTTTCGATACGTATACATAATATTAAGCTTTAAAGTTGTCTTTTTTGTTAGAGTTACACGTCTCCACCTGCTAAACCAGCTTAATCGCTGTTTATGTGACAGAAGAGATTTTACATATCTAAAAAACATTTACTATAATAGTGTCATATACCATGAATTAAACTATCACAGCAAAATTCTCAAATGGCTGAAGATCTGTGATCGACGCCAACTTCACATACTTACACTTCTTTTTAATATATTAAAAAATCATCATAGCCCAAATTATATTAGTGGCAAATTTAAAGATTTGTCTGCTCACGACCTCGGGCTACGATCTGAAAGTTCACTCATCCTACTTATTCCTAAACCTACCTCTGCCACTTACGAAAAATCCATCATTGTCCAAGCAGCAAAAATTTGGAATCACCTGGATCCTGACATCAGGAAAACCATGTCCCTAAATATTTTCAAAGATCGAGTGAAAAAGTCCTGCCTCTCCTGAAACCTTTTCCTTTGTGTCCTTGTCCTTTCCTCTCTTTCCCATCTCAAATCATGTCAATAGTTTTTTTTTTACTTATACTTTTGTATTTTTTCGTTTAATGTGTCCTAAGAAATTTTCATTGTAAAATGTCTTCTGTCACACAAGACGTACATTCTACCAACTAAATTTCAACACCAATTGTTTTGTTGACTTGAAGGGATTGCTCATGTATCAATGAGTCCATATGTACTATACATAAAAAATGATAAATAAATAGACTCTACCAGTTTACCAGTAATAGTACACTTGTGACATGTAGTTGGGCCTGTGAAAACTTAAAAGAAACTCAATAGAAGTGAATTAAATTAGCTGTCATTACGTCTGTGAAAGATACAACAGGCAATGTATTTATGTTAGTATCCATAATAATAATTCGTGAACAGTTTAATAGAAATACTGTATACCCTTAAATGTTTATAAGTGCTAAAATATGTATAGGACCCTCGTGGTGCGACTTGACAGGATTTTTTCAATATAATACAACTACGAATCACAAAGTGCGAATAAAAAACAACGGGCTATGGAGAGCTAAGCGATTAAATTTAGTTGGTTCTCATTGTGGACATTGCTTGTATAATTTTAGTGCAGATAAAACTGTAATACCTTCAAGTACGTCTTAGTTTTTTCTTATGTAAATAATTTTCTATGTAAATATTAAGTATTGTTCTCCGTGTGGACCTGTAAAATTTTTATTGAAAATAGATATTTTATACTGCACTGTGTATTATTACAAATATAGTAGGAAGTAACATTATAATGATTTGTGGGTGGGTTGCGTTCTACGAGCAGCAAACCCGCTTATATTTTGTTTGAGCATGGTTTTGTTTAGTACAGAAATCCGATATGGTTATTGCAAATGATTCTTTATGTATAACATATAATTGAATATTTAATAATGGTGTGATGATTTTGCATCTATTTATCAACAGCTAATTAGTCAATAACCGTAAACAGTTCTACTGCTATTCACCTGTTTTGAGATCAACGCAGAAGGCAAATTTTACCCTGGACATGGTGCTTCAAGGTTAACTTTGCAGACAAACTTCAACATGGGTGTACTAAAATGATTATAGCATTCACTTGGGTTAGCGCAAAAGTGCACAAAAGGATTTATTGTTGTTTACTGAAAAGTCAATAAATTTAATTAAAATCAAGTAATTTCCTTAATTGTGCATCTCATGTCTGTATCGTTACTGCTTATAGCGTCTTTGTAATCACTCTACTCACTTCCTTCTACTCTTTTATCAATTGTAAAATGTAGTTTATGGAAATGATTACAGCACTCACCTGGGTTAGTGCCAAGGTGCACTAAATTATTTATTCTTATTTACTGAAAAGTCAATAAATTTAATTAAAATCAAGTAATTTCCTTAATTGTCCATCTCATTTCCGTATCGTTACTGTTTGCAGCATCTTTGTAATCACTCTACTCACTTCCTTCTACTCATTTAGCAATTTTAAAATGTAGTTTATGAAAATGTATACATAATAACGCAATACATTGAATATAAATTTATAATATTATAAGATATAAACTATATTAAAACAATATTGAATATTTCACAGTATTTTCTGTGGTGAATTAACCGGGCCGGGAGTTTCCCAGTATACAAGCAGAATGGATTCCCACCGATTTCAATACCAATTTTATTGAAAAAATTGTTGAAACATTTTGTTTTTCGATAGTAATTATAAACTTTTTTATTTCTTATAAATAAAAAAGAATCAATAAAAAATTATAACATTTTTCGTTTTAATAAATATTACTTTAGATTTAAAAATTTTGAAGGAACTTCGAACTTATTTTATCTTCTGTATTAATATAGTAAAAATGACTTTGTCTGTTTATCTGTTTTTCTTTCTTTCGTGCTTAAGTCCAATGAATTTCATTGAAATTTAGTTAATGATAACATACATACAGCCTAGATTAAAAGATTTGCTATATATAACTACACTATCAATTACGGGAGCAGAGCCGTGGGCATAAACAATAAAAAAAATTATTACTAAATGTGGATAAACTAAATGTGCTGCTATTCTATCAATTTTTAAAAATTGGAACGTGTTCCATTTAACTTGCCAAATTTATAGGTTAACTAGGTTATTGCACACCATTTTTGTACAGATCACCATCACATAACTCGTGCAGCGTGCCACACGGCACAATACTTGTTAAAATTCATGTCTGCAGATTGTCTTCAAAATAATACTCACCTCGGAACTGTAAAAGTGGCCTGATTGAAATCTGTATGTATTTCTTTGAAATAAACGTTTATTATATTTCCCTAATACAACGCGGACAAAACTAGTTCTGTATATCAATTATCAACTAACGAGTTGCAAACAAATGTTAAATTATTAGATTGTCAATTTTACAAAAAAATAACTGATGAAAAATTAATATAATTTTTTACAAATAAATATAATTTTTTGAAAATAAATATACTTGAGAATGATAAAAATTAAAGATATAATTCGAAATGAACATATCTTGCTTAGTACTGTCAGAATGAAAATATAATCTCTTACTGAAATTGTTTGCGATATTCTAATTATCCTGTGTTACAAACTCGCCTCTTTATGTTTATAGACGTTAAGTAATGTGATTATTCAAATCTTAAAGTGGATAAAAAATCAACTATAGACTAAAAGATAAATAATTGTTGCATTTTTATTTAGAAGTCTGTACTGTCGTATGCGAGTTGGACACTTGATCAGTAACCATATTTGCATCTTTCATCTAAACGCTCCATACATCGGGTAAAATATGTAACATCTCCAGAGGGACCAGAGTCCTGCCAGTTTTCAACTAATTGAAAATCAACATTCAAACAAAAAACCAGTAGCAAGTCACTGCACACCACCGTTCTCCACCAGATGGCGGTACTTATTTTATTGTTTACAAATCATAATTTTGTATATTTCTACTAGACGGCAATGTTTCTTTTGAGTTTGTACAAAAAGTAATCTTATGATCCTGAACTATTAGATTGTATAGAATAAAATAATAATTTTATTATAACTCTGTGTTGCCAAATATAAAGAAATAGCTTATATACCTCCAATAAATGACAACATTTCACTAGTAGAAAATTATGTTAAAAGTTTTTCTATAAAAAAATGATATTTGTATGTTAAGAAAGCAATACATTGATTTTTTCAAAATATACTCTGTAGAAAAACCTTCTGCTTTCTTTTGAGTAACAAATTCTACAAAGGAGGAAGTCCGGTTTCTTTGAAGCAAACCTTTATCGTTGGTGAAATGGAGCTATGCTCCAAAACTGCTGGCTGCATCAATCAGATCGCATGGTGACCTAAATAAGACAGGTTGGGTAGAATTTCCCAGTTAAGTAAAACATGTGATCTGGTGTAATTGTGATAAAAAATATATTTATGATGTCTCTTTTCCCATTCCAGTAATTTTTTTCTCAGAGTTTTATTCAGAAACATTAAACGAAGTAAATAACACTTGTCAATAATAGTTTCAGACGGCTGTAGCACCTTGCAGTGTATTGCATCCTTCTAGTCCTACAATAGGCTGTAGCACCTTGCAGAGTATTGCACCCTTCTAGTCCTACAATAGGCTGTAGCACCTTGCAGAGTATTGCACCCTTCTAGTCCTACAATAGGCTGTAGCACCTTGCAGTGTATTGCACCCTTCTAGTCCTACAATATGCAGAGCATAACTTTACAGCCTCAATATTTTGTTTTGGTGTTGCTTATTTCTGTCGGGCTTGCTTCGCCTTTATGCTGCTTTTTATTTATACTTACTGAAAGTTCTGGTTTTGAACTCCAGTCATTCCATAAAAACCCCCTCTCTTTTTTATCCTCAAAGAGCATTTCATAAGTAGTTTTTTTGACATTGAATATCTCTTTCATTCAACTAATTTGGTATCCAATGTCCTTGTTTTGAAACAATCCCATTGCGCTTAGACATCTAGAAACAGTTGATTTACCAAATCTGAAGCCACTGCGAGCAAACAATCTGCTTTTAGGCTAGATTTTTTTGTAATAAAATAACAAAGAAAAACTTAATAAAAAATGTTTTTTTTGCAATGAACATTGAGCACCAAAAAAATTACTTGTTTGTACTGTACATGAATAACATAAACTAACTTTTTAAGATTTTATAAATATCATCTCCAAAGCCGCGTACAGCTTAAATCAAGAATAAATAGTGCGAGCACCATATATCTGAAAAGCAGGCAATCATATGCAAACATTGAATATTTTATTTCCAATGAAAAAACATTGGCTGTGTCGTCGACTCGGCTGCAGGTGTTGAGTGTTTCAACGTCTATAATGAAAGGAGTAAAAATAATTTTACGACATACTGTGTTTATTTTTATTAGAATTTTGATTTTTTATTTACATAATCCTGAAGTGGGCCCGAGGTTTCAATATCGGCTACAAGAACAAACAATGGATCCGAGATTCCAATATCCGTCTCGAAACTGATCCTCTGCTGACTGCTCCTCTTCGCCGACTTCTCAAATGACAAAATAATTATGAGTGGTAGATGTCTTGCGATATTCTTTATGAAGTGTTGAATATATGTAGTATAATATTACTTCATTTTACTCCGTTATCCCGACGTCTAAATGGTAAAAATAGATTATTGAAATCATTTGTTGGCCATTTTAAAACTGCGCATTTGTTGTAAACGGAACAATACGTGAGGTAAGTTTTTGCAATACGTGTTGTATTATATAAGAAAACAATCTATATTTATTAAAGATTACACTTATTTCATTTGTATTATAAAAAATCTAACGATTCACATGGTTTATATACATCTAATTTACACATATTCAAGAGCGCCAAAAAAAGATGATTGTATACACTTCTTAAGTAATTATAATTGCTATATTACAAATTTACAATGCAAAGTAATTTTTTCTAGAATCAGTTTATTGCGTATTTTGTGTTAAAATAATAAAAAAATACATTTTCAACCAAAAATTGGAAGACATCTCATGCTTCCGCTATTCAATAAATTGTGCGTTTGCAGTAGTTTATTGTGTTTGTAATAATTAGTTTATTTGATTTGTTTTGTAATAGATTTTGTATGTAGCTTAAATTGGATAGTTGGAACAAACAAGAGAGACAATGCTATATGGAAAAGAGAAGCACTCACAAGCTTCTCTTGCCTTGTATAACGACGTCCCACTCGGTCAGTCTAAACGTCGGATCGAGTGTTAAAAGCTTACATAATCAATCTTTTGTGTTTACAAAGGCATTAGAATTTATATTTACAAATTCAATTTGATTACTTCTTCAAGTACTTAATAATATTTTTGTTCATAAGAATCATTGTGTGTATCTTATATGTCCATGATTATGAATAATATCTATTATATTTATTGACAATCTATGAATAAACTTGATTTCAATTTTACTGCTTGTTTTTTGTTATTACCATTAATTCATCTACAAGTAAAGCTTTTCTTTATGGGAAAAAAGAAATTTGTTAACTAGTAAAACAATCTCGTAAATAGATAAAATAAAATACACTTCACATGAATTTATTTCAGAAAAATGTATTTCTCTTCAACACAACCAGCATAAAATGTGCCACGGAAAGGTCACAGTTTATAATTATTTTGAGAATGCTTTCACTTATCAGATGCAGGTAACATTTTTTATTCGTTAAATATATTTCGGAAATTATGTACGTATAAATGAATGTATACAATTCGAGTAATAAATACTATAGTTCACCCAGTTTTAGAAAGTGTTATGGTAATATCTGACTAAATAAAATTTTTTCTGGCTTTTTCTTGAAAAATTTATCATTTTATTATCATGGAAATTACTTCAATTAAGAATTTTGTACCAAATTTAACAAAGTAAGTTATTTTTTTTTCTTTCTTTTTTTGTGTTTATTTGCAATTAGTTCCAAACTATAAGCAGATTTGTTCTATGTCGTTTTATAATTTCCAAGGAGCTCCTCAGCAGGAGACACCTCATCCTTCACCATCTGTCACCAATTATATGATGGCGTTTCAGTCGTTTATTGTAGGAGATGGTTGCTAACGCAGTAGCTAAAGCATTTGGGTGGTTTTCCAGCCGTGTTTTATATTTATACCCTATTAATTTTAACTCCTCCTTAATTGTTGTTATTTTCAGAGCTTCGTGGATCTCTGTATTGGTGATGAACCATGGTGCATTGGAAATGGTTCTTAGCATACCATTTTGCAGCCTTTGCATTATGTTTAAATTGGAGTTGCAAGCACTTCCCCACAATAAGTTATAAAATTTAATGAAGTAAGTTATAAAATTTAAAAATGTAAGTTATAAAATTAAGACATTTAATTTCACTGTAATTATATTTTCCGTGCGCGGCCAACGACATCAATTCGACACGTCAATTTTCTTTCAGTAATTGTATGTAACTTGGATTTATATAATTCATGACATTCGTTTTGGAAATTTATTTGATATTATTTTAAATGAAGAATTTAGTACTGTCTCAGTTCACAGTATCGTCAAATAATTGAAAATCAGACGAGGAATTGTTTTTTTTTTTAATTTGATAATATTTTTGGATATCTCTTTATACATTTGTAATTAAAAATATTTATTTCAACATTTAAGAGATTTAATAATCTTTCTGAAAATATATGGTTTTAGGTACTTTTCATTGAAGTAATTTTTGCAATTAATTGATAATTAAATTTTGACTGTGTATCTATCACGTATTTCACTTGGTTAGGGCATTCTGCGTATATTAACGCCCAGGCCTTAGAGACGTTAAAATTTATTTTTAACATAATTTTAGTTAATTTAATTTGTGTCAACGGAACACATGACTTAGAGCGGGATGGAGATTTGAAAGATAAATAAATTAATAAAAAAGAAAATTTTCTTCTAATTTTTCGAAGTTCATTTTATAGGTTCGATTAGGCTGGATTGGGTTTTATTTGGGTGAGGTTTTACTTGGATGGATGATTTTGTTTGGGTTGTGTTTGGTTGGATTTTCTTAGGTTGGGTTGTGTCTCTTGGGTTTTCTTTTGGTTGCTTAAATTTTTAGTGGCTTATCAACAAATAAATACACAATAATTGCCATGAGGAAAACATATTTATTCTTGCATGTGAGTGTACACGTTGTATCTAATCATTAATTTTATGCACTCGTTGCATGTGCTTCTTCCGTGTGAAGGGATGCTTGAACGCATCAGGGCAGATGGTGCAATGGTACGGACGCTCCATAGAGTGAATGCGACGGTGGTTTTTTAAGGTGCTGTTGTACTGAAATATTTAAGTATGTGTTCTAAATATATCAATAACTTTATGCTTACATTTGATATTATTGAAAGAGTAAAACATTAATGATCAAACAGTTATCGGTATTCAACCCTTTGCCAATTTGAAGATTTGCATCTTTACAACATAAATTATACGTTAGTGTAACACATAATTTATGTTTTAAAGATGCAAATCTTCAATCTTCTTAAAATTTTATGCTGTATTACATTTGATATTGTCGAAAGACTAAAACACTTTATTACTTTTAGTTCAAATATACCGGCTAGGCCTATCTTAGCCACATAGTGGTCTTTATCAATGAATATTATTTTCATATATTTACAACTAAAAAATACTGCATTTATGTTTTTACGACTTGCTTTTCTTAAATGCACGTAAACAATTGTACTTTTATAATAATGTTGCACATTAAACAAATGTTACTCTGCAATTGTTTGTTGCAATATCACTTAGAGCCAGTCCACTTCATATCAGTAAAATTGCAGTTTATTTTCATTAAAAAATTCTCACAGCAAAATTTGTGACAAAAGGCGTTGTAGAAATATCTGATTTTGATTTGATTCTGATCAGGAAAATAACAAAAGAAGTGCCAGTTATTTAGTAATGACAGAAGATGGATGCTGATTAAGGAAAAATGAAATAATGAGACTCGCAATTAAAATAATGTAAAGTTGTTTTTAGTGTCTCTAGTGTTTGAAGGACCATCAGCACTGATCAGCAGGTCCTACTTTGAAACCAGTATGAAGGTGTAGTAAAAAGGACACTGTGGAAGAAGACCAAGGGCTGTCTTACTTTGCTTTGACGAATTTCGAGGATCAAATATCTTGCTTCATACTATTTGCAAATGGACAAATAAAGAAAGGAGAACCAATCATCCGGCTTGGAAAGATGTGGATGTAGAGGAACTCAAAAAGTTTATAGGGTTTTCATTCTTACTGGAATATATAACTCAAATAACAAAAATCAGCTGTGGAATTAACATTACACTCGGCGATCTTTCAATAACATCATGGCATGTGAGTGATTCCTTGCTACGCTGCACGCATTATTTTTTTGCTATGCAGCTGCCTGTTGGAGACATCAGTCAAATAATAAGTTGGCACTTAAAGATGGAGTATTTGAGAAGAAGGATATGTCATAGAAGTATGATGGTCATTATTTACTTCTACAGGAGCCACTTTTAACTTTCTACCTACTTAATTATTCATAATTTTGTTAATTAAACATATTGCACACAAAAATAAACAAGGTGACAGCCAAAATCAAAGTATGCGTAGGTAAACCGACTTCTGAATTCGAAGCTGGTAACAGAGTGATGCTCAATAGGGAGCCGCATTGGATGATACTGAATAAATAATGTGGCACCACTTCCGAAATAAGACATAGATTCAATTTAGTCACAAACTTTCTCGCTTCCAGAAATGTGCAGAAAAATACAGAATTTTTAAAATTTTTCCATTTTCATTGCAGATGAGTGAACAAATGTGAGTGTGAGCTTATCTGTGCATTTTTGTATAAATACAAAAAAATGAAATTAAAATAAATTAAATAACAAACAAAAAAAAGCAAATGTCTATATAATTCCTCACAAAAGTGGTCAACAAAACACATAACATTTATCTATTATTAATGACAAGGATGTCCAACATGATGATGCTGAAAGGTTCGAAGACAATATAAAATGCAATTCAGGAATGTTGATGAGGTGAATATAAAAAGCGTAATCTTATCGGCACCCGTCTGTTCATTTCTGATTCACTCAACAATGTCTCTAGTGAGTGACTAAACCTTTCATTTATGGCATCAAAAGTACAGCTTCAGAAAACATTACAAGTAATTATACATTGGGCAGTTCATGTATACTCACAGAGAATCCCCTGCCGCATACATCACACATCTTGTCTTTGGGCTTTGACCAGCCTTCGTGCTTTTGCTTTATATGTTGTCCGAGGTGGAATTTAGAACGTAACACCTGTAAACAATGAAACATTTTTAATATATGTAAACTGATAAATTAATCAAAGGGACTTATAATTCCAGCGCATAAATATATTATTTGTGTGCACACGACTGCTTCTATTGTTATCTTATCTCGTATAGTTATGCCAGTGCAAAACAATTTGCATTGTTTTTAGTGATTATTTGTTTGCATTTTATGTAAAACTGTTAGGAAGAAAATTAGAAGAATGTGAACACTGATGAATACGATATAAATATGACACAGTAAAAGCAACCATGAAAGACAGTTGTTGACATAGGTACACTCGATCGCAGAATATTTTAGAGAAGGAAAATAGGCACATGAACATTTTAGAAAATGTATGGCAGCATGTTTGAGAATGGTTGAAGGGAAAATGATAAGTTAAAATGGAGATTTATTACATTCAATCAGTGTCATCCATTTCATCATTGACATTCCATCATTACCATCACTGCTCCATTCTAGACAGACCGTCTAGACTGGAGCAGTAGACCAGTAATGACAGAATAGACGAGATACATAAAAAAGATTTGCCAACCTTGGAGCAGAATTTACAGTTATAGCCACGCTGCAGATGTGTCCAGGTGATATGCTTCCGCAGGTCTCCCTTCTCTTTGAATGTTTTCTGACAGTGATCGCACTCAAAACTGTAACCAAAGTGGATCGATGAGATATGTAGAGAACATAGTTGCAATGATATGCCTACCTTCATACATACTCGATCATTTATATTTCGCTCACTTCTGAATTTGCCTCGTGACTGATGCAACTCGTATCTGAATAAACGTATTAGACGTGCAAGTTGTGTTGGTTCCAGCTGCACAAACAGTGCACTGCTTTCGAAATAATTGCAGTGTTGTCACACCACAAATGTTGCGAAACGGTGCACAACACGGCTGCATGGGAAAAAGGAAGTTTAGTACGGGGACGCAAACTTCCTTGTTTAATTATTGTAGGCATTGTTATAAAATGTTAAATAAGTTTCAAAGTTTAATTAAAACATACCTCTTAATTTGTACACTCAGGGGGGAAAATACATTGATCTGAATGCCTGATAACTTTGAATTTAAAAAATGTCATCTGTTCCTTAAATTAACAAATTTATATATTTCTGGCAACAATTGTTACAATACCTTCCAAACGTAAAAATGAATATATTTTAATAACAATTTCTCCCAACTCACTGAATGCTGGTGATACTTTTGAAAATTCAGTTCGTGCGCACATTATCATAAATTAACATATTACTCATTCATTCAGTTTATTTTATGTTTATACTTTTTCCACTCCTGTAGAATTTGCTAAGTTTGAGATAAATGATTTCGGTAGCACATTGTCTATATCCAATTGAACCGAACTTATCAAACTATCTGTTATGAGAACACCAAATATAAATTTAAAAATTTTGTATTTAAAATTCTAAACCAAAGGTCTGAAGTCGCTGCAGAAGATAAACTAGGAGTTTACGTGAAAAATTTTGAACTAAAAATTGTTAAAAAATAAGAAAAGGTAATCAAAGAAAAATACAGTTTAGTGATATAGCACATACAAAATCATATATCACACTGAATGTGTTAAACTCATCATCTGTTTGTCTATCTACCTGTTGCCGAGTTATATATTTGAAATAAAACTTAGATTAAGTATGGAATAGTACACACTGAGACGAGTTTAAATTAAGAAGAGAAAGAGAAGGATAAAAGGGCTGGAGATTAGTAAAGGTAGAACATACTTTTTTAGATTGCTTTTCGTTCTCGATAAATGTTTCCATTTACCAAGGACGAACTCGATCCTGGTGACAGGATCAAATTTAATTTCAAACATTCTGAAATATGAAAGTAAAAAACTTTTTGTAAACAATAGTTGCGTGAGATCGAATAACCCGACAACAATTGGCAAACCTTCAAATCTACTAATCTATTTAGGTGTTGAAAAGCAGGTAGAGTATGTGAAGATGGCATTGATCACAAATCTCCACCTGTTTGTACAGTATTCTTTAAGGCCAATGAAACGGATGCACACATCTCTGCAATAAATTAAAGGTAACAGAGGAGTTCGGAAAAAATGGAATTTTGTTTCAATAGATGGAAAATTTTGAAGATGCTCGAACGAATGTGTACTGAGAATACTAATAATATTCTCCAATATCATTTACTTACATAAGGTTTGATGTTTAAAGGAAACTTTTGAATAACGACGATTATAACTTGCAACTGATTCGAGTTATCTAACAGACCCATTCTATGAATCCACTGACTGATTAAAATAACATCTCCATTAAAGATATTGTTTCTGACTGCCACAGTATAAAGGTCAAAATAAGTAGAAACTTACAAGTCATAAGTAAGCACAATGATGATAATTCCGAACGCACGAACTTTCAAGTGGAACTGGCTACAGACACTTGACCCTTTGGTTTGCTGTTATTTTTCCAGTGAGGTTAAAGTAATGAGTTAGAAAATTCACATCCTTTTCCATCAACGTGGACTATGGAATATAGTGGGTATGTTGGAGGACTTAGAGAAATTGGACTCTGAAATACAGAACAAATTGAAATACTTACAGAAAAGACACACGTACTGAGTTTCTGAGTCCATACTGAAGTCTAAAGAGTTGAAATCAGGTGATATAACACTGAAGAATTGAGATAAGACAACAATGAAGAATATAACAATAAACAACAATGAAGAATATAACACCATTAATGTTATGTACCAAGTAAAAGCACACATTTCCCATGCGTATCAGAGACGAGAGTAATTGAATAGGATTCACAGATCGCCAAGGCTCAGAAAATCTTCACACCACTCTCTCTCATGCAGTAGTTATAAGAACTAACAAGCTTAACATTAAATTAAAATAATCTGACAGAATGTCCAAAACTTTCTGCTTTGCTGGTGTGGCATGTATAAAAGACCTCACAAGCTAATTCCACTCTTTGTTTCTTCTTAATTGGATACGTCGACTGTGTTACCTAAATATTTTGACCTGAAACAATATCTAACAAAGACTTCCAGAAATATGCAGGGAAGTTTCTTTTGAGCATAAAATAAAAAGCCACAATGGAATTAAACTTGTCATAAATCCCATCGCCTACGCATCCATATATTATAGATTCTAGATTGCGACCCCAGAAGAAAAGAAAGGGTCCAAAAAGACAAATTGCAGATTGTGCTGGCCGAAGTGGACAAAACTTGACACCTGAATTTAATTGACATGGCCTAACACTACAGACGCCCTCTGTCACACCAGAGGAGCATAGGAAATAAAGAGCTACTATCGGAGGCGAAAATCTTGTTCAAAAAAATCAATTCTGTGGTCTCATTAAAATTTCCCAGCACTGTCTGTTGTATGAACAAAATATTTAGCTTTCTAAATCAAGTCTATGACTGTCTTGGCTGTTATTTCTTGGACATCACAACTAAGAGACTAAACATATTAAAGGCTGCTGGCCATAACAATTTCACGTTTAACACATGATAACAGAGATCAAAAAAATTATGTTCAATAATTTTAATTTGCCTCGTACCTTCGTACTTTGTATCTTTCATTAAAAAATAAGAAACGCTATACCAAACATCAGAATGCATCCTGTTCACATGCAATTGCAGTCCCCAAGGCGACGTGAACCCGTTGCCACAATGCTGGCAGGTGAATGTCTTCTCCTTGGAGTGCATCTCCTGGTGTAGACGGAGGTAGTATGCAGTGCAAAACGTCCGAGAGCACACACTACAATGGCGCTTGCGTGACCTATTGCCGTTCTCGCTGCTGCTATGTTGTCTGTAATTAAGGTCACTTATGAATTTTTAGTTGACTTACTACACTTATGAATTTTTAGTTGACTTACTGACACTCTAAGAAAAAGAGCTTGGCAAAAATAAATGTGGGATGAGCCTGTTTTAAGATGTAATGCTTAACCAGTGGACTGTTTGCAACTATATTCAGTATTTGAGATTAATTTAACATTGCACTAGCTTATTCTCAGACTTTCGTCAAGTCAAAACCTTATTTATCTGTTTGTCTGTCCACGTGTTATTATAAAGTTTCAGCACCGACTAAGCTGAAACCTAGACAGTAATTTCCAGAGTGACGGCCATAGTTTTTCTTATCACTGAAGTAATTCTGAGACCTTTAGAAGAATGGTTTAAATATAAAAAATCAGCAATAAAACATAAATTTAAATTAAAAGAATCTGCATAAAATCAAATTTAAAAAATATTCAACTAAACATCTCTCCCGATATATCTCTCCCGGATGGTCATAGGTATAAATGGTAGAAGGCAGGACCAGAAGATGGATGGCCGTAGTTTTTTCTTGTCCTATTGAAAATTATTCCAAAACAATTGAAACATCAGTATTAATTCTAATGAAATTTTTATTTTTCAATCCTTGAAAATCTACTTCGTTTGGCCATCCATCCTGCTTGCCTGCAAATTTTTTTATGCCAAATTAAAAAAAAAAATTTTGCAATTTTGTTAAAAAAACCAGGAATTTAACACATTGGTAATATTTACTCTTTATTACAGTTGGTACAGCATTATAGGTCGTAACGGAAATTACATCATTCATGTTTGAATTTCTCCTCTTAATGTCTTTTTATTTGATCCCCTGGAGTGCACGCGTCGCTTATAACCAATGGCTCGGTGAGTAGTGACACTCAAACATAAATATTTCGGTTAAAATGAGATTTTATCTCATACACAATTATATATCGTAGGAAAGAGAACGAAATAACCAATCAAATGGCTATAGACTCATCTGCAAGAAATGGATAATTCCTCAACTACCAATTAGTAAAAATTTGTCCGCATAGCAAGCTGCTTGCGAGTTTTGCCTGTATGATTATGGAAAGACTTAACATGTTTGTTTGATTTACTGCATAGTTTTAATTTTTGTATTTTTTTTAAATTGGCCAAATATATAGAGTAGATGTAAAAATATCAGTGTGCGTTGAAAAGTGTCATTTTTCAGTACAAAATATAGTAGTAATGTATATATTGAAGTAGGCAAATTTGAATAAATAGACTAATAATGAATACAGGCCAGTAATTTATTAGTCATTTTGAGTTAACACTCAAAATTTTTTTTAAACTTAAATTCAGCATTGACAAAAACTTTTGAGCTATTTTGCCCGTCACCAATTTATACCCGTTTCTGATATGTTATTTTGTTCATTATTTGTATCCGATATTGTGTAACGGCTTTACAGTTGGAAATGTTAGTTTATATTCTTTACACTGGTATATAACTTTTTGGTGAAAGATATTCGTAAATAAACAAAATGTGAACTGCAAAACCATTTTTTTTTAAATAGCTGCCATTTTGTTTTTCACCATTGCCGAATTTTGAATTTTATGTATGAAATATAGCAACACTATTATTGAATTTTGTATATTTGAATACACAATTTTATATACAGAACAGTAATATATTAGTGACTTAAATCAATAACACACAACATATTTGATTTCTTATTTTGATCTGTGTAAAATTTTGGCAAAATTGCAAATGTAAATATACCTATTTTAGATATAATATGATTATGTTTCAGATAAAATGTTTTATGGTTACATCTTTCCTAAATGAAAAAAATACATAATTCAAAAGTTTCTTTTTGGCGATCTTTTTCTGCAACTTGTACGATCTGGCATTATTTTTTATCCCTAATTGCATAAAGGACCCTGAATTATTATGAAACTAATTCCATTACGTTTTAACACTGTATTTAGTTACCTCCTTCGTTTCCAGTTATAACTCACCAAAAACTGAACGACAAAATTAATTTTTAATAAGATAAATGATTTTTTTAAACTTTATGGTTAACTATTGTTCATACTTTTTATGATAATAACAAAAATTGCATTTTATATTAAGGTATTTCTTTATAAGCGTTTCTTCTTACGAAAATGGAGAAAATTTTACATTATATTTTAAACTCATATACACATAGGTATGATACAAATGCTTCGACTATTTTATATCTGCACTTCTCTAAATATGTAAAAAATTTCATTAAAATTGAATACCAAATTTCATTATATTATTGGAAGTGCCGAAATTATCTTTGCCGCGTTTTGAGCCTGCACGCTCCAAGGGTTAAGACCAAAAAATAAGAAAACTGAGCAAAACCCCAAATATTTATTGCAACAACATTATAAGTTTCATTACAAAACATAATTTTGTTACTAATGTTGATGTATTGTTAAACAAATATTTTAATTTTTAATAGGATTACTTTGTGCCAATACCAACTAGAATCATCAGGATACCATATAAGACAAATTTGGATGTTTGTAGCACCTTTATGTGGGTACGGAACCAGAGTGCAATGGATTAATATCAATAAAGTTTGGTATTTGGCCATTTCTTATAAGATTCCAACAATTTGTGTTCAGTTTAGGGCACTAACTTTCTCAAAAACAGTTATTGTTGCATAGTGATTTTCGTCAAATTTTCAACATTGTTAATACATTTTAACTCAAACAATACGCCTTCACTCTATTTTTCCGCAAATACTGGTTACCTTTAAAAAAAATTGAAGCAAAGTATTCACATTCAAACAGCGAAGGAAAGATTGTACTGTTTATTAGATTTCCCACTTATCAAATTAGTTCTAAGCAAAGACGTAAGCAATATTGTTTATTGTAATTTATAACTTTATATTGTTGTAGAAAATAATTTCTCAAACACTCTTACTGAGACTGTATTTTATTTATTACTTCACTATAAATTATGTACTGTTTAATGCATCATCACAGAATTCAACTAAAATGTTAATCCTGATGCATAAAGGGTTAATAATATGCAATTATACCTAAAATATAAATCATAACACTGTCTACTCAGTGCAAATATTGATATGGTGCATATACTCACTCCATATGCCGTTTGTATGATGACTCGGTGCTGAAGACCTGACTGCATTGCGTGCAGGGGAAGAAGGGGAACTCCACATTGTGCACAGTTTTCATGTAAACCTTCAGTACAGAAACTGTTCTGTAGAAAAGACAGACATTTACTATTTACACGAGCTGTATTTATGACTCCCATCGTGATTTATCAGAGTAAAAACCGTCACGGTGCATCTCAGCATGAAAAAAATAAAAAAGTAACCTAGCTTGCCTGTGCATGTTCAGATGTATCTACCTCTTTCTTGGTATATATGTATTCTCGACCATTCTCAACACTACGCAAAATACATATTACTCGTGCACTGGTGATTCGACTTTGTAATTTTATTGTGTATCTTATGATACTACCTTTCGAAACATATTTATTTTATACAATGCGGGAAAAACATAAGCCTATCACTTATATTGTGCATCTTCTCCAAATAAAATAAGGTAAAAGCCAGGAAAAGGACTGATGGGTATAAGAAACGTACTACATTTCAACCTGTTTTATGATTTTCCAGTTAATATTGTTAGTACTTTCATATTATGCAGAATTTAAATTTTTTCCTACATGCGTTCGAATTATGGTATTTTGTAACAAGTCTGTACAACATTTGGTCAAATAGTGCCAAGTAATTAAGTAACAAACAAACAAACTAACTTTAGTATTTATAATAATATACGTATGTTGTAAACTTTTTCTTTTTTTATGATTCTTTTACACCTAAACAGTATTTTCTATAGTAACAGAGACAATGGAGACTTACAACACACTTACACATGAATATACACTATATGTGAAAATTTTGGGTTATATTTAATACTTCGTAAAAAGTTAGACGACTTAAATTAAAAAAACTAATTTAAAGCTGAAACCTTTAAATTTTTATTACGTTTATTCAATATTTTTTATCTTGCTTTGACGGAGTTACAGATAAAATAATATTAATACAAAAATCCCTGAATATTATTGCAACTTGAAAACGTTGCACGGAGTTTAATAACTTTTTTGAAATCTTTAATATGCAATTATACCTAAAATTTTTTTTATTTTGGAGCGTAGTATATGTATGTATGTACACCGACATCTTGTGAGAACCCTAGACGGCATCCAGACATACGCAGCAGCCGCATATGATTTATTTTTAATGTATTCATTTCAATGCCACAAAAGATATAAGCTAAACTCTTACAGGATCAGTCTGTCTGTCTATCAATTACAACTTTCTTATTCTTGTGTATTGACTTACAGAATTTGATGTAAAGATGGGTTTTGCTAAGCCAGAGAGAATATTTGTGTAAAATGCGACAGGTGAAAAAGTTTCGTCAATTCTGAGTGGAAGATACACTTACACTTTCATCTAAAAAAATTCAGATGTCAAATTAAAGTCGGTCACACGCTGAATCCAAATCACATAAATTTGTACGCTCACGTTGCTAAATTGTATGGTCGGCTTAAAACATCATGTCGGAATAAACATTCTACCCCTTTATTTTAAAAACTGTGTGAGTAAACAATTTGAAAATATCCTGTTATATTGATGGACGTGCAAAGATTATCGAAAAACTAAAACAAACTCTTAGTCATTTTTGTTCTATATTAGGATTATGTGTAAGATTGAGAAACAGCAGAGAACAAAAAATAAAACATAATTTATAACAATAATAAAAAACAAAATGAAGCTAACTCGACAAAAGCAAATATATTTTTAATACATCAAGAATTTTTGTTAATAAATAAAAATGTAATGAAATATGTAACTTTTTTAGAAATAAATACAAAATAAAATCAATATCTGTCACTTTTTTAAATGTGTTGCCATAGCCTAAATTAATTCATCAAATGTGTGACAAAATAAGTGTCTTTTTCTTTCTTTGAGTTTAACATGGCTTTTTTCAATGACCCTGTCAAGCCGCGAATTTCATGGATTATTATGTTACATGCTTGTGTGCAGGATAGGACGGCCACGATCTGCATTTTGTTTCATCATACTGTTTCCTGACTTTTCAAAAATAATCTGATTTTTTATCAAAATAGGATTTCTAATTTGTATGATCGAGGATTTAAATGAAACTTTTAAAAGGTTTATACTTTTCGTTATCTCTATATAAAAGTGTTATTTTTCAATCTTGTAACACTTGCGCTCTATTTCATGTATGCTTTATGCATATAAAGTCATCATCATAGCAAATTATTGAAACAATTCTTGTATTTGATTGTACTCCTAATAAACTCTTTGCCCAAAAGTTTGTTCCACCAGTCCAGTTGGGTAATTGATTATCAATGGATAGGTCTTTGAAACTGAAATTAAAGTTCCATTTACCGTTTTCCCTTGTTGCGCCGTGTTTGCAAAATTTTTACCTATAAAGTAACGTGCTATGTTCCCATACAGTTGTTATATAACTTTAAGTTGTAACATTGCTACTTACTCAATTATATTCGACACAATATAATTACAACTGAAAAGCATTATGTTACTTGCTCTCGCTAAATCAAACAAAATGTTGCAACATCTATACGCAGGTTACTTTCACATATTTATGTAAATATTTTATAAGAAACTGTTCACTAAATATTGATATTTGTGTGTGATAGAAATGCATTAGTGTTATAAAACAAAGAGGACCCTAAAGAAAGACCAGGTGTAGCTTTTACCTAAATTCATACGTGCAATGCTCGCACTTGAAACATTGATCGGTGTGTTGCGACAAGTAGTGGTTGAGCGCTTCTTGCCTGTGCAAGAAAGTTAATGTGCATACCGTGCACTCGTGCCGCTCATTGTGTATCTTGCAGTGCTGCTCATATGACATCCTATCCTTGAAGTATATGCTGCACACCGAGCACTTGTGGCTGCCATAGCTCTGCGGAATTTATTCATCAATTTATTTATTCCTTTAAATTTATACACTGCATTTATAATACTATCAGCAACATGTAACGAGTGAAGATCATTATGTATCCTCACAGTGTCAAAAGTTCATCATCGTGGCATCAAATGCCAAATTTTTACCGAAACTTGATACAATGAGGACGAAAAATTCCCCATTTCAACACCACTATGATGAGGCCAAAAAAGAACCAACTTCACAATTTAAAGAATTACTGAAGGGTTGGAGAAAAGATACGTATTAAAATAATGTTTTGAAAATATTTATTAATTATAATAATAATAACGTAGTTATGTACACTTAAGTACCACTCCAATAGTAATGCTTGTCCAAAATCTCACCGTTGTATAAGGAGTTGTCCACCCATGTCTTACTCACTGCAATTATATCAAATTGTACGGCCAGGGCACTCGAGTAGAATAATTGAAGTGTCCGCTTACAATGGAGCGACGTCGACTTCCAGCTGTTCAAATCTAGTGAGTGATCGTCGAGTATGCCTCTAAAATTTCCACTTCTTTATTCAAGGTATTGTGGGGCCAAAATGATGAAGCCATAACTACTTCAAAATTTTCCTCCGGTATACCAAGTTGAAGAGAGGCATAGTCTCCTTTTGAGGTTAATTTCTCAATCTAGGGTGCAAGTGAGCAGTCAATTTTTTTTACAAAAATAATCAGTGATTTGTGCATCCAATCACATATGAGATGAAATACATGAAAGTATTTCATGCGCTCAACTGCTGTCAAGTTACGGTCAATTTTGTCTGTACTCAGTATTGTAGGTTTACGGCGACGCAGATTTCGTATAAGTATGAGTTGCTTAACTCGCTCCATAAATGTTCCACAGCAGAGGATGTAAACAATTGGGTAGCATTCTGGTGGCATCCACATTGTTTGGAATGGGGTGGTGCAGTATTAATGGTTGTTGCCTGTACACGTCGATTTTGGACTTTGGTCGGCGGCAGCTTGCACTAATAGGTCCCTGCGTTGCAGGGGTGGGAGCCTATCTCGCTCATCTTAGCAAGATTATCTCTCGGGTAAACAAATTTCAATTTCAGTTGCAAAATCAAATAATTTTATTTTTAAATAATAATTATAATTGTTCATCGTATTATCTCCAAATATCAGCAAACTGACGTTCCAAATTCTGAACACTTTTTAAAATATCCTTCAAAACCATTTCTGTGTCAACGCTCGAAACACACGTCCATCGGCTTAGGCGGTTTAATGCAAATATTTTGTAATCTTTACAACTGGTGGATCTAGATTTTTAAGGAAAGCAAACCCGCAACCTGTACATAAACAGTATTCCAAATGTTTCCATCATGTAAGAAGGAAGTACAATACAAAGATAAGATTTCATTCTAATGAAAACAACCAGCCATCCAATGCGTTTTAGCTGTGGTACCACAAAAATATTTACCTTTTATGCAATTTAGAAGTTCGTGTCATTGTGCAAAACAAAAGCAGGTCTCAGTGAAGCTTTATGTGACTAAAAAATAAAGCATTTATCATTCTTTCGATATTGTCTTCCGAACATATTTTTGACGACAACAAAACGTGCAATAAAAAAATTAAGTAATTATACATACAATATTTATAAAATAATGCAAATAATTTACTTATTAAAATGTGAGTTGTATATCTGTAGGCTCGCTTATAGTCCTTCCACATAACCATATATATTTCTTACATATCGTTCTTCCATGGTTTCAGAGGCTTCGTCCAATAAGATCCCCACTTATGTTGGGCATCTGGTTTTCCTGGATAACTTCTGTAGAAAACTATTCAAGAATGGAAAAATATTATCCACATATAGATTCCTTTAACAGTTCACAATCCGATAGATTTATGTCTGAACTTACGATGTGCGAGACAAGACATGGCCACTTGCATTGACGCACCAAAACAAACAGAATATTCTCCATGTGAGAATGTTGATTGGCGTAGCTTTTCTGCACAGTTCTATTCAATTTTTGCAAGTAGCCACAGCAACAAGCTGCTGTCACATTTATGCTACATGAAGCTCTGCTTATTATGATAATTATAATGATTGGATCACCAATTGCAAGGTCTTTGATTGCGCTTGTTGCATTTTTTTTTAGGTCGCAGGGAAAATCACCTTCTCCACTTGGTAGACTGAGATTTAATGTTCAGTTCAAAATCTCTAACCCACATTTTATCATTATTGGTAATTCAAAAAAGCAGGGCCTTAAACAATAAACATTTTTTTGGTAGTGTTGCAATGTCAAATCTTTTTTAATGTTCTCATCTTTTAACATGGGCAACACAGATATCATTTTTCATAATAGATAATACGGATATTGCAGTACCGAACAATGTGTCCTCATGTTGCTCGATGATTTAACTAGGAAAACTGGACACAAGTTTAACGCTTTGCTCCTAAAACAATGTTCTCGGCCATCCTGGTCTCTAGCCATGGATCAACATTGGTGCTGTTTCCTCCTTCTGGTAAATGAATAGTTTGATGGGAACTAAACACCATCCTGAAATGTTTATTTTAATTTTTGTACGTCACGAAGTATTTTCGTTATAAATTTGTATTGTTATTATTTTACCATCACCTCTGATTCTAAAAATATACAAAAAGCTTACTTCCGAATGCCGTTCCATATGCGTCTCATAGGTTTTACGAAAAGAGAAGTCGAAAGCACATAGTTCACACTTGAAGGGGGCACTGCGGTAGCGTGCCTCCTGCTTCCTCTCCTCCAGCTCCTGTAACCGCTGGGCCTCAGTCAGCTGCAGCGGACGGATGTGTTTGGGTGCGTCCGCTGAACTGTATGTTATTTGTGATTTCCTACCTGTTAGTATGCATACAAATATAGTTATATACAGAATGCAGTAATCTCCGTTGCTAAAATGAAAACAAAGCCATAATATGAAATTTTAATTAACTGCTGAATTAAGAAATTTGTATCCAATTTCGTATTGCTGACACAGCCACAACTCACAAACAGAAAATATACTCCAAAAAATTACCTACGCTATTCTTTTCATCAACTCGCATGGCAGACGAAATAATGAAGGGAACATGTATATTGTTAGTTTGGTATACTAATACTAGCCAGGTGTGAGTTGTGATGCATTTTTGTAACTAACAGATCAACAAACATGTTGCAACTGTACAACATTTGGAATCAGCTTTGTATGAAACATGTTAATAAAAATATTTATATTCATCATTTGTACACAGATTTTGTTTTGTGTTTGATATTTATAAAGGAATTGCAATAAAACTATTATTTCACAAAGCTAAGTCGGTTTACCTAAATGTCTGTTAAACATGACACAACCATTATAAAATAAATATTAAAAGCATCAAACACCTGAATCTTCAATCGCAACATGACTTCCATGATCTTGTGATCTATTCTTTAAAACCCCCTGTCCAAATTCTAAACCAGGATCCTCATTTACCACATCAGACAACAATTTCTGGTTTCTATCACCATCAAAGGACTCCACTTTCGAAACCACAGTGTGCAGTATTTTGCTTAATTCCAATTCGTTCATTTTCGCCTTCGTCACCACATTTGACTTAAGTTTATTCCGGTGTCCAACCTGTAAAGGACCGAAATGTTGCGAAAACACCCAATAAAATTAACGTAGCTAAAAATAAGGATAGAAGATGAAGTATATGACAAAAAAGAAAACACGATCCAACAAATTAAGGTTTGTTGAAATGGTTTAGAACATAATAACAAATATTGTCATGTACAATAATATAAACAACCATGAAATGACTAATATGGACGTGGAAGACCTAATAACATATAATTGGATCGATCATGTGCATCACAAAAAGTATAAAATTGACCTTAAAAAATGACAGCATCAGAAGAGAAATTGTGAGCATGTTGGAAACAGCCTTGATGAAATGGTTTTTTGTCATGTTCTAAATATAATTCAATAGAACCTTACCTCATTGATGTATGGAGTCTTTCTTGTGATGTCTAATTTTGAAGACATGGTATCATCTATTTTGGGTTCCGGTTTTAAGTCTGCAATTGTAAATATATAATTTCAGTCTTGTTTTTTTTGTCCTGTTTCACTTCCTGCACATATTTGATCACATAAGGAATTACTTCAAGAGCATGGTTGATGACATTGAGATTTTCAAGCCAATGTGAGGCACAAAACAGCTACAGAGTCATATTAGTATTATTACTTGAGTACTTTGTATAATCGGTGAAGCGAGTTTATAACAAAAAATGTAACATAACGGATCTCAGGATGTTAATTATATTTGAATTGGGTCTTTTCATTGCTTCCTAATAAACAGTAAAGGCTGTGCGTAAACTGTAGCCTTTCAAGTTCAGAGAGATTCATCCATCAGCTTCGCTATTTTCTTCTTTCATTTTTGTTTTCACACCTCGCAGTAATATTTTGTTGATGTTTATTCCATCAATGGAAATTTGGAACAGCTCTGAAAGAAGCCCTGTAATTACACCTGGGACAGACAATAATAAATTCAGCTGCAGTCATGTTACAGCACAGTGATAGAGAACAAGCCTCCCGCATGTAGAAAGAGAGTTCGTTTTGATTTGCCTGCAGATTTCTAGATAATATATGTGTGTGTGTGCTTTCGTTTTGTTGCAAAATGACCCATCACTCTGTGTAGATGAGGGATTTTTAGGTTAATATCTTTTAGAGAAAAAGGCAACCCACTTTATCTGTCACTAGAACATGCCAATGAGTTTTTTAAGACATGAGACTTATTGGCTTGTTTTCTTTGACCTCTGTAAAATTTCTATAAAACTTCACTGTCTTCTAAAATGGGCAAAATTCTCTAAGTTTTCTAGGTATTTTCAACTTTACAGAAAATGGTCAACCTGAAGTTATCAACTTATGAAGTCAAGCAATATGGGCGTTACTGTGACAAATATATATAAATTTCACAAGCGTTTTTTTTTCTTTAATACATTCAGAACTCTACAAACTACCATCTAAGAAATTATGAGACAAATCTTCACACGACTGGACCCTGATATAGAACAGCAAATTAAACGAAGAATAAATATAGAGAAACAATTTTAATTTTTTTCAAAATAGACATGTCTTAAGGTTGTTTCAAAAGAATTTTCTGCTAAATTTACTTGTATCAGCAAAAAAAGAGTCAAGCAATGCACAGTGGCACCTTATTTGTTTTTATTCCAAAATAAACAGACCGTGAGCCCTTTCTTGTGTTTAATTATTTATGACGTCAATTTCCTATTAAGACTTGTAGCGAATGATTCTGAATTAATGGCTTTCAAAATAAAGATTCTTTCTTAATCTGTCATTTACTTAGATATATTTTATAAGACACTTTATTGACACCATATCAAAATTACTACTTCAAATGTGACATACCTAGAAAATTGTGTCTTTCAAGATCTAATGAGCCTTTATCATCCAATTTGCCATCGTTAATTACTCTGTTGAGACAAACATTCTGCTCTTCACCGGAAAACCCATCTTCATGTTCCAGCTTCACCGACAAACCAATTCTGGCATCTGGAGATAATTTGCCTGACATAACTTGGGTGCTGCTTAAAATCTCGATGTCAATTTTTTTGGGTTTATGGTTATGGTTCACTTTGTCCTCATTAATGGCACTGTCGAGACAGGTATTTCCCTCCTCACGGGAAAAGCCATCTTCATGTTCCAACTTCACTGGCAAACTGAGGCTAATATTAGGTGGTAAACTGTATGAGATAACTCGGGAAGTTCTTGGTGTCAAACCGTAACTTCTTTTGATAGCCTGGATTTGGTCCCAGAATATTTGTTTAGATGACTGAAAGAGTAAATTAAAATCAGCGATGAAGCTTCTACTGACATTACCTTGAACTTACAACCGTACAAACATAAATAATACCATATTATAAATAAATATGCTTTTGTTGGTTGTGACATTGTTCACTGGAATATTGTCTTTAAAGTTTATGCCTGGTGTGAAATGCATTGTCCTTTACAGTATTATCTTTTTACTAATTTTTAAGTGTCAGGATGCCCTTAAAAAGCGGTACAAACAGACAATATTTACCCATCCTAGTAGCAATACGTAATTTTTATTTAATATTTACATTATTCATTAATTTTTATTCTAATGACCAACTAGGTTTTGCCTGACACCATACTTATGTTGACTACTAGTGTACAAAACAATTTTGATAGCGTGAGTTAACTTACAACTAGCACCATCTATTGGAGCCAATTGGAAGCAATATCGAAATAATTTTACAGCAATATTTTTTAAGATCATTTTAACATTTCAACCTGCACATCGGTGATAAAATATTAAAATAACTATTTCATAGCATTTTAATGCATTAAATTTTGTAAGTACCGGACCAACATTTTCTTCTTTATTTTACTAAATTCCTCACATTTAGATGGCACATATCTAAGTTCACTCGTGAGAACCTGGGCCATATATTATAGAAGGTGTCTGTAAAATCTGTCCAGTACTTCTTGTGTAATAGTTGGCTTCATCTCTATAGTTCAAGTAGAGACTCTTTAACTCATTTTTTTGAAAATAAATGTTTTATGCAGAACATTCAATACCACTACAGTACTCGTGAGAATATCCATAATTGTCGCTTGCAAGAGAAATAGAAGACTATACCTGGCAATGTGAGTTGTCTATTTTTGTGATGGTCTCCAGTATTCTGTCAGTCGCCTCTGCTGTTTCCACGAGTTTCAATGCATTAATGACACGTTGACGACACCACACGCATAGGTTTCTACTGACCTTGTTTGAATCCTGAAACAAAAGGTAATTCTTGAATAATGCAGTTAATCTTGTTTTTTTTTATTTTGTCTATTTTGCTTTTGTCAGTCTTGAGACATGTAAGGTAAAACTTCATCTGGTTTTATTTTAGCTCCTGTTGGGTTTTCATGTTTCTAATTCATTTTTATTTGAATATTATCATATATGTGTCCTATAGGTTCCATCTGAGACCATCATGAAGATTGAGAGTTTCCAGTTAAACAACATGTTCTTTAAAAAAGATCTCAAGGGATCGCTCTACATAACAATTTAAACTTTTGACTTTCAGCTTTGCTCGTGCTTATAAAGATTTGGAAAGACATAATAATGACTTCTGCCTCTTCCAAAAAAGTATAAAGATCAATATAGAGCAATATATTCACTAGCGTAATAATATAAAAAATTTAACAGTTCCATCTGCAACTGTGAAACAAAAACTAACATGGATGACAAAAAAAATGATGAGTGCTCTAAATGCAAGGCAATATAACCGAAGGTAAGATAATAAATCACAAATTCGGGTGAGTGTGGGATATTTTAAGAGACGAAGCACTGCTGCTCAGTCTACTTTGCTATCGGTCAGAATTTGTGAATGAAAACCGTGTCCTCTAAGTTCATAACACCCTGTTCTACACTGTGTAACTTTGTAAAACAATAACTGCAGTGTTCCTTCCAGTAATCTTCAACAAGCTGCACGGAACAAGTTTACCTTAACAAAAGTGAATTTTCTATTAATTACCTTTATGCAAGAAACCTTTTACTAAACATTGTTTTTGCTAGTTACAATAGCTGTTTTTATTTTATTTCTATTCCCATACAAATTATGTCTTTGTAATGAACAATTTCTTAATTTTTTATTTAAGTAAATTCACCATTCTTCGTAACTAAACATTTTCAAAACTTAAAACAAAATTACAAACACAAATTATTTATTTACTCGTTTAAAATTTCTATCTATTGTTCATATTTGTTAAGTAAATTACTTTGGTAGGTTTAGTATTAAGCTGTGTAAATTTGGTTGTTACGTACTTCATTAATAAATTTGGTTGTTATGTATTTTATACATATAATAAAACTATTTACAGAAAAATTATTTAGAGAACATAACAATAGTAATAGAACATAAAAATATTGTTTTTGAAATTTTTAGCTGGTGTTCCGTGTATTACTATTACAATCAGCTTGATCGTATTCTTGAAAGTTCCATGTCAATGAAGTCGCAAGCACAGCTAGTAGAAAATATTGCACAAACAATTTTAATGAAGCAATTTTGCATTCCAGTGTCGATTAAACTTGTTAAAATAAACAAAATTGTTGACATTGCGCATTTTGAGTAACACAAATGAAGACCAGAACTTTACTGATAATACACTAGCGTATTTATTCATGATAAACAATTTGTGAACTATGGAAATGACTACATCCTTGTAATTTTATTTCGAAAGAAGTAGTGGACATGTAAAAGATGGTGATTTATATCTATTGACTAAAGTGTTTGATCGGGGACACTGCAAACAGAGGAGCTTTAAACTATCTAAAGAAAAATGCCACAAACTTACCGGAAGAATCGAAACGTGAAGAATATTTTGTTAGGCTTTCAGGTGTGGATTTGTTTGTTACCTGCAATCTACAACATCTGTTGGAGGGTTTCTTGAATAATAAACAGAAGTATGATATATTATTTCATACAAAACGAATGCGAGCTACATGGAAAAATATTATTGGATATTAATGAAAGAGAGTGTGCAAGAGATGATCCTTGAATGATCAAAAAATTAACGTGTAACGTAAGATTAGCGTGTGCATCCCAGTATGACAAGATAGTCAATTATTGCGTGCAAGTATTTAATGATACGAAGTTTTGCATGCTGTGATAGCAAGTGCCGCATGGTTACGTGATGTTCGCTTCTCTCCCTTCATATTATACAACACACACTCCAATATGATTGCATTTTTAATTCAATTTCTTTTATAAAATATTATATAATGTTACATCAAATGAACACGAACACTATCCACAACAGACACATTATCAAAACATTCACTACAAAAGACTGGAAATTGTTCATTCAAGTTTGGTTTCCTCAGTCCCAAGATTGTGAACTTACTGTTCAACACATTGTCCTTGAAACAACGGGAAATTCTGCAAATACAGTAGGTGTTTAAAAAAAATAAAGACCAATGTACAAAGCAAAATAAAATTATTTTGATTAGATTCCATACAAAAAAAATTAATTATATCAAAAAGGATAATAGTCACTTAATATGGGCCCCCCGAAGCAGACTGAACAGAAATAGTTCACAATCATCAGACTATTCAGACGTAACTCAAATAAGCAGGTTAAGCAAACATAGGAAACTAATTATACAAACCTAGGATAAATATTGATAAGTGTTAATTATTAGACATACAAGACTGACTCAAAAATCAAACCAATAGGGTATTTTCACATTAGTCAATACAATGCCTGCACAATTTCAGTAGTATTGTTGCCTATTCTAACACAGTACCGACACAATATTGACCATTTCATACTAACCAAAAAGACATCAATTCCGACATGATCTTTTGGAAATGTCTTGTTCAAAATATCAAAAAAACCAGTAATGGGTTAAATTTTAGATTTGAAATATTTAGAAAGCACTTAGTATATCCCATTTGAAAAACAGCTTACTTTCACCAAGATGTTTTACATGAATTCAAAGCCTTTTTTAATTAAATGTTAACATGCTTCTAATAAATCGAAAACCTCATGATAACATTTTTTTCCTCATACATAGTTTTAATATAACACCTTCTGTCAAAGTTGCTACAATATAGCAAAAATTATGACGTGTAAATAAAAGGCATCTTCGCGCATGCCACCCTGTTGCTCATACAGCCAAGTGTACTAGATATGACTGACAAGGTTGGTTGGTATCATAATCTAAAAGGTGCTATACGAACGTGTATCAGGTCAATATTGAGCATATCCCTTTATTGATCATTACAGTATCACTAAATCTTGCTTGAGTTTAAAAATAAATTGGTTTAAAAGTTTCATTAATTTTTATGACAGTTTCAAAATTAATTCCTTTTTCTTCAAGAAATTTGAATCAAGATCCTCTATAAAATTTAACACATAGAATTAGTTCACATAACTATAGGAACATTAATCCATCTTTTACGTAGTTTTAATGTTAACTGAAAGCAACATTAATTTTACACCTAACCATTTCTTCAATCCTCTTGAATTGCGAAGTAATTTTCGCATAAATAAATGGATACAGATTAGACTCTGATACAAAGCGATAAAAATTCACAATTTGCTAACTTTATTTCTACAATGTCCAATTCATAGAACAATTTTTAAAATGTAGCGCGGGTACGGTATTGCCTCGCTCGGACATCATATTGTATTTGGCCATCTAAAGTGAAACTTAATTAAAGCCCTCTTAAGGAATTCTGAGCAAAAATATATTACACTCGAGATAGCGTGTTAGAGAGTAAATACATTTGTAATACTTTTATTTCAAATTGATATTTGAGTGTAAATATAGTGGTGAACATCAATAAATTTGTTTTCAGTAGTTGTAGATTGTTTCATATCTTGGAAAACATTTAACTGAAGTTTATTGGTGTAGAAAAGGGGCTACAGATAAAATTTTAAGGTAGATTGATGATTAAATTTAACTTTCCACAGCATTTAAATACTAACAATAATGAGAGAAGCACCAAACCGTAAAAAGCTACTCCTCGAACCATCTTGCGCAATCAGAGATGATTTTTTGCAACCATATAAAACATTAAACTGGAGCTTTCAAGAGTCTGCTGGATTATTTTGTTTCAAGAACTAGTTTCTACTTTATTATATTAACACTGTGCAATTTAAATCCCACCACAGACCAATTCACATTCCTTCCCGCCATTTCCCTGCCTACTGCCGCATATTTTTAAAGCTCTCTGCTTCCTGCTATCCATGTGAAAGAGATTTTATTTAATTTTCTTCGTTACCATTTCATCATCATAACTTTGAAGGTGTTTGAAATTTCGCAATGAAATTAAAACTAAATTGGTTAAAATATAATTATATAACGTTTGAAATATTCATATCAGTACTTTTCGAGCTAAACAGATAGACAGACAGGCTTAACTTTTATGATTTATTTTAATAACCAATATGTAAACAAAACAATTTTTAAAAGTAAAAATTCAAAAATCACAGACTCTCCAATTTTATTTATCTATATGTGATCTGTGACTCTGTGGACACGTTTCCAATTTAACATACATTTGTCAGTAGCAATATAAGTTTTAAATCCAATTTCTCACTAAATGAAACACAAGCAGTTTTTACAAAAGACCAAAATTGTATTTATTAAGAGTTTTATTTCAATTGAAGCCAGAGAAAAGGAAAAATTACGCTTTTCTTAAAATGCACTTCGAGAAGTTGGATCGAAGAATGTTGAGAAAAACAAATAATAAAGAAATCAAAGTGGGTGAAAAATAAGAACAAAATCGCATGTACACATAGTACACACGTTTGTTTTTATATTTTAATAAATGAAATAACAAAATTTGCAAATGCAGAAATCAAAGAAACATACTTAAAAGAATGGATTAAATTGTGTTACCATATTAAATCAGAAAATAGAAAACAACAATGGTACTAAATTAATTGCTAAAAATTAACTTTCCGTGAAACAGTTGTTTAGATAAGAAAGAGTTAATTAAAAATATGACTGCAATGCACGTTATTTTAATTAACTGATAAGTAGAGATGGAAATAACTGTTATTTCCCCATACCTATTATAATGAATAACATCATTATTCAATAACATAGTATCATACCTGCTAAAAAATAACATGTTATTCGACATTATTGACAATAACATTTGTTCAATAAGTTCTTAAAGGAAAGGTCCCTGAAATTAATTTTCCTTCTGCGTGTGTATACAAAATATGTATAGTACTTGCGTACTATAATCGCTATCTATAATAAATACTACTGGAGAAACACTAGTTCAATTTTAATTTGGTTGTTGATAGAATATAGGTATTATTTTATGGACGATTTCAATCTACATTTGATTAAATTATGTTAAAAGAAAGCCAGGCAATGGTCAATACGGTGAAAAATTACATTTCGAACCATATAGTATTTTCCTAGTTCGATAATTTAAACAAAATGAAACAATAACGCATAGAAATTGCAGTTAGTTAGCGATCAACAGTAAATTCTGAATGAATATAACATAAACAAAATTCAAATAACAAGTATAGATTTGAACATTGTAGTAATTAATTATTTACTATCATTCGGTAAAAATTTCATGTCTTTCGGTAATGTTCCGTCAGTACGAAACAAAAGAACGAAGCATAAAACAAATCAAATATAAAACAATGAATTGCATTAAGAAAAGAAGCGCGCTATTTCTTGCTCTTTTTATTCAGACGACGAATGACATCCGCTCCTTGACAATAACGCAATACAATATTTTAACATGTTACCAAGCGTAATGTTCGTAATAACATAATGTGTTCTTTCCAATCAATAATAGGTATGGATCACATAACAGGTATGAATTTAAGAACGTTCTAATAACAGATTATTAATCTTTCGGTAAAGTTCGGTGTCATTCGGTGATGCTCGGTTAATATGAAACGAAGGGCAAGACGAAAAGAAACGTGCTGTCTCGCTCTCACTGTACTCAGCGAGTGACGGCCATTGTACGGGCGCTGCTTGACAATACGTAACATAATAACATTTTAACATGTTAGCCAAGCGTATCGTTATTTAATAACATAGTATCTGTAAATCGCAATAACATAATATATTCATTTCCATCAATATTATGTTATTCATATCTGTTACGTTATAATTTTGTCATCGTTACTAATAAGAGTTTAATGAACCGTCAGCAGATTTGAAGTTTTTAATTGTTAAAAAAAATGCACGGTATAAATGCTTACTCAAATAATAAGAGACAAATAAACTGTCAGCAGATATTTACGTTTTCTTATTGTTAAAAAAATTTAACGTATAAATGGAGTTTAGCACCAATGATGATTTCACTTTTTTTTCTTTCTTTAATTGAAAAGACATATAAAAAACAAAATATTTAATAAACCATTTTACGCTCGACGTTGTTTAATAAACACATCAATTTCAAAAGTACTCCTATTAAGAACAAACATCAAACATATTTATAACCTCTATTAGCGCAATCCTTATTTAATTTTGAAATTTGTTTTTTTTCATATAAATTCCTGTTTTTATTTGCATATTCAACTATTTGGTTCACTTGGATATATATAATAAATATAGAGATATTTTATTTAAACTTAGCCCTTTCATCTTTACACGTATAAAATAAATATTACTTACGACGCATTTGGCCAGTCCAATAAAAAACATTTGATACATTTTGGTTGAGATCGGATCGAGTTTCACTTCTGCTTTAGTTCGAAGACAAATACTGCAGAAATAATTTTCTATTTTCATTGTTTCTTTTGAATTTCCATCAGACATTCTGCTATGTTGTTTTTATTTACTTAACTGTCAAATGTCAATTGTAAAGTTTGAGTGGGAGGCAGATTAGTGATGCGATAGTTACCGGTATTATCAAAACATCGAGAGTACCATATAAATTTTTTTAAAATCAATGTAAATAAAAAAAAATTTAAACTTTTTAAGAAATGTAACAAAGTATAAGAAACCAATATCTTACATATTGCATCATTCCTATTTAATTAGCATAGGTGCTTGTCTTTATTAGCATACTTGTATAGCATATCGAATTACGAGATAAAAATATAACCAAACGCAATTTGAACTTCATTTTTTCACCCCTATATAGTGTTCTATTAATTTAAGATTTAAAAATAAAATAAAAAAAGTACAAATTGAAACACATGCCTCAATCATTATTTAGGGTGCTTTTGATTAATTTAGAGGATTTTTCTGTCGGTTTCGGCGCAAAAGATTTTGAAGGTTGGCAACAATGGTGAATTCGCACTTCACAAATGACAGTTCGACCACAGAGTTCGACATCGAACAGTGACATTACAAGTTCAATGATTTACATATACGTAATGTACGAGTGAGATGTATTTATGCAAGATCTCCAGTAGTGTTCGTGTAATTTGTGATTAATAAATAAAAAAACGTAATATAGAAATGTCTGTCCAAACTTTAAAGACAGAAAGTGATTTCTGTAATATTTGTCTTCGGACTAAAGCAGAAGTGAAACTCGATCCGGTCTCAACTAAAATATATCAAATGTTTTTTGTCGGACTCGTGAAATGTGTCGTAAGTAATGTTTGTTTTGTTCAAGTATATATATATATACTAGAAAAAAAACAAGATTATATTTAAATAAAATATTCCTGTTTTTCGTACGTACATTTTCAAGTGAAACAAATTGGTAAATGTTTTTAAGACTACGAAAACGTCAAAATTGATTAATAATTTATTCAACATTATCTGATATGAATCACGTTTTTACTTGACCATTATTTTATTTAAATAACTGTTTTTTAACCTTTATCTATTTAGTTACGTGATATAAATTTTTTAACTTTTCAATTTCATTTTTTATTTGTTTTTCTATCTAATGCAAAAATCATTCGTTACAGTCTCTTAAATATGTTTCTATGGTTACGACTATAGATATGTTTTAGATATTTCTTTTTATTGACATTTATTAATCAAATTAATGTAGGGTAATTCGGGGTAATATGGTCAGTCTGATAAAAACAGTCTACTAATTAATTCAAGTAAGATTACTACTGGTGCACATTGAGCTGATGTAAAGGTTGATTTTTCAAAAAAATGCCACAGTATTTTTTAATTTAGTAGTTTGAATCAAGTTTAGAAATTTTAATGTTGTCAATAGTATTAATCAGTTTTTAGCTTGAGAATTATATTTTCCTGTTTTTTTATTAAATGTTTTTCATTAATGCCTACCGGTAACGGTGGCTTCATTACCGGTTACATTATGATTACCTTGTATTAAAATTTAGTTAACAACACATATCATCAGTATGGTTGGATATGATGGCCAATTTGTTATTAAATTTTACATCAAAATATTAATGTGATTGAAAGAAAACATGACCGTATATGGAACCTCCCTCGCTATAAATAAATCGCTATATTAACTATAAATACTTATTAACTATAAATAAAACAAAGTATCAGAAGGAATATTAGGCCCTGGTTCCTTACTCGTGTGCCTAGTTCCAGAACATTTCAGGACAGTTAGAAAAAGTACCAAGCAAGTGGTTACACCACTGACAACTTATTCTTAGTCGAGTTGCCATCTTATCTGACAAGGTTTTATTATTTCATTTATATTTCATAGATAATTATTTTTATAGTTATGAAAGACCGCAGCTTCCAAAGATGATTAAAAAATAAAGCATTAATATATCATTTTACTTTAAACTCCAAAACCAACTCCCTTTAAGATGCTTAACCTAAATATTTTTTAAAATTTATTTTATTTGTATATGAATTGTTTAATTATGTCAAAATCTGCATTTTTTATACTTTCTAGAAAATATGTGACTTTTTAAAAAAAACGGTTTAATTAAGAAAGTTAATTTTATTTCTTAAAGTTAATTTATTCTCGTTAATTTTATCATTAAGTAAAAGACTGTAAAATGTGCTATATCTGACATAATGAAAACATCACAATATGTGGTATGGAAAATTAATTTATTAAAAATATTGAGTGTAAGTATCATAAGAAGAACAATTAAAATTTATCAAAAACATTCTTGCATTGATTATAAGATGACTTGTCCACGAATTATATGCAGTCAAAAATGAAAATAAGTTTTTTATTTAATGTATTATGATAAATGTAATTGACCGTACATAATTCTATTGGAACTAGCTGTAGAGAAGTTTATAAAAAAAGTAATTAAAGGGAAGCGCTTGCACTTGAAGACACATTTAATGGAATTTATGAAAAAAAATTATTAAACGCCATGCAACCTTTTCAAATTTTTTAAAAATATTTCTATCATCTGAATTTCGATCGAAGTATTTCAATAAAACATTCAATAAATGCATTAAAAGCTATAAAATTTCCAATTTAAAACGCGTTTTTAATTGAAATTGAATTATATGCAAAGTTACAGGCTATTTAGAAATAACCAAAATTTTTGAAAATTTATCGGCATAGTTTAATTAAGAACAAGCAGAAAATATACAAAAACCAATACAGTGTTTGTGTATCCATCAGGCACATCTTGTTTCAATGAAATTTAATCTTTATTTAAACCTTTAGTTATATTATCTATGAAGGCAACTTTCATTGTATTGCCAAAGATGCAAAATATTTTATCTTTTTTAGTTTTTATAAACGCAAATGAAACTAAAAGTTAAAAGGAAAAAAAAACTAAATTATTGCGATACCATAATATGTTTTTACAAAGCAGGTCGTATAGCCAAAAAGACTCAGTTTACACGTTGTTCTTTCTAATGGAATTTGTAACACACATATAAATGAAGGTCTTAAAATAGAAATAAAATAAACTGCCCTTAAGACGTTGCAAAACTTACAAACAATTGACAGGAGCCATAATAAAGCTGGAAGAAATTTACCTTATATGTATCAAGACTGACAAAGAGAGAAATAAATTTAAAGCCAAATATTCAGCTCAATAGACGACAGATGGACCTGCTTTGATCAAGAATTACTGTCTGTTTCAGGAATCGAATAAGCTCAGTAGAAACATATGCGTGTGGTGCCACAGACGTACTGTGAATGCATTAAAACTTGTGGAAACAGCGCAGACAACTGACAGAATACTGACAAACATCACACAAACGGACAATTTGCAATGCCAGGTACAGGTTTCTGATATAATGTTTAAGTCAGTACATTAAAAATATTAAGTCACTACATTAAAATATTTAAAAAAAAAAGCTAAGGACATTATAAATAAACTTACAAAGAAGAAATCAATAATTTCTCAAATAATTGTCTGTTTACACGCTCATTGCATTAAAATAACTGGTGGAAATTTATTGAGATTTGTCATATTGCACAGGTTGGGTTTCCGAGAGTGAAATTTTTTGATTTAGCAGGTCAACGAAGCGTTAATATAATTTTAAATAATGTTACTGTAATAACGTTTTAGAACTGCTTCATGCTGTCTCCAACAGATGCTGCTAGGTGTAGTTTAGCTCACAAAATCAATATCTTTTTACACAGTTGCAATTAAAAGCTAGTCAGCTATTAAAATAGAAGCTAGTGAATAATATAAATAAAAATTGTACAGCCTGAAGAGTACAATCAGAGTAATATAATTATTGTTTGTTGGTATGGCTCGATCAGTCCATCCAGCATCCTTTCACGCTAAGTAAATATCATAAAAAGATACTAAAGTTATGGACTGAACTGCACCAGTTCACATTAAATATAAACTTTAAAGATATTATTACAATAAACAATGTGACCACTAACAATATCTTATTTCTATTGTAAAATTGAAGGAAACGTCGGTGAAGCTTCATCGACGATGTTAATTTATTCTTTCAGTCATTCAAACAGATAGCCTGGGACCAGATTCAGACTACCAAAAGAACTTATGATCTCAATCCAAGAAATTCTCGAGTTATATGTTACAGTTTACCGAGTAACACTGGAGCCATATTGCCAGTAAAGTTGGAATGTGAAGATGGCATTTCCCATAAGGAGAAAACTATTTGTCTTGGTAGTATAATTAACAACAGTGAACTGGACCAGATCCAGGATGTCAAAAGTACCCACATCCTGAATTCAAGAACTTCCCGAGTTACCTCTTGTAACTTACCACCGGATGCTGGAATTGAATTATTGGTGAAATTGGAATATGAAGACGGTATTGCTAATGAGGATGAAAACATCCATCTCAACAGGAAAATTAGCAAGGTTGAATTGAATCAAATTCCAGAAACCCACGTTGTGACTTCAAGAATCCTCGACAGAAATGTGAAACTTGAACATGAAGATGGCAGTTTTGGTGAGGAGGGAAATATCTGTCTCGACAGGGTTCTTTGTCAAGACAGATGTTTCCCTCCTCATCAGAATGCCGTTTACTGCAAGGGTGACTTGAATCAGATGGAAACTGCCAAGAAAACTCACAATGTGACTTCAATGACCCCACAAGTTGTCTCATGCAATATGCCACCGGATATGGCAATTGGCTTATCAAGGAAGGTTGAACATGAAGAGGAGATTGCTTGCTGGGATGATGTGATTAAGGATGAAGAGTTGGAAAATAAAGACCTTGAAAGGCAGGATTTTCTAGGTGAGTCATATTTTATAGTAGTAAATCTGAGTCAATCCTCAATTCATCTTTGAATAATATTTAATTAATGCAGAAAGATAACCTTAGTTTTTAAACTTTATTTCTGACTTGATCCGTTAATGAAATTATATTTATAAAATTGCAGAGTTAAAATTGGAATCCAAAATAGACGATGACTTGACTTCAGAATTGGATATCACAGAGGAGACTCCGTGTCTCAATGAGGTAAGACATTACTGAATTACATTCAGAAAATGACAAGATTCCTCTTGATCAAGTTTCTTATCAACATGTACATAGTTATACTTCCAATGCTCTCTTTTTGTTAATTGCGATTTATCTTTTAGTTCGACATTGTTGTCCGAAAATGAAATTTTGTTAACCTGCAGGCAGCATTAATGTAAATTTTAAATGTGGAGAAAAATAAAAAAAAAACGAGGAAATGTTTTGCAACTCTAGAGCAAATAAAAAACTAAATATAACTGCAAATATAATACGAGGATCAAATTGTTTAAGTAACATTATCAAAAATGAAAGTGAGTCAGTGACGCTATTTGACCATTTTTAGAACAGAATTTTTTTGAATGTATATTGTTGTACTTATCTCATTAAGTTTAAGAACTCTGAAAATTAGAATTATGTGGAAATTACTTTATGCTTGCTTGCATTATGTAGTTAGTTTTATATTCCGGAGAGCGCTCTGAAAATATCTCAAAGAAATTCTTTTTTATACGTTGTACATTTTGTGCTCTACCACATGTCTGTAAAGTAAGTTGAGCTAAGAAAAAATGTGGTCAGAAACCAGTGCTTGCACCATCTTATTCCAGATGGACCAACAAAATTTCGAAAACAACTGTCAATTTAGAATTATAAATCTTTTGTTTATGTTTCAGTGTTACAACAAATGAAAAAAAAATTAACATACACGTAGATATCATTTGTTCACAATATGTGTGTGGATGGATGTGATGTATTTTTGTTTTATCGCAGTTGAATTTTTGTATTCACAAAGTGTTTCACGCACCTCTGTATCGGCATAGTCATGGTTGCATATTATGTTATGTATCCATTGCTACAATAAGCTCCAAACCACGCCACAAACCTCCATGTTTTGGATCACATTGTTTTTCATCTCTCACTTCTTTATCAGTTCCATGTTTTTGTGTTGCATCAGTCCGCCTTTAGAAATAATATATTACGTTTTTATGCTTTGCAGGTTAGAGAGAGAGCTATAAATGCAAGCCAAATGCGATTATGAAGAAAACAATAAAAGAAATGGACTCGCATAAAACAGTGTACATCGAGATTTCGAATCTTGAGCCCATTAATACTGATGGAAATCAGAATTCAGTATCTGAAGTAATAAACAAAAACGCTGGGGAACGAGATTCGAAGAATGTGTCGCAAGGTGGCAATAGTGATGTTGAAGTTGAAGATTTAGGTATTTTATTACTTTGGGTTACGATTTGAATCATTGTCTTACTGTGCCTATATTATTTTAATGTGGAGTTGTACTAGATTTTCAAACAATGGCAACACATCTGCTAATCTGTCAAAGATGCAGCCCCACTCGTAATTGGTTAGCCATTTGCATATTTACCTAAATATATGTGTGTTCTTGGCCCTCTTATTGAACAGGCTGATATTTTTTGGACAAATATTCCCAGTATGTTAACAATAGCAATGTCAGTAATCAGATACAAATATATAATTTAATCAGGTAATTAAAAAAAATGTTTTCACTGTAGCAACAGATCTGGTAGCATTCTGTATACAACGTACATACCAACAGATACAAATTCACAAACAACATACAGTTTGGAGGATGCCCACAAGCACATCCAAACGCTGAAGTTGACGGAATCTCAGCGTCTTCTGGAGCTCGAGGAGAGGAGGCAGAAGACCCGCTACCGCAAAGCATCGTTCAAGTGCGAGCCGTGTGCCCTTGCCTTTACTTTTCGTAAGTCATATGAGACGCATATGGCACAGCATTCAGAGGTGAGTCTTCTGTAAACTTTCAGCGTTCATTGATAAAGCGGAAACATTATTAATGATGAATATTAGAAAAATAACTTTTTTTACAAGGGAAGTGAATGTTTTCATTATTGATCCATTTAGTTCCCCGACATAAATTAATTGAAATTACAAACAAGTTAGTTAAAAGTAGACAGTAGTAGGTAAATAGGAAATAAACGTAAATTTTTTAAAGAGACATCAAATTTAAAATACAAGAATTTCTTAAATGATATTGTTAAAAAATGCTTGTACATAAAATGTTAAATAAAATATGTATACCACTAGCGTGACCCGTGCGAAGTCTTCACATTATATCAATTTGCGTGGTAGATTATAAATATTTACACATGAGAAAATAAACTCACAGCTGTCATATTAGTTACAACAGAGTGTTTAGAGTCAATTTAATAAATCAAAATTGATTGCAGGTATTCAATTCATTTCTAATTTTGCACACTCCTTATTACGTTTTTATTCCATTATGAAGCTCAGATGACAGATCAAACAAATATTTTACTAAAATTGACATATAGAGGCGCAAGTATCAAAAGCATTGAGTTAAAGCGCCACTTTATTTATACGTGAGTGGATTTGAAATTAAACAAAAATGTTACCGACCGTCAATCGTATTGACGTTGAGCCGTTAGATGGTAGCATTGCTGTTTTGTGTATATAATTTTAATAATTAATTAATTTGCAAAAACAATAGCAATAATAAATTTTTTAGTTGTGGATGCCGGTAGAGCAAGCAATTATCTATAAAATGATATATAATTTATGTGGATTAGTTGTGAGGTTTTTTCTAAAAAGGGAGAGTAACATCTTAACCTTAGCGTATTAATATATATGATGATGATATTGGTCGTTACAACTTGTTTCAAGTCTGCTAGATTTTTTATATCGGGCACTTTCAAACTCAGAATAAAGATTTGCAAAATATATAATTTCATCCATAAGTGTGTATAGATGGCTGCTAAAATCTATAGAAATTGAAACTCCGACCAAAAATCTGGCTTTAATATGAAGTTGCGACTGATGTCAGCTTGTCACTTGTTCTGTTAACAAACAATAATAATCATTTAACCGTAATGCTTCAAACTTGTTTGTGTAATTATTTAATTCTTTTGTTTGTAATTTGTCATTTTCTAATGTCATTATTAAAAATGTTGCGAGATCTATGTAGAGTTCAAACATGAGGGTAAATGAATTTGTAAGGGCAAGGTGAACTATTTATCTTATAGTTATAAAAATATAATTTTGTTTAGACCTACTGCCGATTTGACAACAGTACAAACTTCTAAATTGCATAAAAGATAAGTGTTTTCAAAAACTCGTTGGATAGCCAGTTGTCATCGTTTAAATTAATTCTCTTGTATTGCATTGTGTGGTATTGCATTTTCTTCTCTAATATTGAAAAACTTTGGAATACTATTTATGTACTGGTTTGCACCACCAACTAGTCGTGTGACTGAGATTTTCAAGTAAAACAAAGATATAATTAAAAACCGACCGTCGGAGCATACATACTACCGGGGTCAATATATCTTTTGAAATTGTTAATGAAAGTTAACCTAAATAATTTTATTTCACGGTTTAATCAACTAACAAGAATTTGCCATATATTTGAAATCTATGGCTGTAAAATTAGATGAAGGACACATATTTTATGTTACCTTGAAACTTAATATTATCACAAATGTGGTTTAAAAATGAAAATTGTGTTTGCATGTGTGGCAATTTTTCATTAAGGGGGCAACACCCTTGGTAACGGGCCAAAGAAAAATATGTTTATTTTCTTGCATTTTTATTTAAAACAAACTTTTAAAAACATCTAAATCAATTTGCAAAATTGACCAAGTTACAGATTTTTAAATGAAAGCTGGTAAGATGGCCGATTTCAGCTGATCGTGTGGGGAGGGCAGCTGCTTTGTTTAGATAATATCAGTACCTTTTCTTTTAGCAACTTTCCTTTGTCGTGATTCATAATGTGATATATATCTTGTTGGAATATTAAGAACTTATTAAAGATCTTACAATGCATTATAACCTTCACTGGAACACCTGAAAATGACCTAAAAATATGGTTAATAGTGTATTCTTCCCCCAAACCTTTAATTAGCTAAATAATTATAACTTAAAACTAAATAATTACAAAAAATGTGAAGATGGGCATTTTTTGGCCCTCACAGTATTATTGCCCCAATAAAAATATTAGATGTGTGGTTTGTGGTTTGGACTGACTATGTAGTATGAGAGTGGCTGCATCGTTTAGACTGACTATGTAGTAGGAAAGTGGCTGTATCGTTTGGACTGACTATGTAGCAGGAGAGTGGCTGTATCGTTTGGACTGACTATGTAGCAGGAGAGTGGCTGTATCGTTTGGACTGACTATGTAGTATGAGAGTGGCTGTATCGTTTGGACTGACTATGTAGTAGGAGAGTGGCTGTATCGTTTGGACTGACTATGTAGTAGGAGAGTGGCTGTCTCGTTTGGACTGACTATGTAGTAGGAGAGTGGCTGTCTCGTTTGGACTGACTATGTAGTAGGAGAATGGCTGTATCGTTTGGACTATGTAGTAGGAGAGTGGCTGTATCGTTTGGACTGACTATGTAGTAGGAGAATGGCTGTATCGTTTGGACTGACTATGTAGTAGGAGAGTGGCTGTAATGTTTGGACTGACTATGTAGTAGGAGAGTGGCTGTATCGTTTGGACTGACTATGTAGAAGGAGAGTGGCTGTATCGTTTAGACTGACTATGTAGTAGGAGAGTGGCTGTATCGTTTGGATTGACAATGGATTGACAACAGTGGATGTAAATAAAATACATAAATCATTTAGTATGTGTGAGTACTAACAGAGACACCTTTATTGTATGTATGTTTTGGCCGTATCATGAGCATTTGAAGTAATTTCCACTTAGTATATTGACTGTCATTGTACATCATGGAATACATGGGTGAAATTGACGTTAGAATGTAGATTTAAATGCAAACAAGGAGATTATATTAGGCTACCATATTAATGCGGCCACAACTCATGGGCATCTTGAATGTTCCTTTTGGTTTAGAGAGTAGTAAAGCAGGTAATATTTGAGAATTGTGTTTGCATTAAAATTTAAACCAATTATCTCCATTTCCATTTGTGAGGTTCGTTTTTTACATGTGTGACGAATATAAATTCCGTAGGGTTTTGGAAGCCACAAGTGCTCGATATGCAGCCTGCACTTTGAGAAGATGAACTCGTACTATCATCATCAAAAGAGCCACTACATCCGGTACGAGTGCTTGGTGTGTGGATGCAATTATTTGCGCAGGCAAAATGCGATCGATCACTATCTGGCGCAGCACACTAATGAACAATACAAGTGCGAGCATTGCACGGACAAATTCAGGTAACAGGTATATGTGACCTCTCCTTGAGGAACCTGTTTGTCCATCTGTCTCATATAAACATCAAAATTTACTGAAAAGTTTCTTGTAAAACATTTGCATAAATATGTGGAAAAATAACTTTCTTGCTAAAATTTATTTTGTTTGGTATTCTAACAGTATATGTGTATACAAAAAAAATTCAAATCCTTTTTATTATAATTATGTTGCGTAGAATATATTTTCTTAAATGACAATGTTACTTACAACTTAAAATTATATAAAAGATGAATAATCACAAACTTCACAAGTACTTCTTTAGTTGTGCTATAAACAATCAGTTGCTTTTAAAGTTCTTTTAATCAGAAACAATTTTTAGCTTATTAAAAAAATGTTGAATCAGACGAGGTACATCTTTCTGTGTACTATTGTTTTGATAATTCCAAATCTGTATTATACTTGACGATTCTAGTGTTAACAACCGAAATTAATTTTGTTTTAGTTACTGTTAACAGTAACTATAACAACAGTTTATCCATAACCCAAAATATTTTCTAATTTTTTTCAGTCACATGGTTTTGAATATAACTAGAGATATAGAATATAACTAGTCACATAATTTTATTGCTAAAATTTTAGCTAAAATTGTATAATCAATAAATTAATCATACAACTTGGATTCATCATGTGATGAACTTTAATTTCACATCCGTATTTTGTTTAGGCAAAAAGAAATTCACTATCGCTTTGAATCCATAAAAGTTTTTCACCTGTCACATGTCACTAATGTTTCACAAAGTTTGTCCAAATTTGGCAAAACCCATCTTTGTATCGTCAACACATGAGATTTTAAAAGCAATGATTGACAGATTGCCGAAGTGAGAAGTTTGAATTTTACCTTTTGAGGTATTGAACTGAAGACATTCCAAATAAATAGTGTTGCTGGAGACATTGACATGTGGAGCTGATGTTCAGGGATCCCACCAGATGACAGGGTACATCTACGGAAACACAAGTGTGATGTAGGGCTCCATTGTCAATGCCACAATGAGAAATTTTGTTAAAGTGTAATAGAATAAATCAAGAAATTAATTTTAATAAAAATCTCTACCACATACAAAACTATAAACACGAAGGTTACTTGATCGGAAGGCTCTTCTAATTACCAAATTTTACGTTGTTATAGGACTATGTCATACACTAATATATATAGTAGCATTAGAAAATCAAGTTGTTTGTTATGTATAACCAGAATTTTTTTTTTGAGAGAAGATGTTGCTTTAGTTACTACGCTTACATTCAAAGTCCAATATTAATAAATGTTTTCTCATACCCTTAAAATATTAATTTAAAAATAACATACACATGTACGTCTCGCAACAAACATGTAAAGTTGCGGAAAGTTTTTATGTCATTTGACAAGAGTAAAGTTTAATCAAAGCAGTTATTCAGAACAGAATGTATGAAACCTCATTTCAAGTTATAATTACATATTCTGTTGATTAATTAGACAGTTAAAGGCCAGTTTGTGTCATACCACGAGTTCTATGTTATTTTTTTCTTGAAATAATGAGCAGACCTCTATCAGTTACATTGCTGTGGGAGAAACTGCAGGCAACAGACAAAGTTATGTTATAATACGGGCAAGATTGCCACAAAACAAATCTGTAACATTCATTACAAACTTTCTAATTGTGTGACGGAAATAATAATTTTTGCATAATGTGAAATTAATGTTAACAGGAGATCAAAAACCGTGAAGTAGCTTTGAATGGATCATTTCAGATTGAGCAGTCGAGGAGCACACAAAGGAGAGTCTATTTACTCGGTTACACTAAAATTCAATTAAAATAGCTGAATAATCTGTATGTGTGAGCAGCTGGCAAAATTTGTTGCCATGTGCACACAGATAGTGCTCTCTCAGTTATAGGGCAATTGGTAATGGAAGCTGGCTTCGCTGTGGAAATCTCAGCACTACAATATTCTTCGCTGAGGAAATGCATCAGAGCACTCCCAACCTAATCCACACTACTAGAAGGTTCTTTTGTGCTGCTTTTGAAATCAGCGAGATATGTTCTTTCATAAATAGCTTGGCAATAGCTGGGCAGTTATAAGTGCTAACTTGTACCTAACTTCAGCTAAAAAAATAACTGCACACATGTTCGTTTGCTTCATGGACCCTTGACCTCCACTTGTGAAGTCTGTTCGCACTGAGCAGAAAAACTGCAATAGAAAGACAAATTTACACGACTTATTCATCTGAAGTAAATGATTATTATTTGAAAAAGTACCAACAGAAAAATAGTAAAAAATTTTTTCTCATCTTGGATCAGATCTGTTTTTTTTAATTCTCATTTTCTCAATTCCTACAAAATTGGTATCCGTTCCCTCACCAAAAGCTTAGGAACATGTGCTGGAGTCAGATGGACAATATTCATGACTGAAATTTATTTCGAAAGAATAATAAATACACATTTGCTCCAACTTTCAGTGATTTATATAATACATCCGATTGTCCTTCCGCAGGAGGACTTCTTTGCTGATGCTGCACATGAAGACGGTACATGATGTGGAGCGTCCTCACTTTCCCTGCCAGCACTGTAGCCGAGTCTTCAACACAAAGCAGTCGTACCACTGGCACATGAAGCCAGTATAAATTCACCATGTCAGTATTGTACGCTTGCTTCTCAGGTGTTATTTTTTTATTTAAAAGTGAATTAAGGCCTAATAGGACATGCAACATTAATGTGTTATTTAAGTTTGAAATGTTATTTGTCTCGTTCAAAATAAATTTAAATTAAGGTCTTTCTGAATTTAAGAAAAGGAATATTAAGAATACGAAATTTCACATCTGGCAATCCGGAATACTTTTTATTGATGATTTGTCATGAAGTCAAACAAGCAGTTTCGATTAAATAAATTGAATAAAAACAACCACATTTTTGACTGTAAAGCCGTAACATTAGCAAATTCCTACAAGTTTTTTGTCATTTGCGCAATGGACACAAAATGGTCAAGCAATGATCATAGCGACTTAGTAACACTGTGCGGTATTAAGCTCCCCAGATTCAGTTGTTGGCCTTAATTTATTTCGAAATTTATATTTCTTACATATTTAACATTACTGTCTTCTTCAAATTTTATCGACTTGACAGTGACATTTGGGATAATTTCAGAAAAATTTTTTTTAAAACATATTTTTGTAAATTTTGATCACATTAATCATATTTTAAGTAACTCACTCGTTATCGTAACTGTACGTTTAGTTACCAGATGTCTTTGAAACCAAGCAAAAATCAAATTGTCACCAGCCCACTTTATGCAAAGCTAGATAACTTTATGTAATTGAATGTGTTTTAAAATCACGGAGTTCACAATATTATTTATGCATATAGATATCAAGCCCATGGTTCAGGTATTTTATATTTATGAGCAGACAGGCAAACAGACATAGTTTCTTAGCTAGCAAAATTTTAATTTTAATCAAATTTTAAAGATATTTTATGAAACACTAAATATGAAAAATGTTGCAGTAACCTCAAATATTACATGCGAATGCAAGCAGGGTTACACGAATGCACCAGTGGTTAAACACTATGTGAAATGACATGTTCGAACATTTATTTCCGCCAAGCCGTTTCCCCTTGGAGATTTGCATGGCAAAAAGCTGATAATTTATGGTTGTATTTATATATGAATTTGTCACTTGCTAAATTACAGACGACATGACAAGAGCTTACTGCGCCCGCACCAATGTGGAGTGTGCTCCCGCACATTTAAAATTGCCTACTATCTGCGTCAGCACCAGGCCACACACTCCAAGGAGAATAGGTTCCTCTGCCAGCTCTGTGGCATGGGACTCAAATCTTTGAAGACGTTCAACATACACATGAATAGAAAGCATTCTGATGTATGGTACGCTGTTTTTGTATTTTGAAAGAAAAGGATAATGTGAGTGGGAGCGAGATAAATGAATATTGTTGAGCGCAATTCTTTCAACGTATATTAATCACACTTCACGTAATTGCCATATTTTACTGGATGCTTAAACCCAAAGCGGACACAAACGAAATGGTTTTACAATAATTAATCATTATGCCCTGAACTCAAGAATCTGCGAAAATTTTTCAGTAATAACTTCAACAGAGTTATGCAAAACAGTTAATTCTGGTCAATAATCAACCTTCAAATTTAACTATTTCCATAAAGTGAATTCTCCATGTTGACTACACAAGGGAAGACCCATTACACAAATACAAATAAGTTGATTAAACAAATATAGGACACGGGATATTGACATTTGAAAAGGGAAAGTAGTGTTATCATAAAAAATAATTGAAGCTCAATTATTTTTAATAATTTTAATGTCAATATTATAGCAAATACAGGCTGCTACAAAAATAATTATTTTAGAATTGTATGTTCACATAAATGTGATTAGTGTCAATTAATTTAACCCATCCACATTCCGGGCACTAATTAGCGAACTTACACAGAAGGCCCACAATAAATGATATTTGCGCAGCTGTATCGCCAAAATTAAATTATCAACCCTTTGCAGAAATTACTTCAATAAAAACTATTTAGAAACAAACATTTTCGAAAGGTTTATGAAATTTCCTAAATTATGAAATAATTTTTTTATTTACGAGTATATAAACAGTTATAAAAAAATTTTTAATGACCAATTTCTCTTCGATTTTCAATTTAAAAATATTTCATGAATTATGGCAGATGAAAAAGGATTTTTTAATTTAAAATAATGCCAAAGAAATTTCTAAAGAAAAATTTGGTAAGTTATATGAATACAAATTATATACAAATAATTGAAAACAATTCGTAAATACTTTGAGAAAAAATGCGACATACTAAATCGATATAACGTTGGTTGCACAAGGGAATAAGTCATTACAGTGAAAAATATTATATATTAATTTTAAAATTTCCTTTGTTGAATTTGGTATAAAATTCTGAAAAAGTGGTGTAAGTTTTTTGGAAATACAATGAGATAAAGAAAAAGCATTGAAAAATTTTACATCATCATAGCACTACCAAACTTGTATACTTCCATTTACACATACATATCCTCCGCAATATATATAAAGAATAAAAAAAATATTATATTCATCTGACAAGTGAGAGTATTCCAAAAACAATTATAAACTTTGTTCTTTCCATGGCGCATTTTGTGTGAGCGGCAAATATCTTCTTTGTGTATAATTCTTTACTCTTTACACCCAAACAATAATGGTGCAAAGCTGATTAATATGAAACAATATTTGAGTATCATTATAAAAAAGATTACGAGTCGTATCTCATTTATATTTATTGCTTCAAGTCATTTGAACTTCACCCATTAATTTGTTGCCTGACATAGAGCGCTCGGGCAATCTGCGTAACTTTGTAGGCAACAGGTTAAATATAACATTGAATTTTGTATCAAAAATTAATTCTTATAAATAATTTTTAGCCGATTGATGAATAATTAAATACGAGTAATTATTGCGCAATATTTTTTCTAACAAACAGCAATAGGCAATATTTGAACGAGATGGGAAATCGATTACCCCTTTTGCTGCGAACTCTCCACATTTGTGAGGTGTGGTATAAAGTGCAGGGTGCCAGCTCCATGTGGAGACTAGAGTCATTTTGTTTTTATAACTCAATTTTGCAGTTGACTCTGTGCTTGGCCATTGTTTATATTAAGTTGGCAGCGAAACGGTTAACAGCTTCTTGTTTTATATCAATTTTGAAGAAATTAAAATTCATTTTGTTTAAAAAAGTTCTTCATAAATATGTTTTTTGCCAGCCTGCAGACAGGTTTTAATATCGACTGGAGCAACATACAAACAGAGTTGATATAATAAATTGACTCTGAACAACCTACACTTCAACTCAAGTGAAATATATTATGCGTTATCTTAATATCTGTTCACTTTTTTCTATGTAAATGTGTCAAATGTCAAGCATTTTGTTGAAAAATGTAAAGCGTGTTGCATGAGTGTTTAAAGACAATATTGAAACTATGTGTAAATATAATTAGTTTTGTAATGTTGATTAATGTTATATTTGCTAAAAGATATAACAATGATGTAATACGTTATTCTATGAATACACGTGTATGCAATGATGAAAGTGTATTCATATGTGTATACAACAAAAAAGTATATACTATGTGTATGCAATTTATGAAAGTCCATAATTATTGATGTGTCACTCATCATTATCTTTCCCGAAGTGTGCCACCACACATGGTCCTCAGCTTCCCGTGTTCAACCACTTCACGCCGACTTTTCTAGTCTGGCAGAGGGATGTCCCACAACTGTGCTACTAGGTTCGCGTTTTCCACTTGAGGCATGGCTGTCCTCTCGGTTCTCAGTTCTTCGACAAATGTAGGCAACTACATTTATAGATCAGATGGGCCCTAACTATTCACATTCTAGTGCCCTGTGTCATTTATTGGCAGGTATATAGCACAGTTTTGTTTTTAGTGATTACAAAATCGGAAATGCGAAGATTCAATGCAATTTCCCAAACACTGTCCATCCCAAACATTTCTCTCTCAGCTTCTTTGTCGAAGTTGCTTCAAGCCATTTGTTCGATGCTGATATAAACGATGGTTACTAACATAATTGGCAGTCACTGGTCTTGGTTCGAACTGTGAGTCGAACATGACTTTTGCCTTGGTCAGGTCCATACTGAGGCCTACTCGTCTGAGAGAATCATCCCAGCATCTTTTCCAACTTCTATATATGTTATATTCTTCCATATGTCATTCATTTACCTGAGACCTAATAAGTGTAAAGACTTGGCTGATTAGACTTATTAGTTTATTTATAACTCTCCTTCAATTTCTTTTGAAATTCCATCAGGAATTGCTCCAAGTATTTCTTGCAATTAAGGATTTTCATTGAAGTCAAGTAAATCTTGAAAATATTTTTCCAAGTTCAGTAACTTAATTAGCTTATTGTCAGTTTTTTCTAGTCAGTCGTTCATTTCATGTTATTTAACAAATTTAGAACTAGCTAATTCTCTTTTAAAATATGTATGAATATCATCCTGCTGCTATCTGACTGAGTGAAATATTGCAAGTCTCCTTCGTTTTCACAACCTGTTTTTTTTCCGCACATGAAATTTAGAATGCTGACAAGTGAAAATGTTAACGGAGAGACGTGCTTAAAGCGTGAGGAATTTTGTTCAGTAGGATTTATATTTTGAATCCTTTTTTAACTGCATTGTGTTGAATATGCAGCTCAGTGACGGGTAGACAGATGAACCGATAACCAGTTATCCAGGGTCTCTGGACCGTTTGGTACGGAATTCTGAAAAGATACTTTTTCGCTTGACATTAGACATTTTCAAAACAAACAAACAAAACAAAAATATTTTTTTATTTGTGGAAGTAGATAGACTTCGTTGTAATTTTTGACAAGTTTCATAATTGGGAAGAGAGCGGATCAGCTAGTTCACGTCATAAATGCACAGAAGCTCAGATGTTGAGCAAACTGAAAGAGTGCAATGTCAGAAATGAGCGTAGCAGTGAGCAATATTTATGAGGATAGGCTCATAAGTCGAGGTATATTATTTATATGTTAACTCATTGAGCCACTTTGGTTACAGCTTTGAGTGTGACTACTGCCAGAAAACATTCACAACAAAAGGCAACTTGACACAGCACATAACCTGGATGCACCTAGGGCGCGGCTATCAATGTCAATTATGCACTAAGGTTGGTTGGTGAAAATTGTTTCTATTCTTTTATTATGTAAATGTAACTCAAATTCAATTAGACATAATGAAACATCATACATCTCCGTCTTAATTTCCCTTCAACCGTTCCCTTCGTCTTTTGTGTCTTCTATCTAAAAAGTGAACAACTACCAAGTAAAGATGACACAAATTGTAATGCTATTTGTTCTGAATATCCCTTTAATTATCTAAAAAAATTATTGGAGATAAATAACCGGAGCACAGAATTCAAATAAAGATTAATTAGGGAATAGATACCGAGCGCCCAAACGAACTTTCGCATATGTTTCGGATCGAATATCGAGCCCTAAGGCAATCTATCTAAATTGGGCCTTTGAGCAGTTAAAACACATTTGTACACCGTGTGTATATGATAAATTCTTATGGAACTATAACAAAGAAAAAGAGAATGCATGAACAAAAAGTGCACTTTAAACAGTTCGTTTGTGACATTTGATAAAAATCATTACACTTTCGTTGATTTTTTTCTCAAGGAGTGTAATAATTATCTTAAGGGTGAAAAGCAATAAATTCATAGTTAAGCGATTGGGACCGTATTTAATAGAAGCAGAAGAAAGAGAAAAGAAGGTAGTATTAAAATTTTGTTTTGTTTTTGTGAAATCAGTTGCTGTTTAGCGCGCGGTAGGGGAGGTCGCTCGCACGCATCGCTAATTTTTTATCTTTCTACGTGTTACATAAAGTTCAAATTATAATATTATTAGTAATTACAATATAAAATGGATCCAGGAAAAGAAAATTTTTAACCCATGTCGGAATACGAAAATAATTCGAGTGAAAATGATCATTCTTCAAGTTGTGGGGAAAGTGATAGTGGGAGTGATATTGTGGTGCGCTCACAATTTGGCATAATGCAAATTTTGAGTGATAGTGATAATAGTGACGATAACAATTACTTTGCTGATACGGAGGATGTGCTGGACTGCGAAAATGACGATGTGACCTTGATTTCAGTTTTTGTTATAATTTTTGTTCACAATATATATTTCCATAATTTTCTTTGTATTTTATTATCTTTGTACAAGTTTTTATTAAGAAAACACCGAAAAAATTATTAAAATTGGATAATTTTTGGAAGAGATACAGTTTTTTTCGAGACAAGGGTAAATGACATCAGAAACAAAAGATTTCATTGGCATTTTAAGTATATATGAGTAAAAAACAATGGCACTAAAACGGTTAATGATAATTTATGTGCTTTACTCCAGCGGTTAGTTCTGTTCAATATCAACTTATGTCTTTGCACTAGTAGCTTCAGTGGAGATGCTCGGTGAATATGTGTAAATGTCTCATTGCTTGCAGGTGTTGCGTTTTAAGCGCCAGCTCAAACGACACATCAAAGAGAAGCATGAAACCCATGCAGAGCAGAAGGAAAATGTTTGTGAGGTTTGCGGCAAGGTGTTTTCTGTAAGTTTATATGAAGTTTCCAATGTATAATTAAATGTAATATTTTCTAATGGCTCACCAGATTCATTGTTGAACGGATCTGAAAAAACGTGATGGCGAAAAAGTATCTTTTTTGTATTAATGTTATCAACTTCTTCTAACAGAATGTTGTATCATCTTCGAAGCTGTCTCCAAGGAATGTCATCTTGGAATTTATTTATTTCAATAATGGAAATTGTGTGTGGGTTGTATTCTGTTGTTGGGAGGCGGAGTAGCAGATGATAAAATAAAACTTCAAAAAATAAATGTGCTGATTTTTTCCTATTATTAAAATGATAGTCTGTGATGTATATCTATATTTGTAAATGACATTGTATATCTACTCATTTCGTGGAACTTGACATTGTGAACTCTTATCTGAGACACACCGATCGTTTTAATGAATTATTCGTAGTTGAATTTCGCTTGTATTCACTAATGTAATAAACATACGGGCAATTTTGCATTAACACTTTGTTCTCTTGTTTATTCAGTTATGAAAGAAGTGGAAAAATTGCGGTAATCAAATATTTTCCTCCATATTTCCACGTGGGAAAAAGATTTTCAATTCTTCTAATTTGGAAGGTGGCGCTTCGATAATGATTCAATTCCTCTGGCTTCCCATTTTTAAGAGTTTCTGCTGTTACTTTTTCAGTGCATTTAGAAGCATTTGTTTATTTTACGTGCAATATGTTTGATAAAAATATGTTAAGTGATTAATAGGAACAAAACCAGAATGTTCCTCCCGTGGACGTTAATATTTACGAAGACGACTACAACACAATGACATTATCATTTTGATATATCTGAAATGTCTACAAAGGTGAAGACATTTCACTTTTATTATGTTTTCACTGATTCGGTATTTGTCTTGTTTCCGGCATTGTTCGGCACTTGTCACTTGCCTCACGGACACTTCAAAATTAAGCGGAGTATACAGATTGCTGTATATTATAAATAAAATAAATATATTTCAATATTGACATTGTTTGATTGTACTTTATCATTTGCTATTGTTTTACATACAATCCTTTGTGGGTGGACAACTGTATAAAAATTTGTTTTCATTGTTCTGTAATGGATGTTATAGTAAGAATTAATATTACAGCGCAGCAGGACCTTGAAGATACACCGTCGCGTTCACTCCACAGAGCACTACTGCTGCACCGCTTGCTCTGTCACATTCAAGTACTGTAGAGCGCTCGAGAGTCACAAGCAACGAGTGCATAAAATGAACGACTAGATGCGATGTTCACACTGAGATATAAGAATAAATATATTTTGTCCACAAAAATTGTTGTGTATTTATTTGTATATCATTGTCGTATTTATTTCTTTTAAGTCCCTTGTGGCAGGTGTAAATAATCTGTTTATAAAAGCTGTTTGGTTAATATATCAATGAACAACTTTCTTCAGAAATTTTCAGATAACATAATTTATCTAATGGTTGAAAAAGTGTGCTTCGTAATAAATCTCTCTATTACATTGTTTATCAACATTAATGATGTTTGTTCAGCCGTGCCGCGGGGCTTATTAATGACATTGTTTTAATGACATTGTTTCAAGCAGAAGTTTAATTACATCGTTAATTTAAAAGTAGTGTTTTGTTTCATCGCATATCTTTTCACTTTTGCCCAGATCATTTAAATTGTGTTTATTTTACATTCATATGGTGACAATCTTAATATCCGTATTCTCAAATTGGTGTATATTGTGCTTAGAACAATATTAAATAAAATTAAAAATAAAATTAATTTTTAATTTTTTTCACCAGCAACATTCATTAATTTTCCCGCAAAATTCATAAGTGTAAATCGGTATTTATCAGGTAACATTTTATGAAAGTCCCATGAAAGTAAGGTGTTAAAGTGATGTTATTAACCAAGTCTCAAGGTGTATTGACCATCAAAAATACATTTCTCCATTTCTTCCCTTTCTAGGTCTATTTAAACAATTTTCAGATTATAAAATCCGTAGTATTAATATTAATATAGATATGTCAATTGAAATAAATATTTAATCATTTGTCGAAGACCTTGAGATGATGTAAACATTATATTTTCTATATCTATTGACATATATTACTTCTAGTATGAAGTTACAATCATAGATATATATTTTTTCAGAATAATTCCTCGGTTATTATAATATTTAGTTCACTATGCGTCTTATAATGCGTTTTTTGCAGGACTGTGAATATCAATTCGTTTTAGTAAAATAATGCTGTAATACTGGTACTTATAACATTATTCATGGTGAAAGTTTCTTAAGTGAATATTTTCATTTTGTATATAGATTAATAACATGGTGGGTGTAATACAATGAGTCTTGTAAATAGTCCTGCAGTGATTGAATATAAATTTGTGCCAACCACATTTTAACTGTCAAATTCGATTGTTTACAAAGATTCTTTTTTGAAATGGAGTGGAGTATAACAACTGTAACCGAACGGTTGAATGATCATATTACACTCATTACCTGACAAAAAGCTCTTATCCAATGATTGAAAAATTGGCTATGTGAAGATATAAGATCCTACCTTTAGAAATTGTTAATATTATTATACCAAAATAGGTAAGAGAACAGTGTGCTTTGGTAGCAAACAAAACTGCTGTATTTGAAATAACGAGTGCACAATGAAATTTCCAGAACATCATTCCGAAAAAATTCTCACAGAATTATCGGTCCTTATTTTTAACAAGATGAAGAAGGTAAAAGAAGCTACGACTGTCGGTGACAAAAAGTATTGGACTATGAAAATTGATTGTTTTTGGCCTCAACATGTTGTTCCAACCAACAAGATGATACTATGCAAACACTAAACAATAGACCTGTTACTGGAAAATTTCGATGGCTTAGTCATATCGTACAATGATGATATAAACTGCCCGCCAAGATTGTGCTTAATATTACACTTAGATTAGTTTTATGTGGTTATTCTATCTTATTAAATCTTAAGTTTATGCCGAAAAACTGCAAACAATTAACAATGTAAAGTTTTAAAAACTGGTCAAGTACAAAAAGAACTCACACTGCGAGGCTTGCGTACACATTTGGGCACTTATATAGATTTTTCATTATGTAAATATATTTTCTACTATACCTTTTACACAAAGGCATAAAAACATGGTGCATATTTAAAACATTATAAGATCTAGGATAACTGCTATAGTTTTCTTGTAATGTTCTAGTCAGACTTTAATAAGCATCCAAATTTGATGTAGTTAAGATACAGTAAGTAAATTGTTCGATGAAAAAAAGAACAATTTTGTTTACAACTTTTTTCCACTTATCCTCTACTAATGAAGTTAGTAACATTTGATTTTTCGTGCCCTCATGGCGAAGTGATGCATAAACAAAAGAATAGACCCCACACCATTTTGAAAAAAATGTTACCAACTGTATGTTACTGGTTTCACAAACGTCCATCAGCAGGTACGCCATTCTCGTGACACCAGCAGCTGCCCTGATCTTGGTATGAATGTTCGTGATTCATGGACGTGTTCATGATATCGTTTCGTATTCATGTTATCATCCACACCCAATATCGACAAGTAAGATCACAATAGTCACGAATGTTATGAGATGGTACATTATTACATATCAAGTGGTGAGAGTGTATTATATGGGTCACAAAGATCATACGTATGTGAAAGTGTGCAAAGATTTAGAAAAGCGTGCAAGTTTGAGCGGTGTATTGCCAGAAATCGACGTCACTTCAAAAAAGAATTAAAATATCAATAAGGCAAGGATAAAAAAATTTCTAAATGGAAGTTGATTAGGTTACACTCCTAATCAACTTCAATTCAGTCAATCAGTTTTCAATGACTGTGAATAAGTTGATTCCAAGTTTTTAAATACACCATAATGAAGTTAATATTTTAATTAAAAAATAATAATCACATTTCCTAAGGCTGTAAAAAGTTGCGCATCTAAAAGTTTATTTTCAATAAACCATTAATTAAGACATTGTAAAATCCTCAATTTTGGTCACTGACTGAAAAGTTACTTGCGTAGGATAAAAAAAATAGTTTTGAGTATTTTATTTAACCTCTCTTTAATTCTTATATGGTTATTTTAAGTCGGCTAGGAAAAATATGTGAGTTAATAAGATATATTACCATGCCACATGTCAAGTTTTTATATTGCATATTTTTTGAGAAACTTGGCTGTTTGACAGACGGACCGAGTTATAACGGTTCTCCTTTTTAGTTTGAAGATGGAACCTTAAAAATCATTAAAATCTTAAATCACCAAGAAATCACACTACATATGTACCATTGTTATGTATGCCCTGTTGCCATGTAGTAACATAGACTCAATGAATTTGGGAAGGTCTTTTTGAAACTGTTTTTTAATGTCAAGTTTTTCATTGCATAAATGAATGCTTAGAGCTCTGAACAAATGGTTATCGTATCGGGTAATGTTGGATGAATTAGGTGGTGGCAGAATGCAGCTCCATTTCCTGTAATTTTTGACTAGTACATTTTGTGATGTGTGATCTAACTTTATTATGGAGAAAATAAACACTGTTCTTTGACTAATTACTTTGTTAGCTAGTACATGTAATTGCTGATAGCAAGCAACTCCCAATGAATAATAAACTTGCTATTAAAACAGAAGCCCGCATTGACCTTCTTCCTGGTATTCATGTTTAATTAAGGTTTGGTTATTGAAAAGCTTATTTTTCCTGTAGAAAGTTCGAAGCAATAATGTATATAATTGACTTGTGTAACCAACTTCTCGTCACCAATTACTAATTGCTTCAGTCAACCGAAGTTACTTTTGTTGTCAACAATGGTTGACAACAATGAACACCTAAAGAAGAAGAGTCCATATTTGATGTTGTTTAAAATTAATTTTCTTTGATGCAACTCTCTTGAATGCATAAAACTGACTTTCATTAACAGAGCGGACTTTGACTTTTAATTAAAATTTTTGAACTTTTGACAACTCGTGGCTTATTAGCAAAATTAAAATTTAATATAGATTTTGTTAATATACTCGATGTTATAAAATGTATTATTTTTGTTTTAAAAAATATTACAGAGTTTGTTTCATTTTAAGTCATTATTGCTTGCACACGACCTGGTGGAAAAGCGAAGACATAAACACATTTGCTTATAGTATGTTAAGAAGGTGTGCCCTTGCCGCAACTGAATAATCAAATTTTCACCTTTTTAATCTCGGATTAAATCATAAAATAAGAAAAAATTATGCTATTTAATATGAAGGGGAGGGGGTTTACAAAGAAAACAAATTATTTAGTGATCTAATGTCATTCAGGATTGGAAATTAAAAATGTTACATTGAAAATGAAAAATACAGCAATTTCATTATAATAAATGTCTTTTATCCACTAACAAATATCCTTTCTTGTATCTAACTTATTTTTAATGTAAATTATATATGCAAATGTATATTAGTTTTTGCATTATTGTTAAATGGTCATAGCTTAAAGTGCAACTGGTGTATGTCACACACACGTTCATTTCCAATTTACTCTGAATGAGAATGTTAAATTGAGTCATAATATCATTTATATTGTTAACTAGCTTTTCAAAGCGGCTTCGCTCGCATTGTTATGGTTACAATGTTATAGGGAGAAATTAAAACCTGCAGCGCCATCTAGAATGATTGAGGGAAATGAAATAGTAAATCTTTACTTTTGTGACTTTATAATGCAAATGTCAATGAAAACAAAACTATTTCCTCCAATTTAGGGTTTAAAGGGAACGGGTCTGTTCCTACTTTGTACTTGGATTGCAGCGTTTCAAAAAATCATGTCAATCGATCGCTTCATTTTTCCTTTTTCAGTTTCGAATAAGGATATCCCGAAAAGAACGAGATTTCTAGGGATAAAAGTAGCCTATGTCATTTCCCAGCCCGCCAACTACCTGGGTGTGAAAAATTACATCAATCTTGCGTTTATAATGTTAGTTAGAATACTTCATATCACATTTACATCTTCATTTTACCACCAGGCAGATAGCCGTATCAACACGTGCGCTTTCTGTTTTATCAGTTATTATTTATATTGCTGTGTGTAATGTAGATAGTTGTACATTTAGTGTTTGCACATGTCCAGCGCTGTGGAGCAACCTGTAAGTTAGACGTGGGGTTTATATGATAAAGAAATAAATAAAAAATTATATTAAAATTTCAGTGTATATTTTAAACAAAGCAAAGAGATGTAGTTGGACAAAATCTATTTTATCTAGTAACGGCTATCGGCGTATGCTCTTTCTCAAAATGAAACATCATCAAAAGAAGAAAACGACATGTTGTAGCGCTCACACCTATATACAATGAGTACGTATAATGTCTAAACTTATGCTAGCCGTTTACTTAAATATAAGAATCTTCAATCAGGTGTATTGTCAATATATTTGAACCGTATGCAGCTGCAGGTTCTGATACTGTTATAAGTCGAAGAATGTTTCATGATAAAGAAGACTGCGATCATTATAAATTTGTGTTAACCCTGAATTGCTCACTCTGTGATGTAATATTCGTTTAAAAGCACATTGGTATTCTACATGCGAGCCTCCAGCAAAAGAATGGCATGAAACTGCAAATTTAGTTGCAATAAACAAGTTGGGGTTAATTAGGATATGCGCTGCGCTGTGGATGCCACAAATGACTGTTTAAATGTGTTTAAACTGACGATTAAAATTTAAGAGTTTTCCAACTACTTCCGTCAAGTTGCAGCGCATTGCCTTTACAAAACTATTATCAAAATCCGCGCACGATGCATACCCCCTGACAGATTATTAAATTCTATCGATTACTTCCAATATATCTAGAACCTTGAGATTCAGAAACCTATATTCCACATTAGAAAGTATTTCTATTACATATACTGTAGTGTCATGTATATATACATAGCAGCAAAAATGAAGAAAAATGGTGAGTTTGTCAGAAAACTTCAAAATCTTGAAAAATGAAGATATGCCTGCGGTTATTCTAAAAGGATGTGTATAAAAATGCACGGCATTTATAATTATATTCTAATATATACTAAACTAACTAGATCTATGAACATGTTTTGTCTAATCAATGGCCGGAATAAAAAAAATACAATACAATCAGATTAATTTAACGACCTGATTTGGAACATACTCCTTACAAAAAAGTTATAATAATTGCGAAAACAGAGTCCACTACGTACACTTATTACTGTTATACAAACACCAGACAGATCGTCTTTGAAAAACGACTTTCCAATTTTCCAGTAAATTTTACCATCACATTACGGTTAACTGTAAATCAATTTCCTTTCAAGTTTTTGAACAACTTTTGTTTTGTTTTTTGGTAGATTGTATTTTGATAGATATTTAAATAAAGAAACGATTTCATGAAAATAGATGAAGGCGAAATCTTGAAAATAATTTTAAGGGAGCTGATCAATCTAATTGTTCCACTGTTACTGGAAGCATACCTTTATTTTCTTTTGTCATTAATGTAATTTAAACCAATGTGGATTCTTCAGAGGAATTATTAATTTCTGAATTAATTGGAATTAATTCGCAATGTGCCCAGTAATCATGCGTTTGCCATATTTCTTATTTTTGCTAAGCTCTAATCAGAGTAAGGTAGTAATGCTAGCTGTGCATTTTAATTAAATATCACAAGTGAGGTTTAAATTAATACTCGTTTAATTATATCATCATTTAGTAAACTAATAAATAGTATATTTGTTTATTTGTATAAAGTTACGGAACTATTAAAGTTTTAACCTTTTGAAAGCCAAGTGTTTTTCTAAAACATGTGTCAAAAATCATTGACATATGTCAACAGAAGAATCTGTGAGGTGTCACATTATAATGATATGTATATAATAATTACAACATTTTGTTTCATACGAAAAAAAATATTGTTGTAAATAACCATTGAGGTTACAACTTATTTTCAAATATTGAATATATTTGGCTTTAATTTTATAGAAATTCATTATTGACAATTAAATGAAACTATGTGATGTAGTATTATTTCCACTTTCTTTAAGTTCTTTATCACGACCTAGGTTTCGTTGTGTTACATCTTCAGGTGGGCTATTAGCAAAGAATCTTTGCTAATATCCCACCTGAAGATGTTGTAATACAACGAAACCTAGAAAGTAGAAATAATACTACATCACATAGTTTCATTTAATTGTTATTTTCAAATATTTGTTACTGTACACACAAATTGAATGAAAACTCAAATCAAAGTTATGTTGAAGATTAAATTGTCTGTTTCAAATAAGTACGTATAAATTCTAATTCGCATCACCTAACAACCAGATAACGTGACAAACCGTGTTGTATTCTGTTGCACTACAACATTTTTAAATTCATTTTTTAATTCCTGTTCCTATCTTAAGGAAGATCTTGAGAACGAATATTCTGATTTAACTTTTCAGCAAAATATATCGTAAGCACTGAATGAGTGTTTTTAACGAAGTGAAATAAGAAGAAAGTAATTTCAACTTTTTTCAAACGTTCGCATTAAAGGTATCTCGGGGTGATAAGCTCTGTGAACTGTGAAATGTTATTTGTCTCGAATTCTTGCAGTATTTCAACGTAACCGCCATCGGCCATTGAAATGTTGGAATACTCCAATAATGGAACTCTAGTTACATTTAGAATGTTGTACTTATCGACAAAATTATTCCCTTGAGCAGGAAGCGGTATAGCGTGACTCGATTAAACATTTGTTGGGACAAATTTGATAAAGTGTGATGGTTATAATATTACACGAGGGAGATATTGAAATAATATGTTCATTTTCATCCGCATGTATATAATAATGTTAATAAAATGACAAAATAACAAACACAAATTTACTATCACATTTTTTATACCTGTTATTACCACAGTTGCATATATATTGTGATAATTTCAAATAAATTAAGTATTCTAAAAATTTATCTTGTTGTGAGAAGCCATTGACTACAAATAAGAATAGCCAGGATCTTCGAAGGATTGGCCATTAGACTCATCGTTCTGACCCAAGATAGTCTATTTCAACAATAGTCTTTACAAACGCTATATTCTTCTTTATTTATGTTTTACATAACACTTCTCCCTTGGTCATACAAGTTTAATTTACTTAAGGAAACTTAAAGCATTGCTCATTTATCAACAAATAAATACACAATAATTTTCATCAAAAATTATTTATTTTTGCATCTAAGTGTACAGGCTGTGTTAGTTTTAAATCTGATACACTAGTCACATAGCCTCTCGAGTCCGGAATGATGCTTGTCCGCAAGCGGCGCACAAGCATCGTTCGTATAATGTGGCCTCAGCTGTAGCGGTAAAAATTAAAAAAGACTATTAGAGAGTCTAAATGGATGTCGGTATGTCAATGATTGGGAAAAGATGTGAGGTATATAGGCACATTATTCAGCTGAACTAAACTCTTGTAAAACATATATCTCACTGGGTACGTTTGTAGTAGGACTCAATTTATGTAGCTTATATAAGCAGAATTTGGTCACATTCGGTCAACACTCATTTACATGTAGTGCATGAAAGTGCTGTCATCGTCGATCCCACATGAGGCTGCTATTTAACAACACAAAAACAGTTAGCGCAACACAAAAACATAAAGAGCGAGGATCATTAGATCCATTCGAAGATTAGTTAAGAAACATTACATTCTCGGGTGCTCAATATCATGCAGCAGTCAGCGTGAGCCGCAACTGTTTGACGCGTGCGAGTAGGCACGCCTGACGGTGGCGCAAAGCTTCAAGTTCATGCTCCTCGGCTGCAAATCGCTGACAGAGAGCCACCGCCTCGCGCAGTATCACCACTTTAGGAGTGCGTTTCTTATTGCGTGTCGATGGTACCTCATACTTCAGCTCATCGAAGAGATTCTTCAAGCCGGTGCGTCGTTGCCGCTCTATGTCATTGAGTAGCGACCGTTTTTCTACATTTCCAGCACCTGAGTTGGATTCAGGGTAGAGGTGTGCGCGCTTGATAGGCGAGCGTAGACCATGACGTGAGGGCTGACGGCCATGCTTGCAGGGTGTGTGCAAACGTGACGCGATGGGAGTGTCACGTTTGCATGCTGCACTACGCTTCCTAACCGGCGTAGTGATTCTCCGACCGCCGTTGTTGCGGTACACCGCGGGTCGTGCCGGTTGCGTATTAATGGACTCATCAGTGGGGCCACTGGACTGCGGCCTAGGCTGACCTGTCCTGCCCAGCAACCGCTTTTGATATAGAAATCTCAATTAATATTATTTGTCTGTGATAATATGACCTATTTTGAATTTTGTTGGTGACATTTGATTATTTACTTCAAATAAAATGCAATATATTCACTAGCTACACTATTTAGGTGTATAACAAGAAAGAAGAAGAGTGGACATAAACGGGGGCATCTACTGTAAAGGGACAACTCCCGAACCCCAAGGTGGCAGCCCTGTCAAAGCACTCTGAGATTGTGGACTAATAACTTGTGAGTTCTTAAATTCCCTTTATTAAACAAACAGAAATCCAACATTTTTGGAAGTTTTAGATGTTGGAACATAAAGACCAATGAGAGAAGCAAGAAAACTAAAGTAGATAATTAAAGAAATGTTGACATAACAAGGTGTTGGGACTAAGCGAATTTCATTAGGAAGATTTAAGAGAGCTGAAAATCCAGGCAGAAGTGAGCTTTTTGCTTTCTGGGTGACCAAAGGTGGAAGTTGCAAGGAGCAGAATGGGATTGGTTTGAAATAGTGGGCCAGGAAAGAACTTCTAGAGTGGTATTCTTTTTCTGTTAGAATCTTAACAATTCCTTTTGAAGATGAGATCAGGAAGATCATAGCAGTACAATGGTGTGCTCTTACAGGGACTTTAGAGGGTGTGAAAAAGCATACCTTTAAGCTTCTCTGAACAACACTCTAAGTAACCTTATTCACAACCCAAAAATACCATAATTCTCATGGATGACCTGAACGCCAAGGTTGGAATAGACAGTGAGGGCCTTCAACATAACATAGGCAGACAGGGACTCGGAGAATGCAATATAACAGTGAGATGTTCATCAATTTATGTGCAAATCATAATCCAGCCACTGTGGTAACAGTCTTTCTCCAAAAGCAATGTCACAAAAAGTTATCTGGGTGTAACCAGACCATCAAATAGAAAATGAGGTTGATAACATCGCATTTAGCAGGACGGGGTGAAGATCATTGTAAGATGTCATTGGAAGAACAGACAAGGTGTGGATTATGAAATACATCATCACCTAGTGACTGGAGTATTTCAGTACAGGATTGCCACAGGTGTGAATAAGTTTGGAAAATAGAGTAGGCTCTATAATGTGGCTAAACTGAGTGTTCTGGAGATCACAAAATCATTCAAGCTGAAGTTAACTAACCGCTTTGAGACCATAAATATAGAGGAAAGTGAAGGCAACAGCAAAAGGTAAATAAAAGGTAAACAGACAAATATCATCAAAGTTGTACCATCAAAGATAATAAGAAATACCAGGTTGCAGAAACTGTCTAAAGAAAGAATGGATGACGGATATGACGTAGGAAATTATAGAAAAGCGGTGACAGATGGAAGAGTTCATTGTATCATCAACAAATGAAAGATGGGAACAATAAGTTGGACATAAAAATAAGGTATGGAGAGCTGAATTGACAGGTGAAGAGAAGTGGACATTGTATTAGTTCTGTAAAACCAGCAGTTATTGAGGTCAAGTTGGCTCTAAAGCAAATCAAAAATAGGAGATCTACAGGGCTAGACAACATCCAACCAGAAGCTTTCAAGGCTGAAGGCATTAGCAACGAATGTTCAATAAGTGAACAGATCTTAATTTAATTTTTCACAACTAAATGAAACTATGTGATGAAGTATTATTTTATTTCTACTTTATTTCAATTCTTTATCACAACCTAGGTTTTGTTATATGACAACATCTTCAGGTAGGCAATTTGTAAAGAATGCCTACCTGAAGATGAATGCCACCTGAAAGACAAATAGCCCGCCTGAAGATGTTGTCAAACAAAGAAACCTAGGTTGTGGTCAAGAACTTAAATAAAGTAGGAATAATTCTACATCACATAGTTTCATTAAGTTGTGAAAAATTAAATTAAAATGTTTTTCTACGAAACGAACCCCAAATATATTCAATATTTGAACAGATCTTACAAAAGAAGTGTGATGGAATCAGTCAACCCTTAGAGTTAACAAGGTATTATACCCTGAGATATCTACATATCTGTTGCAAGGGAGGAAAATGACCCTTAGGGTCGACGGAATTAGTCAACCGTCAGAGTCAACACAGTTATACCATGAGAAACTTTCGTACAGTGAACTTGTTTCTGCGCTCTAACAAGTTGTAGTTTGTTATTATTTTTCTAAAAATCCTAATAATATTGACAATATGTATGTGACATTGTACCGTAAAACTTCAAGACCAGCCATCTTTGGTATTATCTGACAAATTCCTGGTGCAGATTTTGGTGGCTATGGACAATCTGGAAACTTTCATCAATAAACCAGTATCTAAAGACATTGCTAAAGCTTTTATCAATATACATAGAAAACCTATCAAAACCTGAATTGCTGCAGAAGCATACAGGTGACTTTACTCACAATAACAATGAATGCTTCAATTTTTACTATGGCAAATTGCACCTAATTTTTTAAATAGTACATTATTTATCTACGATAATATTCAATGAAAGTACACAGTACCGCCTAAGCCCCTGTGATCTGAGTATTACAATAGCTACAAATGGAATTGCTCCTAATCTGCATCAATATTGTACCAAAATCGATAAGTGTATCTTACTGATGTCTGTACGAGCAGTTCATTATAATGAAGCTGTTGTGGGTCTAGAAATATCAAAATCTTAACAAAACCCAATGGCAATGATGAGGGGGAATCTTCCACGGACCTGACATCAATTATGTAAGTATAACAAATTGTAAAGTAAAATGAAACTTTAGTTGAAACTTCAGCTGCGGTTTACCAGTCGCAGCATGAGTTTCAAGGAAGGCAACTTTGTTGTTACTATTATTATTTGTTGACAAAACACAAACAACTTAATATGTGTTGCCATTTCATGTTAATGCTATGCTTAAGTTAGGTGTTTCAGTTTTAATAGGTTGTAACTATCTATATGTTTATGAAATTAGTTAGAAATAGTGTTAGTAACTATCTATACATGTTTATGCATGAAATTAGTTAGAAATAGTGTTAGTAACTATCTATACATGTTTATGCATGAAATTAGTTAGAAATAGTATTAGTAACTATCTATACATGTTTATGCATGAAATTAGTTAGAAATAATGTTAGTAACTATCTATACATGTTTATGCATGAAATTAGTTAGAAATAATGTTAGTAACTACCTATACATGTTTATGCATGAAATTAGTTAAAAATAGTGTTAGTAACAATCTATACATGTTTATACATTATGCAAACATTCATCAAAAATATTAAAGAAAAAAGTTAACAAGCCCATAAGGCATGATGAAACGAACATTGTCTGCTTGTAATAAAACATAAAAGAGTATATCAGCGTAATATCTGCTTGTAATAAAACATAAAAGAGTATATCAACGTAATATCTGCTTGTAATAAAACATAAAAGAGTATATCAGTGTAATATTTGCTTGTAATAAAACATAAAAGAGTATATCAGCATAATATCTGCTTGTAATAAAACATAAAAGAGTACATCAGCATAATATCTGCTTGTAATAAAACATAAAAGAGTATATCAGCGTAATATCTGCTTGTAATAAAACATAAAAGAGTGTATTGGCGTAATATCTGCTTGTAATAAGACATAAAAGAGTTCATCAGCAAAATATTTTGGTATATTATAATTGTGGTTATATTTATGTTACGATATTACATACTTATGTTTACTTTATGATTTTACATGTTATTTTGTAGCTACATTGGAATTGTACATGTATTGGTTCGTACGATGTATTCCATTGATATTACGCAGCGCAAAATATTACGAGTGCGCATTGATTGTTTATTCATTGGAATTATCTTAGGTAAAATATTGTGCACAAATTTAAAAATTATAATTATAAATATCCGCTTGCCACCAACTATTTGTTTTATAACTTTTATCGTAAATGTTTCACCCTCTTCACTCACTGCTTAAAATTAAGTGGTGACTCACCTTCGAACGTCGTTTCATGTGCGACTCATATGTCTTACTAAAGGTGATGTTGACGGTGCACGGCTTGCACTTGAAGGAGGAATTGTGGTTCTGATCTCTTTGCCTCCTCTCCTCCAGCTCCTGTAATCGCTGGGCCTCTGTCAAGTTCAGCAGATGAATGTGCTTGAACACTTCGATTGAACTGTTTGTAGTTTACGAGTTTATCTCTGCCGATGTGTACACACACACACACATACATTATACATATGTGTATACATATATGTATGTGTGTGTATGTGTGTGTATGTGTATATATATGTGTATATATATATATATATATGTATATATATATATATATATATATATATATATATATATATATATATATATATATATATATATATACATCGTATGTATCTACACAAAAAATCTATCCAAAATAAAATGTTCCATGAAATCTTCCCATTAAGTGGCCTGACACCTTAATCGAGAACCCACTTGAATATTTAGCCAGGAATGCTAAAAAGTAGCTACATTGGAGTTAAACAGTGAGAGGAAAAGCAAACGAACTGATGGGTGATAAAGAAAGCGATACTGTCACCAATACACCACTATGTACAGCCACTTTCACTGTCTGATATCATTTCCATTATTCACAATATCCCTAAGTTACATTAATTACATATTTTTCATGATTGTATATAAAGAATATTTGCTTACTACTTCAAAACATGACTCACCTTGAAGATTTTGCATTTCAAGACCTATCACATCTTTATGCTCCAACCCACACATATCAATTTCACTGTCATGAGAATTATTTCCGTTTTCATCACAAATCTCATCTTCAGCTAAACTGATTGCTGCATCCGGCAGTGAAATGCATGAGATAACTTGTGTGGTTTTTAAAGTCAGACTATGATTTTCTTCATTAGCCTGGGTTTGCTCAAATTCAGCCTTGTTACATTTCATTTTCGGTGAGGAGGAAATGCACATGTCAATTTCACTGGCATGACTGTGATTTCCATCTTCATCACAAATCCCGTCTTCATATTCCAATTTCACCGATAAACTGACTGCCATATCCGACGGTGAATTACATGAAATAACTCGTGAGGTTCTTGAAGTCAGACTATGATTTTCTTCACTAGCCTGTGTTTGCTCAAATTCAGCCTTGTTGCATTTCATTTCCGGTGAGGAGGAAAATGTTTGCTTTTTTTCGTCACTGTAAATATGTTGTCGAGGCAAACATCCTCAGTGAAAATACTGTTTTCATGTTCTGGTTTCACTGACGAATCAATTTCTATATCCGGTGGTATGTTGCAAGATATAACTGAGCAAACTCTTGCACTCAAGCCGTGCATCCTTTTGGTAGTCTGGATCTGGTCCCAGACCATTTGCTGAGATGTCTGAAAAAATGAATATCAGCAAAAGAAGGATTGGAAGAAAGTATTTTCAGATTCCCGAGACCATTCTCAAATTTTTGTGGTGTCGTTATTTCATGAGGTGTTGCAGTTAAAATTAAAAATGTAATTTGTCCTTTCCAAGTTGATAACCATAAACAGCAGTAATTATATTCTTTATATTTTCCTCATTTGTTAAAAGAATACAATATTAACAGTACGTACAGTCTTTGTGAAATACAACTTCAGTTCAATTGCAAAAATTGTTTAGCAAAGGACACTTCAAGTTTACTTTAAAAAAAATTGTGTTGAAGTTGTTAAGTGTTCTTTATTTTATACATATTTTTAAAAGGGAAAATCAAAATGAAAGTGATTTTTCAAAAAATTTGAAGTTTTATTTTAAATAAGCCAAAATCAGATACAGGTCCGTAAAAGATGTATAATGAGTGCGGTGGATTATATTGATATTGGTATCTATATAATTTGTGGTAAAACATCTGTTTTACCACAAATTCTATATATACCAACATCAATAGTGGAAAATCACTGGAAGGTTCCTGGATACATCAATATGCTGCATGTGTGGCAGAAGCATAGTGTTAGAGTTGGTAAATAGAATATATAACAATTTAGAACAGTATTTTACAATTTTTGTTTCAATTCATTATTATTTTATGAATAAAAGAAGAAAAACACATTGATTTTAAAAAAAAAAGTGATATCATAATGTAGAAATTAATTTAATGTTTTAAACAATACAAAAAGATTTAAAATTTTCTTTTCACATTTTTATAACAATTATTCAAACATTGAATATATTTGGCGTTAATTTTGTAGAAATTCACTATTGATAATTAAATGAAACTATGTGATGTAGTATTATGTCTACTTTATTTAAGTTCTTTACCAGGACCTAGGTTTCGTTATATTACAACATCTGCAGGTAGGCTATTAGCAAAGATATTTGCTAATCTATTAGCTTTAAGGCTATTAGCAAAGATCTTTGCTAACAGCCCACCTGAAGATGTAATACAACAAAACCTAGGTTGTGGTAAAGAACTTAAAGAAAGTAGAAATAATACTAGATCACGTAGTTTCATTTAATTATCAATTATTTAAATAAAAATATTTACTATCTAATAACTGAAACAAAAATGTGAAGGACGTTGTCGAATTGGTGTGTATGTTATAATTTTAAGGTTAAATGCATAATACATTAATATATATATAATAGGCAATGAAGATTGGCCCGTTGAGACTGACAATTTGTAAAGTGGGCTTATGGACCCATAGAGAGTCCACGTCAGCAAAAAAAAGTATAGGTGTCCATGATATGTAAGTGGGAGTCATTGTGGACCTCATTTAGACACGACAAGGCATTCCATAAATGGCATAAAACCACTAAACACGGGTTGTGTGTACCATAGAGGTATAATTAAATTATTTCCTATGTCATAATTTATAAAAAAGCATCAGCATACGTTGTGTGCTACGTTCATATGTAGATTTTTATAAGTTATCATATCAGCAGCAATGCATTGTACAAACTATACATATTTTTTCCTTTTTTAATATCGTTCATTCTACAGAAAAACACTATCATAATGAGCAGCACTCTCAGCTGTGATGAAAATATCTGGTAATATTTTCAGGAAAATTCAGTATTGGACATGCAGGGAGTTCACAGATAAAAATATCGGCAAAAATCTGAAAAAAAATCATGCTAAGAGGCAACAATTTTAGTAACTACCAATTTAGATTAATATAGAACAAACCAAAGAACAAGTGGGATTACTGACCCAAAGCTCGTCGAAACAAGGACTGCGGTATTTTTCAAACTGTATCTGAGAAAAGAAGCAGTACTGCTGACAATTAAGTAAAAGAAATAAAGACTTTCATGAGATTTGTTACCACATCCTTCTTAGTCACGTGACCTTACACCATTAAATTTTCACTTGCTTCACTGAAATAAAGCTGTTTTTTAATATAAACAGCTTAATGTTATTATATTTTATTTATTTAGAAAGAATGACACTATGATAACTAATGAATCACTGCCGGACTAATTAGAGCATCCGTAACCAATATTTCTCAGTGAAATCGAAGATGATACCTGACTTTGTAGCTTAAGTAGTGAGGCGTTTGTAAGTATTCTATTGGAAGTTCGTGCTGTTTCCATGAGTCTTAGCGCATTTACGACACGTTGACGACACCACACGCATATGCTTCTACTGGCCTTCAGTGAGTCCTGAAATGGAAGGTAATACCCGATTAGTGTAGTCAGTCTGTTATCTATTAGACTAAGTATTTATCTTTATTTTTCTTACTCCCTAATGGTTGATGAAGCGCACAAGGTATAACTTCGTCTGGCTTAATTTTAGCACTGCCAATTACCAATTATTTTAGTTTCTACAAGACGCTCTAATTAGTTTTTAGATATTTAGATGCATTTTCTTACAGGAGTTGCTCTATAAGAAAACACGTTCAAGTATAGTTCCACATAATAATTTTATCTTTTTCTTTTTAGTTTTTCACTTTGTCCATGCTAATATTATTTTGAAAATACAGTGGATTTCATTTATTATGACCTTGGCTATAGCAACCATTTTTCTATAGCAACATTAAATTTCAGTCCCTTAGATCTGCGGTATTTGTTTTTTCATTTTACAGAACAATTGTTGCATAATAACCCTTCTGTCCGAAGAATGAAGAGACCGTCTTTTTACAGCACTCCGTCCTTTCTTCATCTATGTAGACAACTTTTCAAAAGGAAACACCCACTGTACAGAATGTTTCTTTGTTTCACCATAAGGATGTCAAATACAGCACTTTAATAACCTCCATTTTTTAACATTTCACAACACAAATTAGTGGTGGTGTTTTGGCTTTTGTAAATTGTTTGCATAAGCCAAAGAGCACTGAAGTTATCTTCGATAATCACTGTCGAGAGATGTCCCTTGTGCATATTGTCACTGAGATTTGTACAACCACAATTGAACTCATTAAACCAGTTGTAAATAGTAGTGCGGGATACAGAGTCATCTTAAAATGCCAAAAGAAGTAGATTGTGTTGTTGATTGAGACCACAACGAAAGTCATAAAAAGAAAGGAGACTAAAATTTTCTCATATCAAATTCATCTTGGTGTGATTTTCATAATTTTGAAATTGCTGCCAATTCGTGAAAAAAATTTACAAATTTAAACAAAGTACCTCCACGGATTACCAAAGTTTGATTTTTGAATTTATTTATTTATTACTATTATTACAAATGGTCAGACTTAAAAATTTTCAGTGCTGCTCTCGTGTGTTTAATTTTTTCTTCTAACTACATATACATATGGAATATTGTTTGCTGTACCTTCATCATGTCCTGATCTATAATGAGCTGTGTCAAACTCATTGAGAGTATAGTCTTAATAGAGTATGAATTTATGTGCATTTTTATAAAACGATGATTTGTCAATTAATTTTTGTTAAATAAATTGCCATTTATGTGTGTCCTCAAATTTAAAAACTGATTAAGACGGACGTTTTCACTTTTGAGCGAATGCCTTTATTCTCAACATTTTTATGGAATTTCTCAGTAAGAATAATTGTGTATTGTCAATAAAATAAAATATCTAAAGGATATCAAAGCATAAAAATTAAAAAATTTCAGCAGTTGAAAAATTGTTACAAATAATCATCAATTGGAGTCAATTTTTCTTCCAAATTGATTTTTTTTAATAAAATAATTGCGACCGAATCCCCCTTTTAAATATGTCAGGTTTAAGTACATTCTTTCATTTAAAAAAAAGAAAAATTCGCATGTTCACTAAACTGAACTTTTTACAAAAAACATATATCAGAGAATTTAAGTTAATGGCCAAACGAATCCAAGAAAAATACAAATAATTTATTTAAGTATAATCTCATTTTCTTTCTGGCATACATAACTGTACACAAACAAACATTACTTACCACACATTTTACGAGTTCGATAAAAAACATTTGAAATATTTTTTTTGAGATCGGATAGAGTTTCACTTCAGCTTTATTTCGAAGGCAAATACTACAGAAATCGTTATCCGCTTTCATTGCGTCCATTAAAGTTTCAACAGACATTTTTATATTTTGTTTTTATTATCACAGAATGTAGAGAGCACAAGTGCGTAAGTTGTAAGTAAATTAATTCGTACAATAAAACATAAACGTAAGTGTCACACGCTCTTAATAATTAAATGTGTTCCACAAGTTTCGTTGATGGCACTTGAAATTGATATGTTCATGGCACTTGAAATTGATGTCAAGTGTCAATTTGACATTTGGGACTAAGGATGTGCTACATACTACATCGACATGTATCGATAAATGAATTCAAGTACTCAAATACTTTTGTTTCAATATCAAGTACTTTGGTATCAAATTATTTTTTCAAAATTTATTGAATATCGAAAGAAAGTATTTGGATTAAATTCTGAATGTTAATTTCTTAAAAATACCATAATCTTGCTGCATAAAAAGAAACATGTGACTAAAGATGTAACGATATATAATAACAGCACTTTTTATAATAAAATAGTGGTGACTACCTCGATAGTAGCTTGACCGAAGTCTTTTCTGAAATTATTGATGGTAAATATTTCGATAAACAGAACAATGACTATGGAATTAAGATGCTTTTATATAAAAAATATATTTGTAAATTAAAATTATTATCAATAATATTATTGTTCTTAATGTCTCTTATACTAAAACAAATTCATTTAATAAAGATATATACATATTTAAAATATTCGATTGATTAAATATTGTCATATTTTGTATATTTTTTATTGTAATATATATCATAGACACTATAATTAATATTTGTATTTTTGAAGTGTCATATCAATACAATTCAGGATAATAAGGCCATGTCTTCAAGAAACAATTTAGATAGAAACCTACATTTTATTATTAATGTATTTCAGCCCTGCCGAGCTGTTCTGAGACTAAACATATGTAAGTTACGAAGCCAGGATCTAGTATTCTTTAGAATTCTTCGCTTCGCTTTTAGTTTCTATCTCACGTATTAAAATTTATCATTTTATGAAAAGATACACTCTAAACGTTTGATTACATATGGGTTTATCATTTTAATATCAAACTGACCGTCTTATCCAATTATATGATGATATGAAAACATGTTCATAACTAACGTCAATTAATAATTTGCAATTAATTTTGAGGTTTCATAACCACCTGGTGATAAAATTTAATGAAAAAAGCTAGGAAAAAGTAATCATTCTTAAAAGTCAAATAATATAAGTTGATAACAATTACAAAAATATAAGATCGGTTCAATTTTCGAGTTAAATATATATTTTAATATTTTTTTAGGAAGACGACGTTAGTAGCTGGTATGCACTATTCACCACAGTTTAATAATAATATTTATTGGAAACGTGTAGAGAAAAGCAATCAGATATTTTGATTGGCCATATTACCCTAAATTAAATTATCACGATACGTATAATAGGTTATGTTTTGAAATCTAATTCGGTTGAAATGATTTTAAAAGTTGGCAGCACTGGTGTAGCGCAAATTCCCGTACTGTAGTCAGAACCCGTTTGAGCCGTTAAAGTGTTACTAACTATTAAAATAATTTTTCCCTGAAAATTATTTAAAACCCCCCCCTGATAACAAACCAAAACCCTTTCAAATCAGTGATCTATTATCTTTATGTAATTGTAAATTTAAATGTTTTTTGTTCTCATGACAGAAAATAACATTTTGTCAATAATGAACGAAATGAATTTATTTAAAAAAAAAATAATTTTCTTAACAGTCAGTCTTTTTATTTTACATTATCAATTTTTCCCTTACAAAGAATATACGGCATAAGTTCAGTTTACCAAAAATGTAATTTTCCCAGTTTTTTCTATTTTAAATGAAAGAATATACATAAAAAACGACATATTTAAAAAATAGGGCTCGGACGATTATTTCATTATAAAAAATTTATTTCAAAAATGCTCTTTCTATTAAGAAACGCCTGTCAGTTGGCCGTTAAACATAAATTTTATAGTTTAATTTTACGCGATTCTCTTTGCACATTTAATATTTTTATTTTTTGAGTTTTTTTTATATATCAATACTTACAAATACTGTGTTTGAAATCACGAATAACGGCAGTTTAGTCGAAATATTTACAACTTTTACTTCCTTGTCAAAGTGCACTTTTGTATGGCAACTTATTTCAAATCACTCGTCTTCCATAAAATAGTCGAGACCGAGCCCTACTTTTAATTGATACTTCGTTTTATACTTATATTCTTTCAATTAAAGCAAAAAAATTAGAGAAATCACATTTTCGCTAAACTGAACTTGTTCTGGATATACTGATCACCTATAGAAGACATGATTTGTTTAGAATCACTTATGGGATTCGTTACCGGTCTGCATACTTATTCATTATTTCAGATGTAAAATGTAAATTATGGATACTTGTCAATGTTCTACTTATTTCTCTGCAGTTATAAGATTATTCTTGTTATTCTATATGGTGTATAATATGCTAATAAAGATAACTGATATGCTTATAGAGATTATAAATATACTATTAAGACATAAATGGTAAATCACGTAAAATATTGTGTGTATTCTCAAATTTTAGTACAATTTTTCAACAGTAAAGATAAAAATGTACTGTGCTCATGTCATAATATCCGAGTTGATATGTGATTTTTGTAAGTAATAATTTTGGTCAGTCATAATTATCATATCACTAGTCCAAATTTTTTCTTGTACCACAAAACAAATTTTACAAACCCCTAAATATTTTTACCCCCAAAAGTTACCTCATTTTACTTTCTTTTCTCTTATTATTGGAGGAAAATAACCAAGGTTGGGCGTTCGCCATTTGATTGATTGTCAGTAAAACCTGACTCGGAATGGTACTTGAATACTTTTCAGTATTTCAGTATCTTGAGTAATTAGAATACGGTATTTGGATACTCAGAACTCTAATTACAGTACAGAATACTCACAGCATTCGACTTTAATGTCGAGTAGTCATTGATCGCAAACAAAGGAAATTGTGCTTTCATTCTTACTAATAATACTATGACAAATCCAATAATTCCTTTGTAATCTGATATTTAATTTTTGTGATTGTGGTTTCAATTATGTTAATTTGACAGTTGGTGGTTACCAGTTAATGAGTACTGCTATATAAAAGGTGGTTTTACACACAATTATTCAAAACTGCTCGCACCAATTCACTATTTTTTATACTCAATTATTAAAATTTCTTATAAAAAATAAGAATTCTTTCTGTTGACTGGAGTAACGAGCTGGGTTTGAGTATCCGAGTACTGGATTCTATGCCTTTATTAATTGTCTACTTGATTACTCAGATACATGCATAACAGATGATCGACTTTTGTAAGTAGGAGAGTCAGTAGTCGGGTTTTGTCCAGAAAAAGGTCAGTGGGTGATTGTCTACTGACTAAATGAACAAGTCATGATCTGCATGCCACCGGCTAAATGTCTATCATCTCTATTAGTATGTGTTCACTTTTATATTCATCCTTTGCTTTGTATCATTTAATATGTGTGCACTGGTCCGTAGCATTCCATATATTTTGCAGTTCGGTGGGAGTTGGCAAGAGAGGATCTGATTCTTTTGAAATCCAGTTTTTGTGGAACCTGTGCATTAAAGTGAGAAATATCATATGTTTTGTGTTCTCCAATTAATGTTGGTCATCTGTATTGTAGATAAAAGTTGCTGATTGGTTCTTCACGGGTATGATTTGAATGTGACACCCTCAAAGATTACATGAAACATAATAATAATAATAAATGAGTAGCTGCTTTAGACTATCACATCAGTGAGATTGTACCATCCCCACATAATATATTAAAGATATTTCTTATTCCGTATTTTTCAACACACATACTGGATGGAAAGTGCTGTTTACGGGACAAAGGATTTTATTTCTTCAAATATCGCATTTATGTTGATGGCAATCAATAGAAGTAATAACTCTTATAAAAAGCTGTTCAGTAAATTTTTTTAGTAAAACCAACACTTGGCAAAAAAGAGGATAGATTAAGTGATGTGCTCGGTCTCATAGACTCTTGACTAGGCTTTACCTGGGACTTATTCTCTGGGTGTTTACCTACAATGCAATATGCATGCCCATAGGCGCCTGTTTATTTTACAAAAGCTTATTATTGCTCAAAGAGCAATGGCTGGTAGAGTTCTCCTTAAAAGCTGGTAGAGTTCTCCTTAAAAGTCTGCAAAACAAATAAGTAGCTTCAGAGACAAAGCAAAGTTACTGATATTGTCAAGAAAGTGGCAAAATTTAAGTGGCTGGTCACGTTGCTCGAAAGTTGAACTAATGACATAAAGTTCTCTGGGGATGGAGATCCAGGAAGTCCAAGAAAGGAATTGGGCGGCCATAAATGCAATGGGAAAATGACATAAAGAGAGTGGCGGGCACAAAACAGAAAGGAGTGGTGCTCGTTAAAGGAGGGCTACGCCAAAATGTTGAAATGTTTTGTGGTGATGATGGAGATTTATTAACACATACCTGGTATAATTTAAAACACAAATATCATAAGTTAAATTTGCATCATCGCAATTTATATAATATATAAGTTAAATTTGCATCATCGCAATTTAACAAATGATGATAGAACTATCTACGCTCAAGGTCATTAATGTGGAGGTGTTTGAATGTTATATGTTTTGAATACCAGCATGTCACAATATGCTATGATCACTAGGTCGCAGAATCGCATCGCATTTTCAATATATCGATATCGATAACAGTTACTACTGTTATCTGTTTCATCATATTTGGTAATATTTTTGAGTATGTGGACATTCCTGTGTGTAAATAACAATTCCACTTAAAACAGATAGATTGAATGTCGCTTCTTTTATTATTTATGGCACAAAACACTTTGGACTTTTGGTTTTCTCGATCATTTTCGGGAAATGCTTGATTACATTCCTATTATATATTTTTCCACCTCTTGTGGAATATTTCCCATGTGACACTTGACTCAAATCTGGTTCTACGTCTGATCTAAATCATAGGTCTTACATCATTATTACATTAGAGATAAAATATAATTTTTATTTCTAATGTAATAATGATGTAAAACCTGTAGCCATGTCAATCTACATTTTCTAAAGTATTTAAAACTGTTGTACATCATCGTTTGTATTACCAAGTTCAGTGCCAGCTGTTGGACTGCCAGCTCGGCTTTCATCCTAAGTGGTTTACCATCACTCCCTTCAACTCTGAAGGGGGTGATGGTAAACCACTTAGGATGAAAGCCATCCAAACATGCTTTCCATTTCCATTTGGTTTAAATATTGAATGATTATATTGATACCCATCGGTCTTGGACTTGGTAACACTTTATGCTCCTGTCTGTTATGTGAGAGGATGGGGTTATGATTTATTTCATCTGCCAAGAGCGCGCACATACTTACTTTGATCAAAGCGGTGTTGCGAAAGGCGCCTGATTATATTGGTTTTTTATAAATAAATACACAATATAATTTCCCACCAGCAGTAAATTTTCTTTTAAAACGTTCTGTCAAATATTTTTTATTTTTTCGAATTGCCCCTACTATCTACGTATGCACTGGGTATAACTTACGCACAATGGGTACAAATGTCAGTAAGTTATCAACAATAACACGGTATGCTTTATGAAAGAAATTACCTCGATTCGACAATTTAATAACTATCGAGTATTCCAAACAGCTTTTCTTATTCTTTATATGTTGATAATTGCATACAATAATTGGAAACAGAACCATGTAATATCCAGAATTATATATGCCAGTAATAGTTATACCCACTAAATTGTATGGTAGACCATGTCAATAATATTTTCAGACATCACCTTATTTAATGGTTGAAATTTAGCACAGGGATCATAAACTTCAGTACCTGTGCTTGGGAGCTCTGTACTGTTAATTAAGTGAAAAAATTATATCATTGTGAAGAAATTATTGACCAATGGCTTGTGACAGTAGGTTTCTTTATAACACCCATGTTGAGAATACATGCAATAAATATTTTCATTTGCTCGAGTGTGACTTTGAAAAGTGGAGGAACCACTTTGTTAGAAATGAAATAATATTAAAACATGGACACCACTTGCCGATCAACATGTTTTTTTTCTAAAACTTTCATAATCACATTGCCTGTTATTAAGAATAGCTGTACGTTATTTTAATGGTTAGTAACTTTATGCTGTAATTATGGGACAAAAACCATAGTTGCAAGAGATTATCATTTTGCTAGAAATGTGAAATAAAAAAAAACAACCAAGTTTAACAATAGTCTACTTTCCAAGTTTAACAATAGGCAATTCTCTACTTTAAAAAATACTCAATTATATAGTTTCAGATAAACGAAACCCGAGATTTCATGTCAGCTGTGATATATTATTTTAATGGACCTTCACTTACATACTAATATTTTTTTAAAGTTGCTTAAAAACTAATTATGGTGTTAATAATAACGTGTCCAACCTATGATTACCTTTTATTGTATGCCGTCAATAAAACATTTTTTTCAAGAAAACCTTTTCAAAGTGACTTCCCTCCTTAAAACCTCATAAATTTGATAATGGAAATCAAGCGAAATGTGTTCATTTGAAATTATATTTTTAATATGTATTATTTTCAAGTAGATTTCAAATAATAGGATATTTAAGATGTTTAATATTAATTATGAAAAATTCTGTTAATTTGTACACCAATTAATTCTCTTGTAAAAGTGATCCATATGTGATTAGTTTGTTAATAACATTCATAAACAAAGATCAAATAAACTCAATGTTACTTTCGACATTTTCCCATTCAAAATAACGTTAATTGAAATGAAAAATGATGCAATTTTCGTAATAGTTTTGTTTTGGTACTTGATTTCAACAAGGCGCTTATTATTGAAATTAGCAACAACTTGACTAGAAATTAAAATTTCTGTTTGGAGTTGTATCGTGACATATCAATGTTTTGGCCAGCTTTAAATAATTTCCTTATTTCGTTTGTAATTTTTTTGTTTCATCAATATTTATCTGCTGAAAAACATGTCCATCCCTGAAAACAAAAATATACAGTACATGGACAGATAAGTAAACAACGATTGTTATTTCTATCACCAATATAGTGCTATGAATGTTTTTTAATAATATCTATGTTTCTTGCACAGCACTTTTTGTGCCCGAACAAAGTTTAAATAGGTTTACCGTTACATGTAATCTACACTATCCATAAAACATAACATAAAGTCATGTGGTGGTATTGCATATCGGCACTTTGAAAGTGTAACTTGTTTAGAGCTCTGTCTTATTTATAAGTGTGCGAGCTTGTAAGCATATAACTTTATTTTTGCTTGTAATTGTTACTTGTATACATGTATGTCACAAATGCTAGAACAATGTGTAATATTAAAAATGAAATGTGAATGTTTAATATAAAATAAATAATTTTTTTAAAAATTGTTTCATAGGGTGTGATTATTGCAGATGTTTAATACAAATGTTACATACAATGGAGACATCTGCGAACTTGTGCATGCGCAGATTTAAACATTATTTTGTGTCGTATAAATGAAGAATATAGTATAGAAATTAGGAATAATATTTAACTTTAACACCACTTACAATTTAAATACTGCATTAATGTTTCTGATTGTAGTTTATATAGGATAGTATTAGTGAAAGAATTCAGAAATCCCTTTTGTTTTTACAAACAATTTTTACATAGATAATGTTGAATATATTTAGCGTTAATATTGTAGAAATTCATTATTCACAATTAAATGAAACTATGTGATGTAGTATTATTTCTACTTTCTTTAAGTTCTTTACCATGACCTAGGTTTCGTTGTATTACAACATCTTCAGGTGGGATATTAGCAAAGAATGATTCTTTGCTAATATCCCACCTGAAGATGTAATATATCGTGGTAAAGAACTTGAAGAAAGTAGAACTTGAAAAATAATACTACATGACGTAGTTTCATTTAATTGTGAATAGATAAATGTTGAAACAAAATGTTTCTGAGGTTCTTCTTTTTAATAATTTTCCATCAGCCCATTTCTTTTTTGTATATAGCTTGGCAAATCTTTCTTCCATTCATTCTGTTATTCTCTCCATCATTCATGTCTGAGGTCATTTTTATCTTTCTTTCTTTTTTAAATTTTGGATGAAGGTTTTTTTTACCAGGCTATCGGGATATAGGGATAGTCTGATAAAAAAACTTTCATATTTCCTACTTTTAGCCCTCCACAGTCTCTCTAATTCACTTCTCTTGGCCAATATTCCGTCTGTGGATAGGCTTGCCTTTGGACGTTCTCATTGTACGTTGATTATTGTTTCATCTGGATAATGTTCATTTATATGTAATTTTAAGACCCAATAATTAGGTTTAAAATGGCAAACAAATATATAATTGGTATATTATAACTGGGGTGACCAGAAATGGCTGATGTAAAATCTATTATAATTTCATGATAAAGGTGGCTAAACCTTCCAAATGCCAATTGCTGACAAATCTTTGCAAAATAAATATCATATCTGCTAAAGATATCTCTTATTTTATATTTCTTCGTTATTAATTATCAAAAATGAAGTATTGGATATACATTTTAGTTTTGATTGCTGTATAATAAAAAGTTTAACATCTGAACATGATTTTCGAATGATAAGAAGTTGTGCATTATAAAAAAATTGTTCAGGGAAAATAGCAAACAAATAACTAATTGATAAGGTTGTTTTCTTGATTTCCACGCCACGGTAAAAACGGAAAGTAGGAAAACGAATACTTACTGAAATTAATTAAGTGTTTACTTGTATTTTTGGTTTGTTTTATTGCTATAACACAAAAATATGCATGCATATTATAACACTGAGGAAAGTTAACCAAAAATGGAACAACATAATGTGGGTTTTATAAAAAAATTGTGAATTGATGTAGGTATGTCTGGTGTTTGGAAGCGCTGGGGAAAAACAAATTTAGTTTGACAACAATGTGTATTTTCTATTTTTTTTTGTTGAAATGAAAGAATGTAGGTAAAAACAACCCTTTAATAAAAACTTGGCTTGGGTCGCGATTATTTTCTTTAAAAAAGTATGTACTAAAATTGACAGCCAACTGGTAGTCATTTTTTCACAGGATGAGCATATCCAAAATCATTTTTTTATAATAAAATAATCGAATTCCAGCCCTATTTGTTGAAATACGCAGTTTTTTCAAATAAAAATCAAGAAAAATTTAGAAAATACCCATTTTTGCCACACCAGATTTATAACAAAAATTTAATTAACTCTACCCCCAGTTTTTACAAAAAAGTGATGTTTTCTTTCGTTAAAAAGATCGACGAATCGATTTTATACAAATAGTAAAATAAGTGGGAAGTTTTTTGTTTATTCTTTTTATTGCGCTTACACCAAAAATTTTCAGAAGCCGTCTCTGGTCATGGTATATTATTTTTAAAATGCGCAGATAGTCTCGAAACTTTTAAAGTAGCAAAAAATATCAAGAAAAGGAAACCTCAAGTATTGCGTTGATCTTTTTCCATATTCACATAAACTTTCTAAAAAAAATTTGTCATTTGCTGTGCGAATTTTTACTTATAATAATGTGCGATGACAGATGTCTTCGCAACTCACGTATTTTCCATGATATATACGCAGTCTCAATTCATTTCATCCTTAGTCGCCCACGGTCTTCGAGGTAGAAATGCTGTCGTTTTGTCTCTGCCCACCTTGTTACTTTCATTTCCTAATATTGCGTCACGCATGATGATGTTTTATCGAAGGATAAGTGTAAATATTATTAATAAAAGTACGTTGAGTTACTTTAATATGAAAATCGTTTCGAAACTTGATTATAATTTATTTTGCTTAACTATTATAAATTGATTGATATTATAAATGTATATTTATTTAATCCCATAGATAACAATGATGAGTAAGCAAACTTCTGTTTCATTTCAACAGAGTAGGAACCTACTGAATTTGAATTTCACAAGGTTTTTGAGAGGCGAGATAATGACGTATTTTTATCACAATAAATGAAAATCACATTTACAGGGTGGGTAAAAAGTACCCAACGGGACTTAAACATCAGTTACTTTTCAAGTTAAATATTAGTAATGTTTCAGGCTATCAGACGAAAATTATATTATATTTAACACAAAGTCATAGACTTAGTTGGAAAAACGCGTAAAGTAAAATCGATAGTTTACGAGTCGAGAGATCCAGTTAGGTATAATAATATTGATCAAAATAGAATATAGCGAAGAGTTATCACGAGAGATTTAGATGCCGCCATCTTGAATCTCAAAAACAATGAGAAATTCGAATTCAGCACGCTGTCATTAGACGTACAGCGATTTATTTCCAATAGCAGATACTGGCATATAAAATCTTAAAACTGTTGTATTGTTAAAATTTAACAACTCAAAATTAGATAAAACCAAATTTAGTGTCGATTTATTGCAAGTGGTACAGATGCAGCTACTTGAATCTCAAATATAGTTTGAAATGCAAATTCGTCACGCTAAAGTTAATCGAGATTAAAGATAGTGACCATTTATTAGGAGAGATAGAGATACTGCCATTTTGGATATAAAAAAGTATTATAACATTAGAATTCAACATTCCAAAATCAAAAATAATGATGATTTATTGCGAAGGACAGATTTGAGACTCCATAATAGATAGGTGAGTCGAACATAACAACTATTTGTTGTAAAAGAGATAGATTCCGCCATCTAGGATATCGAAAATATCTTGAAATTCGAGGATATTCAATATCCTGAAATTATTCTAAACCAAATTTAATTTGATAAATATAAATATTAATTTGATAAATATAAATTTATTTTGGATGATATGTTCATTTATTGTGATATGTCAGATTTCGCCACCTTGCATCTCAAAACTGTGGAATTCCATTCCATACTTTGAAGTCAGTTGAATTTGAATGTAATGACGATTTATTGAAGAAAAAACAGATGCTGGCAGACCTTAATGATGATTTATCTTGGGAGATATAAATGCCACCATATTAAATATCAAGAACATTGTGAAATTCGAATTCAATATCCTAAAGTTCGAAACTAGAGATGACCAACTCGGAAATCGAGTTGGCCCCATCAAACCGAGATAAATGATTTAAAATCTCAAGAAAACCGATTTGCAAATAGAATTAATCTAATGGTTTTAATAAAAACCTTTATTCGATAGTTTCGTGGATCGATAATTTAAATACTCTTAATTTCAATAATAGTTATTATTTTGTTTATTTCTTTACATGCATTAATGTATACAATGGATACATATGGCAGATTCAAAGCTACGAGATCAATCTCTTACAGCCAACCAGAACACCAATTCAGGCCTGTTCGATGAGCAGCCGGGAATCGAACCCGCATCCCCGCTTTGCGCCGCGCTTTCAGAGAGCACATGCCTTGTGATCAAACCAACACACCACAGTGACGATGCTTTAATGACATAGTAGAAAAATAAGGCGGCTAAAAAAGAAAAAAATTATAGAGGTATGTTTTGAGAATCTTAGTGTTATTTATTTATTAAAAACTATAGTATTGAGAGCTAGGTAAAATCAACTTTAAAAATATATTTAAATTAACAAACAATTAAAATGGTAAAATAAGTATATTTTGATTTCGTCTTTATCTTTAATTCAGTTTAAATACTTTACTTATAGTGATGTAAATAAATAGGGTGTTTTTTAAGATATTTGTCTACAATTTTGTTACTTTTTTAGATATGTTATTTTATCAAATTGTCGATACAAAGTTACCAGTCATTTTCTTTACATACTACCAACCTGAGAATTGAAATTAAATCCTTATGGAGCAGTTTGTATAATTTATATGTTACTTTTGACTAATATTTATGATGTATACATATATATGTACGTCAATTTTATACATATATGTGTTAATATAAAGCTTTTCCGACAAAAAACAACTTGATCAAGTTAATAAATATAATCAACTAAAACAATAAACATGCTTGAAAGAGTTTTTGCACTATACGTTGCACCGTATTCGGTATGGTCGGTTTGACTCGTCCACGGTCGGGAAAGGCGAGTGAATTAAACAATGACCGATCGCAGCAAGAGGTCGAACGAACCAGGACATGTCGGTTTGATACAGACGTAAATCAGTTTTTCCTCGATTTAACTTCGATTCAGTTTGAATAGGTTTGTGTAGTTAAGTTGTTACGTAGTCAAAATGGAATATAATGACGATTACACAGATATCGCTATCTTGTATCTCAAAAGCAATCCCGGCTATGGCAAACCCGATCATTAAGCGAAAAGTTTTGGTTTCAATTTATCTTGGTTATTGTAAGCGTCTGGTATCATATGCTATGTACTTCAGCTCACACACACACACGCACGCACGCACACACACATGCACGCACGCACAAAAATTATCTTTACAAATAACGCCTATTGAAACATACTTTTATTGAAATTTCCACAACTAAAACTGATTGCAATATTCAAGTGTTCGGATTGTAAACTATACTTTCTGAATTTAAAGGTGTATTAACTCAATTGCAAAGCATTTTCTAATGGATTTTTTTGGAAATGAATATACAATTTCGCATCTTTCTTTTATATCGTGACATACATGTGATATAAGGTTTCAAGGCGTAAAAAATACAGTAAAAGTAAAGATATAGTCTTTTTGTTTGATCATGCGTACTGTCGACTGTATTAGTTAGCATGTAGGTATATGTGTAGCTATCGAATGCGCATGTTATGTACAATTACGTAAGACATCTAGTTTCGCCGAGTGACACCAAGTAGGTACTGCTCTCCATCAAATACATAGTATTTAAAGTATACTCTTTCATTAAATGACAAATAAACAAGGAAATTTTCATTAATGATAAGTTGCATTTATTCATGTTTTTTATGTGAACAAAATAAATATTATTTACGACACATTTCACCGATTCGATAAAAAAAACTAATGCATTTCATTGACATTGGATCGAGTTTCACTTGTACTTTAGTCCGAAGACAAATACTATAGAAATCATTTTCTACTTATATGGTTTGAATAGATATTTTCGTACCACCTCTTTAATTAGCTATAATAGATAAAGCTGAAAGTACAACCGCAGATTATAAATAAAACTCTCGTCTGGTATACATAAAGCAATGTTACACAAATCTTGTACACAACAACGTTACTCGTCACTGTTACGTGTTAATTGGGAAGTGTAAATGTGAGTCAAGCATTAAAATTGTTTCCCTCTGAAACTGATTTCAAAACTGTCTCAATTATTATTAGAGTAAAATTAATAGTCTATGATATGATTTTATTTATATATTTAATTGACGTAACGGTTTATCCAATGAATTTTTTATTGTGAGAAAATTAATATTAAACGTTTATTACCGCCAAATCGAAAAATTAACTGTATAAATTTAAAAACAGCTTCCATCTCGCTTATACTTTTGTCTGAAGTTAGTCATTAATTTATTATAATATTCGTGGATACAGTGATTGCTTTCTTTGTATCGCCAGTAACGCGTCGCATTCTACGGCTTATTATTAAAGCGTTTTTTTAAATTAAATATTCAGAATTAATCCAAGTACGCTATATACTTGGATGTCCAGGAAATATAAAAAATATTTTTTGATGCCAAAGCAATTGGCATTAAAACGAAATTATTCTAATACATTATTCGTCGATACAAGCCGACGGAGGAGAACATCCTTAGTCAACAAGTGTCAATTCAACCATAGATAAGATACTACATCATTGTGCGTGTCAGTGAGTGCGCTATTTTTGTTTATATTTTGCCAGTTGTTTATGCTTTGCTATTGTAGTAACAATGTGCGATCTAAGTAAACGAAAACAAAGTGACAAAATGCTCGCCGAAACATCAACAGAAACAATTGGAGCAGAAAATGATTTCTGCAGTATTTGCCTTCGTACTAAAGCAGAAGTAAAACTCGATCCGATCTCAAACAAAATGTATCAGATGTTTTTTATCGAAATTGTCAAATGTACGGTGGGTACTGTTTGTTTTGGTAAATCACTTTAGGTTCAATACAAATTTTACTGTTGTTTTTGAACAAAATGAAAATGAAACAAAATACGTAAAAAAACAATATATTAAAAAAAACCCGGTCGCAATTATTTTACTATAAAAATGATTAGAAAAATGATCTTCCGAAACGGCTGTCAAACATTCAATTTATAACCTCTTACGAAGTACTTTTTGTTTATTTAAATTTTTGGATTTATTTATAGTCCAATAATTTATCGATTCTGTCTATAATATCGATTTCTGTCTTTATTTGTAATTCAGTGTTACTAATAAGGGCATTTAGCCGACAAACTTATAATTTACGCTTGCTAAGAAGGCACTTTGACGGACAATTTCTCAAATCAACTTTCGCTTACTAGCTGTGTTATTGTTAACTACATCGATTTTTAATTATGTTGTTTCTTTTAAAACATAGAAATAGGGAAATTAGTGCACTCGTAATTTTTCTAGCCTTTCATACTTTAGCTTTTCATTTATTTCATAGTTTTAATGTTAAATGTAACTTGGGAAAAAATTTAACATGCATAAAACCAATAAATACAGTATAGCGTGTCGGGAACTTCTTGTTTCGATGGAACTGTTTTTATTGTTTAGGTATTTATTAAAACTGTAACAAATGTACATATCTATATTTGAAACCAAAAAGTTAAAAGCAAAGAAAGATTAAATTTTAAAATTCAGCAATATCTTAATCTGATTCTGAAGACTTCGGGAGCTGAAATGAAGCTAGATGCAATTACACTTCAATCTGTCAAGTTCAAACAAACAACATAAATATAGATAAATATTCTGTTCTATAAACAACAGATTAATTGCAGTGATCAGAAATGATCTTCTATTTCAGGAATCGAAGAATACCAACAGAAGCATATGCATGTGGTGTCGTCAACGTGTTGTGAAAGCCGTGAAACTCGTGAAAACAGCACAGATGACAAATATAATATTGACTAACATTCCACAAATAGACAAGTCACATTGTCAGGTATGTTTTCTATATCTTTTACTAGTCGTAGTTCTCGATCCTCTGATGAGTACAAGTAATCTAACTCCTAATTACTATTTGTGGCGATGCATATTCATAGAAACGTACCACACAGACATACACATTCCAGCTCACGCACTGTACATTGAGTTCTTCTCCATCTTCGTCTTTCACACCAGTATGCACACAACTGCTCAAGTTTAAGAGCACCATGTCCTTGACAAAAAAATTATTATTACTAAATATCGATTAGTATTTGCAATTGACTCCATAGTAAAAAAAATATTCAAGAAATATTCACATGCAACAAACTAGCATGTTGTAAGCACTCAGCCGGCTTTGCCACTGGTTGTTATGTAATGTTGTATTGACAGTGTGATATATTGACAGTGTGTCGACATATGTTACACAAAGTAAACCCATTAGGTTGACAGTGTGTCTGCATTGGATGTGAATTGACAGTTCTATTGAACAGTCCTACTACGTACAACACTATATTTTCTTATACCCATTGTATATATTTTTCTTGTGTGTACGGTGCTTTTTTTTATTTGTTGCTTTTGTTTTGTCACATCACGATTCTTTAAAATATCTTTGTGTCTAACAAGGAAATTTACCATGAAACTTTTGTTTTGATTTTAAAAATTAATTTTGTGGTTTTTATTTTACAAATGGTCTGACAATTTACAATTTATATTATTGCTTTTGTACTTTTATATGCGAAAAGTGATCATCGAAGGATAATTTAATATTAAAAACAGTAGGTTAGTAACAATGTTACTTTACTGTTTCAGTCATTCGAACAAATAGTCCGGGATCAGATCCAGGCCAATAAAATAATGCATGGCTTGACTCCAAGAACTTCCCGAGTTATCTCATACAGCTTACCGCCAGATAAAGCAGTTGCTTTGCCGATAAAGTTAGAATGTGATGACAGCATTTCTGATGAGAAGGAAAATGTTCACTTTGATGATGTAATTAATGAGGATCAATCGTATCATATCCAGAACACCAATGAAACTTCTGTCCTGACTTCAAGAAACTCCCAAACCACCCCATGCAACTTATTGCCCAATATGGCAATCGATTAGTTGGGGAAACTGGAACATGGTAATGAAATTTCCATTGAAGAGGGAAATCTTCATTTGGACAGTGTAATTAATGAGGTTGAATTAGATTCTAAAGACCCGATAGTTCTTAAAGGACACAATTCTCTAGGTAAGTCACATTTTGAAGTATTAAGTTGGATACAGTTGTCATATGAACACGATTGTTGTATATACAATCATGAAATAAATTTAAACAATGTAACAAATTCAGAAAGATGGACTTCATTTTGAAAGAGATTAATTTAACAGCATTCTATAAAAATTGCATCAAGATCTACTTAAGGAAAAAAATGGCTGACAGTCTGTTAATTTTGAAATAAAATGATATTCAAAAACAAATAAAAAATATTATTTTACCGTCTAGAGAATTCTCTTCTGACTTTTGGACTGTGGCGCGGTCACCATCATAGAACAAACTGGATGAATGAAATATATTTAAAAAGGAATGAATTCAGTGAATTCCACCATATTATGGAATTCTCACCATAATTTGCGTTCATTTTCTCTTAAATGATAACTGGGATCACTCTGATTATACAAAAACGCCAAATATTCTCAACAAAATGGGATCCGTGTCGGACGACGTAACTATACGGACGTATATGTACGAATAATTCATACCCAGTATGCAAGCTGTTATAGTACTAATATGTTTGGGAAGTTTCGTGCGTAATCATATGCATTCTTACTACTCCATTTCGTGTGAAAACATATCCAAATTGCGCTCGGCCTAACTCACAAGAACCGGTCGTGTCTTGGTTGTGGAACCTGAAAAGTTTTGTCTACAATGCACATTTACACATTTCCCAACGTAATACTTTACACTGTCGTAGCAAATGAATTTTCATTTCAAAAAAGTAAGAATGATGAATATTGTCATCTTTTTTAGGATTCCTTGTACAGACGGTCTGGAAGAAATCTATTATTGTCACAGAGGTCTATTGCTCTTCATAGAAAAGCTATACAGACATTGTTAAGTTGGTGTATCTTTCAGTGCTTCTGGTTTGGGTTTTTGAGTACATAATAAATTTTTTGTATCTCAATTTGTTTTCAGAAAACATTGTTTAAAAGTTAATGTGAAGGTTAAGCATACTGCCACACTTTATTATCAAAGCGATACGATGCAGTAAACCCTTTCTTTGGCACTAACAAACGCTACATGCATTATTTTGTAGGACGGAAAATGGATTATACTGATTATTTATTCAAGGAAGTTCTGTTTATGATGATGAAACTCTAAATTATGGTTGAGAAAATGTTGAAAAATATTTTATTATAGGAAAATAATTTATTTTTTTTAATAGAGGACTAAATCATAAAATGCTGTGGGTTATTTTGGTTTTATATTTCTGGGAGTATTATAATTAAGCAACATGCTTCAATTTTATGTTGTTCATTATGTATTTTTTTGACACAAAATTTGAAATGTAAAATAAAACTTTGAGAACTTTGGAAACTCTTCGAGAAGAGCACACTGGAATTTTTTACGTAAGAGGTCTCCAATGTTACCATAATTAGATAATTTTTGATAGCAAATATATTTAAAAAAGGCTGATACCTGTGCACCTGGAAATCCATGATAGTGTCATAAATATCCTCTATTTAAATGTGAAATATTAAGGTTACGTACAACTATGATAGTTTGTAAGTTGTTAGTAACTTTAAAGCAAATCTTTGCAATAGTCATCATTATCCTATATGATGTACCATTCTAAATGCAGTGTAATTAATAAATTCTGTACCAATATTGGGTACTTTAAATTAACAATATATAAATTTATTTTATCCAAGTATATGTGACTTTATTTAATGTTGGTACAGAACTATCTTTTTTATTAGAAATATTGTTTTGTGGGTCCGACTCGAATTTGGCTGGTTTCTATCATTTCTCACTATGTATAGGTTTATTTTTTTGGGTAGGTATTTCCAACATATTACCTGTAGCAACGTCAGTAACATGCGATTGGATATAAATCCTTCTGTATATCCGTATATGTAAATATATATGATTAAATATGTGCTTGTCGACAGATACAAATATACAGACCACATACAGTCCAGCGGATGCACACAAGCACACCTGCCAGCTGCAGCTGACGGAGCATCAGCACATACAGGAGCTCGAGGAAAGGAGGAAGGAGGCGCAGTACAGCAATGCTGCCTTCAAGTGTGAATTGTGTGCCCTCGGCTTCCCCTTCCTAATTGAATACAATTTGCATATGGAAGAGCATTCAGAGGTGCAATTTGTGTGAATTTTTTTGTATTTATGGAGAAGATGAAACAATTGGGAATAAAAATATTTTTTGCAGAAAACGTGATATCGTGAGGAATGTGATAAGTATATTTGTATCAATAAATAAATAAATCTCACAGAGAAATAACAGTCACAAGTGCTCGATGTGTGACAATTACTTCGTGGAAAGGTGGTCGTACCGGAGGCACTGCAAGACACACTACGAGCGGCACGCGTGTACCGTGTGTGGATTTAATTTCATAAGCAAGCAAGAGGCGCTGGACCATTACGTGTCGCAACACACTATTGAACGCTACCAGTGTGAACGTTGCATAAGGAAATTCGGGCAAGAAGTCTACATAAACTTTTTGCCCAATTATGGTCTCGCTCTGATGTCTGTCTGTCAGACATTTCAGTAATCATATCAGGTGTATGATTCCTGAAATGTTTTTTAAAATATTTTTATAGTAATATGTTACAATATATTTCTTAGATGTTACAATATTTTCTGGATATCTCCAAGGCAAGTACATGTATCCAAAAAGTGATGACAGATATAATTAAAATATTTGGAAATTATTGGTCAAATACAAAGAAACATTCCATTTCTAATATTATATATAGAAAGGATTTTTCATAAAATTAACTTTTTTCTTCCTTTATCCATTGCACTTCATCATAATGCTATTTCTCATGGAAGCAAGGACGGTGAAGCTCTATTTTTTACTTGTATGTCAATAATGTGTATTCCATCATCTCCTGAGAGCCCCATAATCCGTATATCTCCAGAATTTACGAAATGAATCTCTAATGTTAACTACAGGCTTTCTAAAAGTTTGTTGAATATAATTACATCTATATGAAATTGACATCAATAATATCTCAAACCATCAAACAGGCTTAAATTTAATATTTCTGTCATACGCCTTAGCTTTTCTCTTCGATTTTAGGTTAATTTGGTGTCAAGTGTTATGGGGGATGCACGGAGAGGTTAAATAAAACACAACCAAAGCCATGGCCATGGCTTGTGTAAATAGTATATCCGTTTGCCTTTCCCGTAGAACTGCTTTTGGACTGAAGCTGCACATGAAGAAACAGCATAAGGATCCTTTTCTACCCTGTCCACACTGCAGCCAGGTCCTCAGAAGCACACCAATGTACAGAATTCACATGAGGTTAGTATATGCATCGCAGCTTCATTAGATAAGCTACTATGTGGTACTTTAGAAATAAAAGACTTCTTGTAACATTATATAAATTTTGAACTAGATTGGTTGTATCAGTATCCGTTTGATAAATTGAAAACTCAATAATCAGCAGATTCTTCGGGACCTGTCCAGCCCTTTCTGTACAAACATTTGCATGTTTCTTAAATTTTGTATGAAAGGTCAAAATTAAGTATATTGCAAGCATCAACCAGAATTTTTGTGAGAAAACGAGTTTAACGGGCTTAGTACTGACAGTGTGGACGTTTATGAAAGGTATATTTAAAAAACAACTCTTCTTTTTGTAAATTTTAACTAAGTAGTTTAAGACAACAGTGTGCATCGGTCACAATCACAGAGTTGGTTGGTAATTTGTGACCAACGCAATCTAACTTATCTTTTTTGTTTAATTCCTCGAGTGTGGCAGAGCCCAGCAGGAGGGTAATGTTTTTCATCATTATGTATGTGGGTATGTCTGTTTTTATTTTTGCTAATCTAGTTAAATAAACGGCTGGAGATATCAATTTCATTATCATCAAAGGCAGTGTCATTAAAAAGTCGTCTTATTGCTGCGAGTGTCATCGGTTGTATCTACCTCTGATCGGTTCCTAATTACTGAGCATCCTGATCACAGTGTTTATTTTATATTGTCTGTTGTCGCTCTCACAACCTGCTAGAGTTTGTGGAGGAGCTCCTTTCACTTGGTCAGACCCATCTGGTTAGTGATCCGCCTTTTATCCTCTTGCCTGCAATATCATCAATGATGACCAGTTTTACAAGACTTAAATTCTCATCTATACTTCGCATTATGTGTTCAAAATAGGTCACCATTTGTTTTATACATATGGCAGACAAGTTAATTTTGAATCGAATTGTGAAAGAACAAGCGCATTTGTATTTTGGACTGTTTTGAGAGGTTTGTGAGTTATTATTAATCAGTTACTGAAACTCGTTAACTTGCTCTGCAAGAAAACTAATTGTTTCGGTATTCACGTACAATAAAATGTATTTAGAATAAATTCATCATTGTATGACAGTAAATACGTACAATGGGTTCCAACTGCTTTGACTGTAATATTAATGTTTAAAAATTTCAGTCGGATGCTTTTTTTAGCAGTATGTATACATGGGTATATTTTTTGACAATAGGTTACATTTAATTATAAAAAGAGTGACACTCCATCATCTCCCTTGTCTAGAATCGAACATCTATTATCTCACGTCTTTGAACTACACGCTAAACAAAAGAATATCCTTAGCACTCCGAGAAGGATCCTCACCATATCCGCATAAATATTACAGAGTGATTTTAAAAATTGTCTGATAAAAATTACCTCATATACCGTAATCTACAAGTTAGAATCCCTTCTTTACCTTGCAACATCTCCGAGCCTCTCTATACCACTTGCGTGAGATCTGTTTCGTTTTATTTATTCAGTATGATGATGTTGCCATGTTCGGAAAGTAATTAAAGAAACAAAATGTTTTCTAAACAATTTTATTCTTATATGAAAGCCGTATTGGCTTAGCTAAGGAACTATTTTTCTGGGTAATTTCTATGGCTGTTGAAGCATTTATTGGTCTTGAGGTCAGTTTTTCTTTGCCTTCTTCATTATCATCGTTGGAGAGTCAACCGGCAAGGCTTTGTTTCACGTACAGAATGAAGTGATAGTCGCTTGTGGATGATCAAATTGTTCCCAGTCGAATCTTTGAATGAGATCACTATCAGATGAGCAGCATGTGGTCAAGTGTTGCCGTGGGGCAACGCTATTCCGCTACTGAGCGTGGCAAACCTTTAGTTTTGGATTATGCGATGCAACATTTTCAAAGTTAAAGTAGGAAGCAGGATTTTTGTTTCTCCACACGGCACGAAATCGATTAGCATTTCGTTTATTTATTGTTCCAAAATGTAGGGTGTGATCGTACTCTTACGTGACGTGATCTTATTCATAGGTATTGTTTGTTTGAACTTTTGGGCTTAGTGATGCCGAATTTCTTTATTCCATTGACTGCTGCTTCTACTCTGGTGTGATGTGAGATGTCCATGTCACTTCTCCACGCTTAAAAATTCATTTTCTTCATCGTCATTAATTTCATCAAAAACGACGGCTTTATATATGTTTATTTTTCTGATGGTGCCGTTCTGTAAAAAGGGGATGGAAAAATTAAAATTGTTTAAACATATCTTTTTCATGTTTTTTAAAACCGAAAGGTTACTTTGCGAATACCCTGTTATTTGTATATCTCATATTTACCTGTGTGTAAATATTTTTTAGCGGTCTGTAGGCAAGTGGCGATAAACAGAATCCTTATAATATCTTGATCTATTTCCGTCTGTCCGCTCATATATCACAGCATCATAGTGCTTTCAATTAAGTCCAATCTTAATGAATGCTACAGGAATACCGAGATTAATTGTAATATTTTTATGGCTTTCCCCTTCATCAAACTTGGAAATAAAAATTGTTTTTTGTCAGATCCTGGGAAGTGAGGTGTCACAGAAATGAGTCTCAAAATGCAATCAAAAATATTATATTTAATTTTTTGTTAGCCTGTCTCCATTAACTTTTTGGGAATATTTATATATTAATATATATAAAGTTTATTAAAAATATTACGCACTCTTCATTCTCGAAACTTTTATGTTTAGGTTTTATTATAATATTTATCTAGTCGCATGTACAGAGGTTAATTTTTGTTTGTTTGTTGCCATTAACTAGCTTACGTGCGTCATTAGCAGACGATCACTATCCTAATACTTCACATGGTTCGCATCGTAGTCGGCTGTTGCTGACAATAAGTTGACTACATCAGGACACAGTAATAAAATTTTGTAAATAAGTTAATTAATTTGTTAAAAAAAATTTTCTTTTAACAACAGAAATTTTGCAAATAAACGTATTGAGAAATATTTTACCTATTTAACAGATTTGAAGAGAGCTTTTGATTTCCCGATTGCGGAAGGTTACGTTTCATAACTTCTTTGCTTATTTTACTATAAATAAAGTTAAAAAATACTTTAGTTTTATTAATAGCATTCAATTAATCTAGTAATCCAGATCATGGAAGATGTGCAATAAACCTCAAACATGAAATATGAGCTCAAGCGGTCCAGTAGTTAAACGCTATGTCAAATGTTAAGTTAGACCAATCCGATTTCCCTTGCAGATTGGTGTGGTAAAAAACTCATAACATAGAGTCAAATTTTCAGCTGACTTCCCACTCTCTAACATGATTTCGTTTCCAGACAACATGACTTAGGCACGAAGCTATTTTCACACTGCTGCAAGGTGTGCTCTCGGACGTTTCCCACTATATTATGTCTCCGCCGACGCCGAGAGACGCACTTCAAGAAGAGGCCATTCATCTGTTTACGCTGTAACAATCCCTTTCAATCATGGAGGTCACTGTACGAGCATAAGAAGAGGAAGCATTTTCATGTTCGGTATGATGCTTTTAATGTTCCAAAGCAAGGACGAGCTCAGGGTGAACGAGATCAGGGTGAAGAGAAAACCATCAAGTATAATTTTTTTAAGTAATTTTACCATAGCTCCAAATTAAATTTTTAGGGCTATTAGATACAGGTTTGGCTTCGAACATGTTTTTTGTTAGCCTGCAGGAAGGTTTTAGTACACTCAGTTTCTTTATAGTAAAGTCTGGACTGTTTTCTTTAATGAAGGATGGCAGAAAGTGTTTAATTTTAATCAACTCCATTCTGATGAAGTGAAAGCTCGTATTTCATCATTTTTGATGTGAAATGATGAAATACGAGCTAATGGCGTGTTTAGATGAAGTAGAGTTTCCATTCAGCCTGAGGAAAGGTCTTAATATTTCATACTGAAGAGTTCCAATGAATTCTAATCAAGATATTGTTAGTCGATTTGATCCCAATATTGTACTCCTGGAGATGTGTATGTGTTTGGATGTCTGGGGAGCAGCTCAAAGCCAGTGTTCTGGAATCCCTTTCATCTTTGCCTTTCAAGCAGCTGTTCACAAACAAACAAACACTGTTCAACATTTCTCGGCTTCAACTCGTATGGTACCCAAGGTCCTTGCTTCTGAATTATATTATACTGAATTGTAATTATTGCCATGGTGTTAAGGTATTTGGAAATAGCTAGTTTACCCACTCCCTCATAGTAGCAGCCTTGTTGACTAGGAAGTAGATACACGGGAGCTCAAATGCAGAATAAATTGAAGAAGTGCAATGTTGGAAGTAAGCATAATAATAAGTGAGCATTTGTGAAGAGAGGTACGATTTTGGAGGTATGTATTTCCATATTAACTCATTGAGCCACTTTGGTTATAGCTTCGAGTGTGACTACTGTCAGAAGAGATTCAGATTAAAGGACGACCTAGGGTGCCTCACCTTGGTGCATCTGAAACATGGCCATTTCTGTCAGTTTTGCTTAAAGGTTGGAGATATTTTCCTTTTTGTATATTTCTCTTTTTTCACCAATGAAAAGATCCCACACATCTCCATCCTGACTTACCTCTTCCCCTTTATCCATTCTCTTATTCTCTTTCACCCAGGCTCTTAAATGTTCATGGGTTTATATTTTCCTTGGAGATTCCACATTCGGGTGTACCAGTGTCATCCTCATTCTTTCATGTTTTACAGGTTCCTTGTTCTTTATTTCTTACATTCTTTTAATTTTTTTCTCAACAAACTATAAGATGCAAATGACTGATCGCTAAAGATGATGCAATTTATTATGAGATACCAGCATTATACGAGAATTATAGCAAATGGTGCGTGAGAAAAATGTGGCAAAAGGGAAAATGTATGCATGTGAATGAAAACTGAATTTAATAGCGGCTTTACTTAAATTTTAAATTAGTACATTTTCTGCTTATAGTTTCTTGCCCCGCAGCCGCCGATGACGTGCCGGTATCTAGATATTTCATAACGATGTCATCTCACACCAAGAATTGTACGTTGCACTTGCTTGCATTCACGTAGCCTATAGTTAGTTCGTATTAATGTCAACTTGTGTGCTATGTCCCAGTGGCAGTGGAGAATCTTGATAAATATACGCATATATACATGTACAATGTCGTCTGCAGGTGTTTCGTTTTAGATTCCTGGTTCAACGACACATAAAACAGAACCATGGCGCGGCATGTGAGGTGTGAGGCGAGGAATTCTTTGTGAGTATATACAAACTGTTGGATGAATAATTATTTGTGTAGTTTTCTGAATTGGTTCTTTTGACAGCTTAGAGGGAAGGCTCACAATAACTCATCAAGGTTGTTATTGATTGAAATAGAAATCAAAGGAAAATAAGACGGACAGAGTTTTTTAAATTATTTGTGTATTCCTGAAATGGTCATCATTTTGGAAACAATTTACTATGATCACATCAATGAATTATTTTGTTAATTGGTTTTTTGTTTCTGTTTTTTTTTTTTATATTTCTATTTGATTGAAAGTTGGTTATATTCATTTGTTTATAACTTTTAATAGATAATGTCTACCTGCACTAGGGTCGGATTGCAGCTGACAATTTTAAAAAGTGTTTGTAGATTTTTGCATGCAATAGGTTTTGATGAAAAAGTTAAAAATAAGAAAATACTAAGCAATTCGGAAATAAATGATGAAGACTGTAGTAGTCATCTATAATACAATGAGACTAAATCAATTTGATACGTCAGGAATATTTGAGGCAGTTTACTCTTATGTATTCACCAATTCGACTATTGTTTGTTGTTTGTCTCGTGAACATCTTTGAGTTAAGCGGAGTGCACGTTTTGTTGAATTTTTCAAAAAGAGTAGCTCCATTTCCATATTTACTTTGTCTGACAGTACTTTTGCCCTTGTAATTGTTTTAAGAACTACCAGCTGTGCGAGAACGACTGTATGAACATTTGTGTATAAAATTGATTATAATGTAATGGACATAATAATCTATTTCGATTAAGTAAATAAACATTGCAGAACAACAAAGTAATGTCCACTCATGTTAATGGTCCACAGTGCATCTGTACTCCTGCGCTGTCTGCCCCACCGAGTCCGAGCATCCCTCTAGGCCCGTGAGGCACACGTATCAAGTGCTTGAGATTAGCAGACTAGACGCAACGTGTACACTTATATGTGTGAAAAAATAATCTTTTTGGTGAAAATTATTGTGTTTTTATTTGTTTAATAACTTATAGACGTTTATAAGCTTTTTTTTGTGTAGAAAAAAACCCTTTTTATGTATTCCAACTGAAATAGATCAATATAAAAGTTCTGTATTTTATTTTATGGTTTTTTCATTAACCATAAATTTTTTTTAATTTAGTATTCAATGACACAAACAATGGCAAATAAGTTGGGGTAATAATTATAACATGTAAGCTATTGCGAGTAGTTTCTATATAAAATAAATTAAATGAAATATACATTGAGTAGGTTGTAAAATCCTCCAAAAATGTGTACAATACCGGTTTTATTTTTATTAAATTAGGACAAATGTTTTTTAAAATAAATACAAATAAACTGCATTCATGGTTTATTTCTTAGATTTCCTTTCATTTTAATTGCCCATTTCCTCTTTGTGTTTAAATATTTTGAAGTCGACAACACAAGCAAATACAATTGGTTGGATAAATTCTGAAAAATACATTATTTCAAAAACACACTTTGTATGGGAAATAATTTAATGAATCAATTCTTATGTAAACTTTAAAGTAAGGGGATGCGTAAAAACACCAAAGACAATGTTTAATACATATTTCCTTTCAATTAAATTAAAACAAATGGTGAAAAATTACTTTTCCATAAATTGCATTTCCACCCAATTTTTTGTTTTGTATGATTTTTTCATTCATAATTTGCATCCCTATTGTACGACCTAAAAAAATACAATTGAGTGAAAAAATTGTGAAAAATCTGTAATTGCAAAAACACTATTTGTATGCAAATACTTCATTGAATGGATTCTTTTATAAAGTAAGTAATGAGAGGTGCATTGAACTGCACGAAACGAAGTTAAATGATGGCTTAATTTCAAATAAATGAAGACAAATAGTGGAAAATGTATTTCAGCTAATTTTCGTGTTCTCGGGTCTGTTTTTATTTTAATTTTTCATTTGCGTCTGAATTTGCATATTTAGAATTCAACGACCCAAACAAAAACAAGTCGAAACAAATATGAATACATATATCATTGTGAAAATGCAATTGATATGGGAAACATTTGTCAAATTATTTAAAATAGGCAACGAGCAGCACGTAAAATAACCCAACACAATGTTTGAGACATGTTTTCCTTTAATTAAATTCAGATAAAAAGTGAAACATCCATTTTCACTAAACTGCATTAATACCCAATTTTTTTTTGTTTTTGAGTTAATTTTTTGATTCAATCATCAAATTTTCCTTTATATTTGTAAATATTGTATTTAAGGACACAAGCAACAGCAATTATGTTGGGAAAATTCAGAAAAATTTCCAATTGCAAATGCATTTCCAAAAAGCAGTTTGTGTGGGAAAGAATTGATTAAATCATATCTTTTATAAAATAAATAGTGAGTGCCCCATGAATTTCCCCAAAACATTGTTCAATACTTGTATGCGTCTAATTAAATCAGGAAAAATAGTGAGGAATTTATTTTTGTTAAACTTAATTTCTAATAAATTTTTTGTTTTATTTGTTTTTTATTTTGGATTTTCCATTTGCGTCTCTATTTGCATGTTTAAAAGTTAACGACACAAACAATGATAATTAAATTGAAAAAATTTTGAATAATTCATAATTGTAAAACTCTATTAGATGGTTTCTTTTATAAAATAAATAGTCAGCAGCGCATAAAGCTGTCCAAAACATTGTTTAATGTAAGTTACTTTTAATGCAGTAAAGACAATGTTACTTTCAATGAAGTAAAGACAATGTGCGTAAAATTAATTTTAGCTCATGACGTCTTCTACCAATTGGGTGTTATCTACTGTACGACGGCATTATCTGACCAGTACTATGTACCTAACTAGTCAATCTTGTGATAGTCTTTTCATTTGGCTTTCTGGTGCGATTTGGATAGATAGCCACATACATTATACTCACCTGCCGAGTCTTACAACCACACGCACCGAATACACACAGTAGACATTATAACAAGAAACAAAATGATTATTATAAATAAAGAACAAGATACGACAATAATCTGGAAAGTCAAAGTATGTTAAAAAAACGTCACGATACATTCAAAGCACGGCATTGAACCGATTTTATGTTTTTTACACAGGTAATTAAACCTCGTAAATGCTTATACTTACACTGTTTGAGTTTTTATTTTGAGACTAATATTTTGAGTTTGTAACTGGAGACCTGCCAGATAGAATTTCGTTGATTTCATTTGCTTTAAGTATGATAGAATAAGAAACATGCAATATTATATTATTGTATCGTCGTAGTCACAGAACATAAAATCAGATAGAAGTGGTATGTTCACTGAACTCTATGAAAACACGCGTCACCAGTTTGAAACAAATGAATTTTAAATGTGCCATTTAAAATTCATTTGTTTTAAACTGGCCGATGTAATTCGTTGTTGTTTCCGCATACTTGAGTCACATGTCCTTGTATTATGATAATTTGAATGTCCAAGGTCTAAACTAGAAAACAAATTTATTATGATAATTTGAATTTATAATGAGTCAATAATGTATTCCGAACGACATTATGGAAGAAGTTATATAGGAATCTCTTTTTTTTTGAGATACGAGGATACATTTACAGATTATAATTATTTTCAGATCTTTCCCTAAATTATGATTAAATACATACATACAATTTTACATTGTTTTGAAATGTTGCACATTCATGATAGACATACATATAAATATTATTTTGATAAATAATCTTTTTTTTATATTTTCAAAAGTTTTCTATTTTATCTAGTTGTTCAAACCAGCCTGATTTAAATTATTTAATATTTTATTGGTTCCTGGAAACACATGTCACCACTTGTTATGGCGAGTCGCTTGTAAATAGCAGAACGCCATAAGAAAAATAAAAATGCAAAAAATTTCAAATCTGACAGAATATCTTAACGGAATGGTGAATTATATTATCAAGTTAAATGAATTACGAAGTGAAAATATTTTAACAAATTAATCTTTGGAAATAATAATTAATTTTTAAATTCAAATTAATATTTTAACAATTAAATTAAGTTTAATGAAATAATGGATCTCGATTCTTTACTGTTTTACTATAAACGGAAATTCAGCATCTGTATGAAAAATTGACATTCACTGACCTTAAGGGAACAAAATGGTTCTCAAAGTCCTTTACTGCTCCACCAGATGGGCCCCTGAAGATGATAATGTAGAATCTCGACTCAAAGGTGATCGTCGAGTAGTCCCGATATGAAGATCGATCGTCGTTGGTCCGCAGGATAAGTCACGATGTGATTTAAATTGGAGAAAACCTTTTAAATGTGTCTTCCGAATAAAAAATCAGGACCAGTTTCATTCTTTATGTTTATTATACACAACTCATTAATCTTCTTAAACTCATACTTTAAATTAGGATATAGAACTTTCTCGAATTAATGTTCCATAGCACAGTCTGATTTAAATTGAAGTTTTGCCAAGGCCGTGCGGCTAAGATGTGTAGATTGTTCACGCTCTTTAAGAGTTCAAAGAAACTGATATTTTGCGACTACGGTATACAATAATTACCCTAGCCTTTTACGAGTTTAAAGTAACTGCTCACAGAACTTACTGCTAGGATATATAATTAAAAATCCTCGCACTTCAATAGTTTAAAAGTAACTGATCACAGGACTTTACTGTTTGGGTATACAATTAAAGATCCCCGCACTTTTATATTTAAAAGTAAGTTTGCGGCTAGGATATATAGTAGGAGCTTGTAGAAGGTTTCGAAAAGAGAAAATGGAAAATTTTGCTAAAAGAGTGCGTAAAAACAAAGGACAATTTTATTATTTAAGAAAGGAATGCAACAGAAATTTCTTCAAGAATGTTCTATGCCTCACAAAAACTATTCCATATTTCAATAAAATTCAATACAATGTTGTTGGCACTTTAACATTAGAAAGCCATAGAAGAAAAAAAACATTGGAACTATTAATCATTTGACAAAAGGCCAAGTCGCAAATATCATTCCTCACATAGGTGGCGATGAATTAAGTTTAACAAATTTAATTGATATCTAAATAAATTATTCTCATGCAATAATTATAAAAAAATTTAAATTAAATATTATCATTTAGAATTATTACAATTTTCAACCACCACTTTCGAACTCTGATCTTTTGAAGTGCTAATAACATTGCGGTGCATAATTCCACTTCCATTCAAAATTTTTATGGAAGTATTCTGTAGTCCCGCACATTTATCAACCGCCCACCACAATATCGAGCCAGAGCAGCTTAATAGATTAGTGGATATTTTTAAATTTAATTTATTAAACAAATTAAATTCTGTGAAGCTGTAATGTTTATAGCAACAAGAATATTTATTATTTGTACTTAACACAGAAAATAAAAATGTGCAAAATGTACGTGTGGTTATAATTTTGAAAATTTAGATAAATAACAGAAGATAGAAGAAGAACTAAAGTGTAAATAAAAAACAGGATTTAATAAAATATGACTCCAAACAGTTCTAAATTTCCAAGGGGAAACAGTGTCTCAAAGCGAATTATGTATTGACATATTTATCAAAATTATTTAAATTTTAGTTGTTTATCAGGCACACCAAATATTTGTTATCACCAAAAAAATAAAATGAATCGGGGGTATTGGAGTACAAATTAACAAAATTCTAGAAAATTAGAGTTTCAGTTTGCGAATGAACTTCGGTGCAAACGTATCTATTTCCAGAATCAAAAAAATGGAAGTGATGTTGGCCAGCTAATGTACTAGTATGTGTCAATTATAGTGAGGCCAATGGAATAAAATTTTGTTGTGCTGATTAAGGTCTTCAGGAATTCATGCAGGTCTTCAGGAATTCAGGTGCCATTGATAGATAGTAATAAAGACAAAATGTTTTATTTGTTCCAAAATGGGATGCTCACATTTAACATTTCTAAAATGTTTTAATTGTACTTTACTCGTTTGGTAAAATATTTCAGAATATATTTAATTCACTATCCAGGAAATAATCCATATTTCTTAAATAATTGACTTTTTGTCAATTTGGCATTAAGTTATTTTACTACACGGACGTTAATGTACTCCTCAACTACAGCCTTGATTAAATTTGTTACAAGACTGACTGAAGGAATATCTTCATACTGATGTAAAATAATGGAATCAAACATCTTCGTGGGTATAATGTGATTTAAAGCCTTAATTATGTTTTTTCCTTTTTTAATTAATTGTACGTATTATTCAAACAAAGTGTACTTTAGACTTTGATAGTTAAAAATTCTGTTCTTTTAATCTATCTTATGAAATTAATTAAAAATATATCAGTCATTTATTTTCATATCATTATTATAACGTTGAATAACACACGGTATCTGAGAATAACTGCCGGACAAAGAGAGACGTTATTCCTTGATTGAAAAATAGTTGATGATGGTTAAAATAAAATTGAAAAGATGACTTTTTTTCAGAAAATTGAAAATAACATTCATAATTATTGGCCATCTTTTTTGTACACACGATACTTAAAGTAGATTGAAAAGCTGTGAAGAAATTGCCACTGTGGGTAAATATCGTACACTGGGCAAGTATTGGATGTGTTAAAAAGAGTTATGTGTAATATTTTTTTGTACTCATTTAGAAAAAGGACATGTTTTACATTTTATTTCAACAACAACTTATTTCTTTATAGCCCAAGAATAGCGTCTTTCTCTCTCCGACATCTATTCACGGACACCATGTATAATGAAAAAAAGTTATTAGGGTTAAATAGGTATTGAGTTAAAAAAAAATGAAGTTATTTCAATCTTCCTACAAAATAACGTACACTGTTCTATGTTCAGAAAATTCTGTAACACAGACCGATATACAAAAAAACATGAAAGGTTTTATAAGAACCACAATTTACTTTTGAGATGCATAGGGAATGAGGGAAGTGGGATAACTCTTCAATAATTCGAATTATTCTTTTTCACAGAAATCCATTGAATTACAGTAACATAGTTTAAAAAACCTGGAGTAAAAATATGTACACGTGTGTGTGTATGTGTGTTCCATCCAGTGGGAGGTATATGTGTGTATGGGTTTTATCCAGTGGGATGTGTCCATGTGTGTGTATGAAATTGATTGTATTGCTGTAACATGGCATATTAAAAACTATATTTGTGTGTGCTCCTTTCAATGGCACACGTGTATGTGCATGTATGTGCATGTACGAAATGGACCATATTGCATTAACATAACATATCTAAAAATATGTTATGTTAATGCAATATAGTCCATTTCATACATATTATATACACCTGTATGAATGCATACAGGTGTATTTTTTAAAAATATACATGTGTGTGCTTGTATGTGTGTGTGTGTGTGTATGTGTGTGTGTATGTGTGTGTGTGTGTATGTGTGTGTGTGTGTATGTGTACTGTCTAATACCCAAACCATGGAAAGTTTTAAATTTAGAAATTTAATTTACTTCTCATATCAAAACTCAATATGTCTCACTCAGAGAAACAAAATAAAAGAGAAATTTTCAACACAACTAATAATTAAGAAGCACAAAAATACTCAGCTCCCAATAAAAACAGTTTCAGCTTGTTTCTCTCCAATCCAAACTCAATCTGCTTCTATTATATGAGAAAGTATGTGTGGCTTTGTCTTGTGATTTGTTTAGTTCCGAAGTAAAAAGTGTACAAGGGAGATTGGACAACAGATTTCAGACACGAAACTATGTTCACGTAGCTGCCGCCCACCTCGAAGTGCGGAGTATTAACAAACTGGACATAGTAGAAGTTATTAAAATGGCTCTGACACTGATAATAACTGTTGGGGTTATAAGTCTCAGACAAACCTGGGTTGGCAAGGCAAACTTGGGTTTCATATGGGACGAGTGATTGAGAAATAATCTGAATGAAAGAGACAGATAGATGGCATGAGGAAATGTATGGTATGACCATACTAGTGGATTAACCTCCCCTTAATTTTTTAAAAAATGTCTTAGTATCATTCAACAGAAAACTGAGCACAGAATTATTGACATTAAGTAACATAAAAATGTCTTTATTTAGTCTAAGATAATAATTTAGCTTAAACTGAAAAGATGTAAGGGTTTATGTGTTAGAAAATGAAGATGTTTAAAAAAGTATTTTAGCGGCAGCGTGGGAGAGTGTTGAAATGGAATATATGCTCTTGACTTTTGGAGAAATTGAGCAAATATTTTTTTGAAACTCAGTTCGTTATTGCTGCGCTCGTCTGATTTTAAAATATCTATAAGTTATAAAGAGTTTAATTCATGCTGTATTTATGCAAAATTTTAGAAGTAGCTGGAACTCAAACAAATCATCTTAATAGACCAAGCAGCAACGGAAGAAATATAAATGAAGATGGAACAAAATTAGTTTGCTAAAAAAATATTCAGAATAAATGTGCAGTGGTTAATTTTTTACAGAAATGAAAGGTAAAATGGTAAATCTGTATGTATCACTTGACTTTGGCACGTAGGTTTCTCTTGACTCACCTAGTGCTTGTTAAGAAAACATTTTTCAAACTTAAACTCCTAAAAGTATAAAAAAGGGAGTATAAGATTATTGGAAGCTGGTATATTGGGACTGGGAAAATATTCGTATTTAAACTCTCAGACAGAAATAACGAACCACCTATTTCAGCGTTTTTCATAAATGGTTATTGTTTGAAACGAGAATAAAAATGCAGTCATGTACTCTTTTTGCCCGAGCAAAGCTGGAATGAGAAGCTAGTTGCATTTAAAACTATCACCAGCTTGTGGCTAATATCTGTTGTCTTTCATTTTTAATACAACGTCTATGAATGTTCTTATTAACACAATCTTGTAATGATTCTAATTAAACTAATGTACGTGACTGAGTCCAAGGTCTGCGTTAATTGATATGACATGTATTGATGGAAGCTACTGACAGATATTGTATTAATATTCCAATAACGATCATTTCATATTTCAAGGTAATACAATAAATTGATTTCATATGTTAATACTTGTTTATTACGAGTATGTCGTATTAGGCACGAACATTAATGGATTCTACAAATATATTGCTAGTGTCATACTAGTTCTTTTTGTGTACTGACAAGTGAAACATACCAAACTACTGCAACAACTCACCTTACACCGAAAAAGCCATATTTATAGGTCACACAAAATTCTGGCATTGTGGCTGATAGGGAGAGCTGTCTGGTTCGTGAAGGTTCTACTCTTGCAGACATTGAAAATGAAACTGAATGATGATGAAATGATAAAACATTTTGTGATACAATTGATGAATTCATGTTGTAAACATTTTGTCTCGATACACCAAGCCTTCATAACTTTGTTTCTTTTCTCTATATCTAATTGTGTATGAGAAATGTCATCACATTTCCCAAATGAAGTACCACATGCTCAGTATTAGTAAATTTTGAGATACTTGTTCATTGTGGGTATACTCAAGGTTTGTAGCAAATAATCTCAAGATTTACGAGATTACCGGTACTCAAATTAGATCAAGATTAAATTTTTCTGTTAGTTCCCTTCGCTGTCTACTGAGGGTACAGCAGGTGATTTTACATGAAGGCTTTGAAAATATCAGTTTTGTACCACTCTTTAGAATACAGAGCATCAACTTTTCGGGCTGATATAAGAATATAATGAACTTGGTAATTTGGATTTTATTCCATATATTTCAATCTCGTCAATCACAGCAAGTTTAATTCAGTTTGCTTGTCCCAATATTATCATGTGGATCGTTTCTTTCGTAGTTTTCTAGAACAATAAGTGTGTTCTAGCTTTAAAATAAATTATTTTAGAGGCCACGTTTGCATATCACAAGTTGTGTTATCTTACAACGAAAGTTTTGTTTATCTTACATTATATTATATATATATATATATATATATATATATATATATATATATATATATATATATATAATATATTTATTTTAATCCATTTGCTGAGACAAAATAATCTATTGGCTAATTATTGCTAACAAAAAAAAAATACTTCAAGAGAAATAAAAAGCTCGTTTCACTGCTATGTAATAAAAAATTATGAGAAATCATGTTTAGTAATATCATTTCATTAGAAATTAATTGCTACCATGTAATGAACTACTCATGAGAACAAAATCGTGAGAAAAAGCGATTGCTTAAATTTTCATCAGCATGTAGAAAAATGATAACAATTATGATAAACAAAATACAGATAATGACAATGGCTACAATAGCAACTGAAATATAATGAATCAATGTTTGCCTGTAGGTACTTGGATACCAAACATAACTATGGAATTCTGTTAAGAGACTTTGAGAGTTTGGTGTCCACCTGGAATACGAAATCTCACTTCCCAGGTACATCCACGTACCGTGGTCTGCACTCATACATAATTGACACTACTACCTACTGAGGTGCTTTGTGAGCCCATCGCGTATTGAGGAATGCTGCGCCTAATTTTCGGTGGGAGGAATATCAGCCAGAGCTACTGCTCTATGGTGTATAGTGCTGTGGAGAGCGGACTGAGAGAAGATGCCAGGATACTGGCAGCCAGATTTCAATAACCAGAGGGAAGTGGAACAATTGTCTATGCGAAACAAACAATGGATCATTGTATTAATACAAACTATACCCTTTGGTCTTGTTCCTGTCCTCGTTTTAATTTACTTTCCATTTTGTTTTGTCACACAGTCTCAACAGCAAAACAAAATGTAACATTCGTGCGTCTTGTGTAACGTGTAGCGTTGAAAGGCAATTGTTTCAATTGACATAAAACATACTTTATGTCCTGAATAACGCAGATCAAAAATAAGAAATACATTCTCAGTAAAAACTCTCCATGACAAAACTCATGGTACTCAGCGATTTCTTTCTTTACAGACTGTTTTTATTATAAAGAATAAATACATAACAAGTTTGGTTACAGAAAATGAATTCTAGAGCAAAGTAAACAAAATAAAATAAACGAAAGGAAAACATAAAATAAAAACAAATATATTTACTGATAATGCAAATATAACTACAATTTATAAATAAACGAATTATCTTTAATCGGCATGCAAATATGAAATGATTGCAATTGCTCACCAATTCTTCAATTACAGATTAGAAAATCTTAATATGCAGCCTACATCCTGTATCCTAATATGCAGCGTATTCCGGGAAAGAAAGCTTTGAGAGTTTAGTAGGTTGGACCTGGAAATACTCAGCATGCAGCAGAAATACTGCATGTGGAGGATCATTTTAGATTGAGGGCGGGATGTGCGTAAGAAAATACTGCATACATTATTTATACAATTTTACACCATTTATATTAGGTTTACTCTATATGTATAATCAAATATATTTAGGAATAAATCCAACATTTTTTTTATGTGTCTATTTTATAAAATCGGAAAAACTTATGTATCATGAAAATGTTTAAGAATTATATAAAAAACACTTTTTGGTTGTATAATTACAGTGATTATGTGTCTCATATTTGCTTTTTTTATCCAGTTAAGGCACTTAATTAATAATCATTCTTGATTATCAAAAATACAGTTTTTTAACATTTCTGAGATTTCTTACTCTTGTCAGTTCAAGAAAATTTGAAAGTTTTCTATCACTGAACGGTGCAATCTTTTTTTAAGAAATTGATTAAGAGAAAAAAATATTTATTAAAATAAAATAAATTGTGACATCTAGTGGCAGAGATTGACACTATGTTTAAAACTATTAAGCTTGTGGTTTCTTTTATAGAAAACAGATGTCACTATTAATAATATTGATGGAATTTATTATCCCATCAATATCATTAATAGAAGACATCGTAGTGTAAACATATATTTCAGCTGTCTCCATGATGTTAATGAAAATAACTGAAAATATATATATAATAATACAAAATATGTAAGAATCATCTGTTTGACCTATGTATATGCTATTACAATCGTTACATTTAAGTTTATAGATACCACTCTTCTTATATTTATCTATGTTTTCTTTACTATTGACAAGGGTTTTACCCAAGTTATTTAAATTACTATAGGCACATGTGGTATTATTTATATTTATATTATTAGTTAAGAGTTTTCCTAACTTGAGAGATATATTACCTATGTGTGGGATGGATTCGTAGTAAATTTTATTGTTATTTGGTACAACCGGGTGTATTTCTTGGATTAGTATTTTTCATAATTTATTTTGGTACAGTTTTGTGACAATTGATGGGTTATAATTATTATTTTGCTGCAATTTGTCTTATAGTTTTTATTCCTTTACGTAAATTATGGCCTCTTAAACAGTAAATTAGCAACCAATGCCATATACTATTACACATATGTAAAAAAAGAATTGGTTTATAATGATTATAGGAAAACTCTTTTTATAGAAAGATAACTTTTGTAATTTTTGTCTATCTGTCAATCCATTTGTCTATATGCACGTAACTTAAAAATTATCAGGATGTTTTTTATAAGATTAAATTATACAGATTACAGGATTCAATAAAATAAGATATGAATTATTTTAATGCAGTGTCAGAAATTTGCAGGCAAGTGGTATGTTTTGCTGGACCTGTTGCTGTTTAAAAGTTACTATTTTGGTTGTAAAGTTAGAAGTTACGACTCAATTGAGGTTTAAGCCTGGTTATTGGTTAGACGATTTAAAAAAAATTCCTTGGTGAATCTAAGGTAAGAACTGAAATCCATTACTTTACTAAAACTTGAAGAAAGAAGGCTGGAGGATTGCACAGTGCCAAGAGTGAAGTGTGACGGTAGTTCCATTAGGGTCCGGGTTTGTTTTTCCATCAAGGGCATGGGCAATACAACGAAAACTGATGGAGAAGTGAAAAAAACAAAATAACAATATTATTATTATATTTTAATGACAATATATGAAATATTTTAAAACAACAATTCTATTCCATCTGCCTTCATTTCATCGGCGATTGATATGTAATGGTATGTCAAAATTTCTTGGAGCAAAAGCAAAGAGCAAGTATTTTGATGAATATAACACGTCCATCATGATAGCTGGACATAAATTCTTGTGAAGTTTTATGAGAGGGAGGAATTGGATAGTAAAGTTCAATATTGATATGCATCATTAATAGATGTGGAATATGTTTCAGGTCCAACAAGCAAGTACAAAGTTTTAATAACAAAAACCACACTGAAGTTATAGGTTTACTTTCAGATGCAAAAATTTCAAAGATTGCGTTTTTTTAACTCATGTGACCTCCATGCAAGTAGAAAAAATTCATAGAAGTAATTAAAAAAATACCCTCGTACGAAACTATTCCATATAGTTATCTGATATGAAAATTTTTTAATTGTTTCTGACCAACGTAACATTTTTATTATGAGTATACTCTTTGTGTCACATTACATGTTCAAATTACACTGACTGCACACATAATGTAATATAGGTTTAAAATGAGTTTTAGTATTTATTTAATTTATCTATAAACTTTAGACGTATAACACGATTGATTTTTTGTAGAAAATATTGAAAATTTTTTAAAAGCAGTATGCCTTATGCGGCTTTGGCAATCTAGTAGAAAAGCTCCACTTACGTATAAACTTTTCATAGATTTTCCACTTGACTCCATGAAGCATGTTGATTTAAGGGTCTACGTTATTATTGAGACACATCCCTGATGGATTTATTGATATCGTATTCACATCAATCAAATGTTTTCGAGTGTGTAAAATTTATACAGGTAGATTCTTTTTTTATTTATTTCCTACTACGAAATATTACGTGACATTCACAGGTATGTATGGATGAAAGAGATTTATAAGAAAATGAAGATTTCGAAAAAGTTGTGTCAAAAGTCTTTTTTCACTTGTAGAAACTATTGCACGAACAAAAGGTATCACATAGCTTATTTCATATTGCGTAAGTTATACTTAAAAATTTAAAACATTATTATTAGTCTGCTAAAAGTGTTATTTAGGAAAAAAAAATTTTATTTATGCCAAAAGTAATTATAAAAGAGTGGAATTTAACCTCAGCTTCCAATCACGTCTTCAATTTTCGAAGCACATCAGGCAGTAACATTTGAAATATATATTGTGTATAATGGATGCTAATTACTTCAGGCTCTTTGTTATAACATGAATAAGTGCTAAAATTTAAAATTATGCATTTTAAAATTTTGGCAATTCATTAACATGTAACTAATAAGTGCTTAACTAATGTTGACAAAATCATCAGAGATTTATAGGGTATTGTTATCAGCATGCAGCCACCAGTATATGAAGGATAGAGAAGTGGATGAAGTAATCAGTTGACGTTCAAGTTTCTGATAACACAGCATCTGTCGACATGTCTGCATTGAAGAGTGAGTATTTGAATTTTTTTTCATTTTAATTTTTCATTCAATTGGTGTGTCGTCACAAGTTAACTCGCATTTACTTTTGCATCACCTATTTCAATTTTTAAGCTTCAGTGTTAGAGAGGGAGAATATATAATATTGTATAATATTATTTAATTGTGTGTGTTGTAAAAACGATTAGTTTCCTCTAGATTTAGATTTTTGCTACGATTTTCAAATTATGAAAACTTGTAAAAAACTTTTCAATGATTTATTTCAACGAGTTTTATGCTTCATCTGATTGTCTAAGTGATTATGAAGTTTAAAGGCTTAACAAAATATGAACATATAGACAAAACGTGAGTACCGAAGTACGAAAGAACTACAAAATATAACGATGACACAATTTGATAAATTTACTTTTACTCGTCATAAGCAAATAACATTCTGCTGGGACCACGATCAGTCGGTTGAGCAATTGAATATTTGGATATTCTCTGATATGAAATATTTCCTCTTTAGAATTTTAAATTAATAGGAGTTATTCTATTAATTTAAAATTGTTTAATCAACTCTTATTCTAAAAAAATCGGTCAAAACATGAGAATTAATATTTTGCTGTGTCCATTCAGAAATGCAATATGACCACAACAAATAAAACAAAATAAAACAAATTCTGCAATGATTTGCGACACAAGGAATTCCAAATTAAATAAAACTACGTGATGTAGTATTATTTCTACGTTCTTTAAGTTCTTTACCGCGACCTAGGTTTCGTTGTATTATGCGGTGTGTTTTTATTATATTTTCGAAAGTTATATAATATACAAATATTTTAGTGAGGGTAATAAATTAAATTGATGTTCTATGAGGTGATGATTCTATGAGGTTATACAATGCAAATGTTCCAGTTTATGTAATCAAATTAACTGGAAGATATTCTCAGTAATATATTTATACAATAGCGAGGGTATCTGATGGTTGGAACAAGGTTATACCACTAACTGTACGTATCTCCCTTCTCATTTATTTATTTATTTAAAATTTTTATTTTTCATATATTTTTTAAATGTTTATTAAGATGTGTAGCCCGGCTGAAATAATTTGAAGTGTACTGCAGTATCCATGTTGTCTAACTATATTATGTCTAGAAGGTATTAAGTATGGGTTGGTGTCTCTTTTATGTCTGTTTATTTCTAATGTTTCTAGGATATTTAGTTTATTAACTTTTGTATTTATTTGTAATATATAGGAAGTATTGTCGTTATGAGGGTGATGGTTATTTTCAATGAGGTGTTTTGCGAAGTGAGATGTGTCTGATTTGTTATTTTGCCAGCTGGCAATGTGTTAAAGAAAGAATTAATGTAAAGAGATTTTAGTACCAGATGATTCTTACGTATTTTGTATTAAGTTATTATCTGTGTACAAAGAAATTTTCTGAAAATGTGTTCTTGTTTTGTGAAAATGTGTTTTGTTGGAAAATGTGTTCTTTGTATCTGGTACAAAGAATTTTTGTATAAAACTCAATACAAAATATGTAAGAATCATCTGGTAGTAAAATCTCTTCCTGTTTAACCTGCGTATACACTATTGCAGTCGTTACATTTAAGTTTATAGATACCAATCTTCTTATATTTATCTAGGTTTTCTTTACTATTAATAAGGCTTATACCCAAGTTATTTAAAGTACTATAGGCACATGTGGTGTTATTTATAGTGTGTTATTGTTGGCCTCATCACAGATTTGACATCTTTAGCTCGAATAAATGTTGCGATATAAAAGGAAATCAAATAATTAAATTGGTAGGGAGAGAATAGCGATGGATCTGTAATTAATTTTGTACATCACGCCACCTTTTGGTACAGGTGCTACTCTGGTGACATAAACATTGGCTCTGATACTGTAAGTAACAGCCCTATTAATATAAATCTAATTACAATATACATATATAAGTGTCTATATATAAATATATACATATATATATATATACATATATATATATATACATATATATATATATATATTTGAATATATGTACACACACACATGATATTGAAAAAAATATTTTTGCAAAATTTTTTAAGTACATTGCATATAGATGGTTTCTAGAACAGTTTGATTAAAATTATCATTTATTTAAATTTATTCAGTGTGCTTTGTGCTTTAGATTACTCAGATAGTTTCCGTTTATACACATTTACATAATAAGCCAGCAATGTGCGATAATTTGTGCATGAAATTAGTATTGACAATGAATTGAAAATACAGATGTTTTTCTTTTTTTTGACTGAATTGTGTCTATTCGTTCATTTGGCTTTTCCATATTTGGTATTTATCGCCTGAATGGATTGGCCTGTACGAATTCGGTGAAAAATAATGTACAGTCTGTAATCTCAACTCGATTCTTTTTTTTTCCATAAGAGAATTGTAAATATGGTACATTTATGTTATTGTCACAAAATCTGTCTTTCTATCAATACATCTGTCAAGGCGTATTTAATCAAAGAAATGACTTTCTGTATATATGTATATATATATATATATATATATATATATATATATATATATATCTATATATATACATATATATTTATTTATTTAGTGAGGACCCTAACATAGATGTAGAGCAGGTCAAAGAATTTTAGATCGGAGAGCAGGCGTCATGAGACCAGCATCATGATCTAATGCCATCATTTACTTTTGTTCATCAGAGGAAAATAGAATCCAGAGCTTTATAAAATTTTGTCAGTGTAATATCTGAATTCTTAAGTTAACTTCTTGGACTCAGCTAAGACAAGTTTAATTGGGTGATGCATCCTGCTAAGCGAGCAAGTCTGAAGGCATAAATTACTTCTATTTACTGCGCGGGCGCAAGCGTTTCCAACCACGTTCAATGATTAGTGAAATGATTGTGTAAAATAAAAAACTCCATTGTTGGGCTTCTTTGAAGAAACTCATTAATGTATTTTGAATAATATATATTAGACATTATCTAGGGAAAAAGCAGCGCTTCAAATTGTTTTGATTCACTAATAAAAATAAAGGAGATGATTAAAAGTTTCAACATTCCAAATGAACCTAACATTTGCTGTTTCAATAATACAAATTAAGACATCAGTCAAATAACATGAACTTAATAAAATCTATAAACATCACATTGAGATTTAGTTCCGTACTGGACAAACGATGTTCATAAAAAATTATTTTTTTATATAGTCAACGAATGATATCAGACACAAGCGAATGCGTCAAATTTTGAAACACTCTTCGTTTTTACTGAGACTGAAAAAGGGAAATGGTTGTTAGAAATATGAATAAAATGTAAACTAATTATGATAATTAGCCATATGACCTATCCATCTGTTTTTAAACTGCCCGTCTATTTTTTAACCTTGACAATGGCTTCTGCAGCATACTATTATGTTTCTTATCATATTTCAAATGTCGTCGACCTCCAAATATAATGTACTATTATGAAAGCAATTTAAATTGTTTCAATTTACATTACAGACGTGTTCGTTATATGTTGGATTCTGTTTCACACTGGAATAATTTCTTCGCAACAACACTATGCGAGCCCAAGGTCTGTATTGTGGATGAGAATTTGAAATTTGAATTTTATAAATATTTTGTTTCATATTTGTAAATATCATGCAAGATTCAATCAGGTAAGCTTCAGTTGGCATTCACCTGATAGATTGTGTTATGTTAGGACTCAAACTTAACACAATCTGTTGGTTGATATTATATCTTTTGTCGACGGCAACTGGAACATAATAGCCATATCATTTATTTCTTTGTTAACATTCAGCTAAAGAGTTGAAACTCACAATTGCTCTATTTTTCATTTTTTTATTTTATGTGTAAAGCCTATAGAAATGCTACACGCCCATGTCTATGGTTGAGCCATAACCGTTTTAGGAGAAAAATAATACTTGATTAAAAAAAAATGAAAATTAAATTATATAATACAAAAAAATTTTACTATTCATAATAGTATTTGGACATAACATTGGAATTATCAAGGGGCGATAATTGATTAGCTGGATCCAGCGTGAGCATTCCAGTCAGATTCAGCAACCATTAATTTTGATATACATGAAATAAATAGCAAATGTTAGTTACTTAATTGATAAGTTGTTGCCATTTTTACATTTTGAAGCAAGTTAAGTGAATATTTAAGTAGGGGAATAATTTATTTTCTGTTTATTTCAACCTGTATTATTCTTCTTAAAAATGGCTTAAAAAAAAATAGCTTACAATAAAACACATAAAAAATGTTATCCTGCTAAATTCACTTTGACCGATAACTTTTTAATTTCAATCCAAATTCATAACCGAAAAGTTATATTTTCAAAGATACGGTGTTGTTTAACGTTTTAAGCCTAAGCGGCCAGTTTTGAGGACATTCTGTGTCGCCCCGTATTCAGTGCATTGAGTACAAGTCTAATTAAACAATTGCTAATGACAACTAAATTAAAAGGCAGATCGTAAAGATTTTCAGTTTGGTCTTTAAATATGTAAATAAATCATAAACAACAATAATTTTCAATGCATTAATTTTCAGTTACTCTGTTTCCGTTAGACCTTATTTTATTGTACAGGAAGACAATTTGTTGTGTGAATATAACCAAGTCATTAGATAATTTTTCTTCAATTTTTACTCCAAACTTTAAATAATTTGCTTATGTTACATCAAATAGATCATAAATTCATATCAAATGTGTCATGGTTGTGAAAAATGGAGAGACTGACACCAAATTCTCATACACTGTATTTAATTTCAAGAGTTAGTGACATCTTTCCAATTACTGCGACTACCGTGTTTAATACCCAACTCATCGTACCATTTTACCACCAGCGACAGCTGGTATGATGTCATAGTAATAGGTGCTGGAGCAGCTGGTGTGTCTGCACTCACACGTCTGCACCGAGCTGGACTGAAGGTGCTGGGGTTAGAGGCAGAGAACACTATAGGTGGTAGAATCAGAACCCAACATTATGGAAGAGGTGTCGTTGAACTAGGAGCTGAATGGTGAGAAGATGTTTTTATACTCAACTAAAAGCTTAGGACGTAGATTTAAACAAAAAAATTTATTCCAAACCCCATTCTTTTGAAATATTCCTGCTATGCTCAGATACCTTCTTCAGTCTACCAATTCCCTAAGGTATCACTGTCTTCTATGAAAATTCATTTTTACGAGCCATAAAACTTTCGAAACAATTGCGTCCTGACACTATGAACACAAACATTTTGATTTATTTTTATTCTAAATGTTTCTGTGCCGCATTTTCAACTTTTCCACATAGTCATTGTGATTGAAGGGATTGCCTTTTAACATAATTATGTTACTTCAATTTTCTTATACCACTGGAATGCATTGACACGCAGAAACAGATCCAGCATTTTTCTCATGTCGATACATAAATTGTGGACGATACATAATTGATACATAAAGTTGTCGCCGTGGTATATTGGGTTGATCAGAGGGTATATGGTCTCGAGCCCAGGATTGATTCCCAGTCGTTCATCAAACTGGGCTGCACTGGTATTATGGTTGGCTGTAAGAGGTTGCTATTAGATCATTATTATTTATTTATTTATCTAATTTAATGTATCTAATTGATACATATGGCGGACTTATTACTACGAGAGCAATCTCTTACACCCAACCATAACACCAGTCCAGCCCCGCTCGACGAACGGCTGCGAATCGAACCCGGGTCCCCGTGGTGCACCACGTCGTCAAAGACCGTATGCCTTGTGATCAACACAACACACCACAGTGATGACATTCCACTATTCTAGGATGCACGGCTACAATGCTATCTATAAATTAGCGAAAGAAGCAGGAGTACCGTTGGTTGAAATAGACGACCTCAGTTTTAATTTTTTGTTGAGCAACGGCAGCAGATTGCCCGTCGAGCAGGCCAGGAAGACAGTACTCAAAGTACATGATGCCTTGACATCTGTCAGAAGAAAACCAATCATCACAATGCACAATTATTTCAACAAAATGTGAGTGTATTTTAGAATCTAGATATCTGATAAACTGCACATTAAAATATTGTACCATCTTCATTCAGATGCGGTGAACATGGAATAAGTTCACACAACTTTACTTGTTTTTAAGGCTTTTGATATTACCCTATTTTAATTAGTACAAAATCTAATGCGACCAATAGAGTTGCCATAACAAGTACTAGGGAGAAGAGAATGCAAGTTCAAAAAATTCTTCCTAGCACAACATTTAGTCCTATCCTTTTACGTCTTGCTAACTGCTCATGCAATATCTTGCTTTCATTTTGCAACCAGCCTGTCCCCGTGTCACATATTGTTATTTTGGGTATACACCGTTACTTGTCAGTTCTATTGTCCATCATTTCTTCTGATGCCATCCCAGCGCAGCATTGTTTCAGTGTTATATTTCATTTGTCATATAAATTACAAAGTGCTCAAAAAAGGCCACTAATTATTACTTTATTAAGACATTGTTCAATTAGTGTAGCGAGCCGGCTTCTCTGTGTTTTTAAGTACAAATGAACATGATTCTAAGTAATCATCCCTTTGTAATAAAATTAAAAACCATTTTCAAAGAAAATGGACTACGATACGAATACTACGATATAGTGGGGATTTTATAATATAATTCAATTCTATTAAATGATAACAACTTTAATCTCACACTAACACGGGGCTCAAAATCATTCCATTTAGTGATTTTAAAATGATCTGGAATAATCAGGAAAAAGTCAATAGGAATATGGGTGGTGAACGGCTCCCATAATGATAGACTGTAATTTATAAACGTCCTTACAAATCAAATATTCACATTTTGTTTACTGATACACAGATATGAATCCTATTTTTCCAACTCACCCGACCTCCTCCTCCATCGTTTTCAACTGGATAGTGTATTAGAGTGGTGTGAGGAGTATGCATATACTGATTATCCGTCTGGAAGCTGGAACCTCATCTCCACAAAGGGCTGGACGGATCATCACATTGTCGATGGTCCAAAGAGCCTATCTTGGCACACGAAGACGGGATACTATGGTCTGTTTGATGTGTTGATGGTGAGTTGGACAACTTTTAACAGACAATAATAAGATAAATTGGTGGTAGAAATCATATGATCGTATATTTTCCAATTGCGTCCTGCTTCACCTAATTTAACCGATTCACTGTACAAATTATGGCAAGTTGTTTTTACAAGTTCCTATTCAGAATGAACGGAATTGTGCACCGGAACTATAATGAATAAAAATTGTTATCATTTAATCAGTTTAATGACCCCTCTTCTACATCACTGTAAATTTATCATATCGGTTATGTAAAGTCATAGGACTGAGCAAGTAAAAAAATTGAGGACTGATTTAAGAAGGTTATTGGCCTTTTCATACCTATCATCCAAAAACATATGTTCTGCAATGTTCCCCTGCCATGTGCACCCTTGTGTCAAATGGAGATAAGATGATGAGTTGCAGTCCAGAATTTGGACACTTTCTTCCGTTCTGTTTTAAACTTTGATAATTTTAAGAATCTTTATTTAATAGTCGTTACATTTGTTCAAGGTTTATTCCCCTCTAATGTCATTCTATATTTGTAACGAGTAACCAATCTGTTTAATGTATCGTATTTCACTGTCAGCTGATCAAAACTTTTAAATCGCTTTGGTAAGCTGCCGACGTCTTAATTAGTTACTGATAGAGACTATTGCAATCAAAAAATCATTGGTATCATGATTTTATTTACATGCACATGTAATTTTTTAAATTATTTAAATGTGTGTGTATGTGAAAAAAGGTGCACAATACGCTCTAAAATGTCCGTTATGTATCTTGCCACAGTTAGGGACCTGTTTTCTACAATGTGTTTCTCCGTATAGGTTCCTAAGAAAATACCGCCTCATACCATTACTGACCCTTCATTGTAAAACTCTCTTCCACCAATGTTACACTGAGCATATCTTTCTTCGGGTCATCTCCATACTTTAAGTCTTCGATCATCTGACTTAAGGCAGAATCTGGAATCATCAGGAAAGAGCACCTTTGTCCGAGGGTCATAATCCAAGTATCAGTGTGAACAAGCAAAGTTGGACCGAGCTACTCGATGACCTGCAGTGAGTAAATGTCCTTTCATTCCGTCATTTATTTTGAATTAGATTAATGAAAATTTTTCAACAAAATAAGCAATATTCATGATGACATACATTAACACATCATATACCAATGTGCAAATAAAATAAGCAGAATAAGGTAATGACACCAATAATGGAGAGTATCATCATAACACTTGTTAACAAAAATATATTAAACGAGAAACATTATATTTTGTATTAAAAAATGACAGAATGTATGCTTGTAGCTGTCAAAATGTATAATTTGATAAAAGCATGCCATTTAATTTATAAGTCATATGCAAATGAAGAACTTATCTATCACTACAGGTGTATGGATTTCTAAACAATGTTATTAAGGGCCAGTCACTGGTTCAACCGAAATGCCACCAATAACAAACGCCGCACGCATGATCTAAGTCTTTGTATCAATTTAAATAAAAATATCTTGATTCATTAATGATTTTGTGTGCGAAATTTAACTTTGTATTCAAAAAACGATTGGGCTTGCCATTAGTAATACGTTGGATATCTGCAATGCGATAAACAATCCATATTAGCGACCTAAAATAAATACCGGGTATGTGTCTGTTACTTTAAACACAGATCTTAGATGGATATCATATAGATGAATTTTATGTTGAATGAAGGATCCATTGCTGCTTCACATGTCAGACAGGTTAATTAATTTAAAGCGTTCACTTTGCCAAAGAGCAGTAAATTTAGTTAATAAGTCAATTGTTTATGATTTTGGGAAATTCAACAAGTGGTTAGTTCCTTCAAGAATGTTATTATCCAGGGGGAGAACTATTATTAGTCGAAATTACGACGATACTCCAAAGGGAGTGACTAATACTTGGACAATTTATCAAAATAAAAGACAGAAACACTATATTAAGATTCTGTGCATTAGTTGCAATATTCAAATTCCGAGTTCACACCCAAAAGTCTAGTATTTAAAATTTTATGTTGGTAGTCAAGATTCTGAGTTACTTTACAGCTTGCAACAACAATATGGAAGAGTGCGGTAGGATGTAGCTCTCACTAGAGGGCACTAAAACTTAAACTACGGAAACTTGCAGACCAACGAATTAATATTTAAAAAAATGACACATGCAATCACAACGGAAATGCAAGTAAAAATATTGATGAGAATCTCCTCCAGAAATTTAATATTTTGTGTGGAAGACAATATTCATACTGTAGTGCATCAGAAAACATGAAATGAAGCTTTAACACATTTGTGTAAAAGCTTCATTCAGCTGAAAAACATGTTAGAGCTGAAATCGTTATTTTCTTTAGACTCCACAAAAAAGTGATTTTCATCAGAATCCACAAAGTTTATTTTCTTCGGAATCCATAAGATTTCAAAAAAATTAAAAATTATTTCAAGTAAAAAGAAAATATGATACAACAAATATTATACACAAATGGTCAAACAATGACTTGTATATAAAACAACATAAAGATGTATAGCAAAAAAGTGAAACAATTGTGTATCTTATGTTTTTGTCTTCTTCTAGGTTTATTATTCAATTTTCTCAAAGAAACATTGGAGAAGAAAAATTTAATGTAATATTACATATCATTGGATACATACTAAATGTAGTCAAAATTAAAACCTAAATGACATGACAAAGAGTATAACAATAATATTTTTGTAGAATGAAACGCCTGTGGATATCAAACTGAACAAGGAAGTCGTTCATGTGAACTGGATGCCGGATACGGTGAGCAACTTGGTGTCGGTGCAATGCGCCGACGGGAGCGTGTATGAAGCATCTACTGTAATAGTCACCGTGCCGTTGGGTGCTTTGCAAGCAACGTGAGTTTGTTAGAACATCTATGTTTGTGCTTTTGACCTACAGTGTAAGAAGAATATTTTGAATGTCAATTAAATAAATTTAACAAATATATTTACTGTTATTCGGGTCACAATACCTCTTGCTATGATGGTTCGATATGGTAAGACCCCAAATGTAACGCCCATGAATGTAACGCGGTAAACAGTGGAACACAGAAACAGCTATTAACAACTGGCTCTTAATTTTCAGCTTAAAAATATTTTTGCCAATTCTCAAACAGGGCTTAATTAAAACTAGGAAAAGATGCTCATTAAAAATTTATTTGTGTTTGGAATGAAATTATATATACACCTTTAATTTTTAGGGTGTTTATTAATATAGCGGACACAAAAAAGGCACAAAATACGTTTTAGTAATACTTCCCAGTAACATAATAAGAAACGAAAAAATTGTGCTCAACTCAAAAAAAAGTTATGTTCGTAATGAAATTCTATAATATTAAATTAATGGCATACCACAGAATTAATAATTTACATATGTGTGTTTTTTGATAGCTTAACCACACTCAATGGACAAATTTTGTTGAAATGTGTATTTGACAGTTTTTCATAAGTTGTGTCATTTGTCCTTTTTTTAAACTCACAACCCAGGATGCTTCACATATAGAAAAATGTAAAAAATAGAAAAACCTCAAATAGTGATCCAATGGTTGCATTAGAATGTTTGATATTACTTGCTCAACACGTCTACCGACATGTTACTCATTATATATATTTATCATCACAACGTTACCTATTTTACTGTGAAAAGTAGATTTAAGTTGTTTCTATAAAATTGAAATTTATACTGTTTCAAAGAAATTTGTATCAGGGAAATTGGACGATTGATTTCAGTCATGAAACTATGTTCACAACGCCACTGCCCTTCTCCAAAGTACAGAGTATCAACAACTTAAACTTAGGGGCAGTAATTAAGATGGCTCTGAGGTACGAGACCAGGTGGTGGGGAGAAGAGACAAACCTGGCTTTTATATGGGATAAGGAATTAAGAGGTACTCTGAGTGAGAGTGATAGATGGCTAGAGGATGTGTTTGGTGCAATAAAAGCGACAGGTTAATTTGTTCATAATTTTATTTTTAAAACATTCGATAGAAAACATTATTTTCATTAAATAACAAACATATATCTTATTTAGTATATAGTAATAATTTGGCATGACATGAAAATAAAAATGCAACAGTTTATGTGTGAGAATTAAAAACGAAAGCGTTCGGAGACCCACACAATTTGGGTGGCAGAATCAAGAAGTAAATGAAATAAAAACATTTACAGCTTTCAAAGAAATTGGACAAATATTTGTCTTTGAACAGAGATTCTCAATCCATTTTTGTAGTAATACACCTGGTTGCACTCGACTGATGTTAATAAACATAACTATAGTAAATTATTTAATTCACCCTATGCTGATGTAAAGCCTTAGAACCATTTTAAAATCAAACTAATTATGTTTAATGCAGGTGACGTCAGGAGTAAAATCTAATAAGAAGGAACAAAATTAGTTTAATTCCAAATTAGCGACTATGACTTCACGCAAATTAAATTTAAAACAAATAATTAAATACAATGATATTACCAGGTTGCATTCTGCTTGAAGCTGCTTCTGCATAAATTTAGTTAAGTTGCCACCAATTGGCTTTTATTTTAATGACCGTACCTACCGTACGACTTGTACCGTCTTGAAATAGTAATGCACTGTATTAATAGACCATTTATAGATTGAATCTGTTTGCATTCCTATGTAATGTGCAAAATTTAATTAAAATGTATGTACTTGCTTGTCTTGCGTAAGTCGTAGTACAGATGATCATTCTAACAATTTTACGAGTATACAACAGGCGTCTCACTGCTATTATTTTATATTCGCATGTGAGACACATCAAACGACTGAAATTGTCTTATTATGGTGTGTTGGATTGACCACAAGCCACACGGCCTTTGACTTCGCAGCGTGGTGCACTGCAGAGGTTCAATTTCCGGCCACTCCTTGAGCGGGACTGAACTGATGTTTTAATTGGTTGAAAAAATTAGTCAGCTGTTGTTTTCATGGCAACAAGTGAACCTTTTGTGTCCCATGTTCTTTGAGATCTACAAATAAATAACCATACGTTAACTGCAGATTATTTTTTGTAGGGTCAGACAATGTTCTGATGCTGTGGTTGATAGGGGATATGGTTCAGTTTGTGGAAACCCTTCCTCTGGATGCATTAAAAATAAAACTGGACTGGTTGGTTAGGAAGTTCTGTAAACCAAATTTCTCCCTCTATCAAGATTCGGTGGAACTGCGACGGTGAGCATACTCACTTTATTTTTATTGGGAGACGGTTTTGTTTTTGATGGGAACTTTCCATTTTTTATTGCATTTGATTGTAAATATCTAGAAAATCTTGAATTAGTTAAGTGCTACATTTATTTGAACACGGAACAAATAAAAGGAATTGGTGCTAAAGTTTACCAGGTATGTTTTATAGTAGTATTATAACTTTTACAAAAACTTCTCACGCATCACGCATCTCAATGTTCAGTTATTGTATTTCTCCTTATGTTCTAACATTTCCTAAATATTCAATTTAAACGTTCAGTGTACAAAAATGATAAAATATTTTTTAAGAAGTTCGTGAATCACATTTGTAAACATTTTGTCTCTATACCATAATTCGGTCCATAATTTCGGTCTTTCTCTGTTTTTAAATGTGTACCGACGAGACTCGGTTAATAGCGATACGGTATTATCGGGACATTCTTTATCTGCTTACTTATTGTTTTCTTGATTGACATTGAGACTATTGGAGTCGACAGTAAAATTGTTTGGTAATTAAATTATGGAAAGCCATTTTCTACCTGGCGCAAATAACAAATAAACATACACACATGTAATTGGCTGAAATACACGCTTTTGTCAGCAGCACTGCATAGAGCAATTGGTAAACTGAAATCAGTAGATTCCTCAGTGACAATAAATGGTGTCTCAAGATTTGCAACGTACTGGATATTCAAAGTAATTTTAGTCACATTGCAGATATATAATCGAAAGCCTGGTTCAGGCTATGGATGCATATTTTCAATTGAAATCAATTGATTAGTTTGTGTCGCTGTCCACTAATGGTTTGGCAGATAACTTTATACAGACATCTTGTAGATGTCAGCTATATTCTACTTTTTAGATTGCAGCATCAGCTTCTTGGTCCGTACACAAAAATAAAGACCCGAGGATATTAACCAAGTTAACTTTTATTTTCTCCCAGTTATTACATTCACCTTGGTCAGGGTAGCATATCCTAACTTTACTTTGCGGATGGTTTCTTTTTCACAGTCTTCCACAAAAATAGAAACATTCCTGCTTCAATAGAAATAGTCATAATGTCCACATTCGCATATCACAAGTTGTTTACCATACAATGAAATTGAAATGTAAAAATCCTATAGATTTCTCTGCTTTTCCTCACAGCTCTACGTGGGTCACAAATCCTCACTTCCGAGGCTCATACAGCTACCATGGTCTGCGTTCAGATATAATTGATGACCCTACTGAAGGACTACGTGAGCCTATTGTATATTCTGGGACACCGCGCCTGTTGTTTGGCGGGGAGGCCACCAGCCAGCACCACTTCTCCACTGTGCACGGTGCAGTTGAGAGCGGATGGAGAGAGGCTGACAGAATACTGGCTGCCAGATTACAATAGCCAGCGACAAATGGAACAGTTTTGTTTATGAATTGAACAATATATTATTGTTAAAATATAGACAATACAGCATATTGTTTTTTTTGTTGCTCTCCTCACTTTGCCTCAATTGGCCTTCCATTCTGCCTTGTTACACAGCCTCGTTAGCAAAACCAAAATATAACGATTATAATTCATGGATTCAATGTGCAGCTCTGAAAGTTAACTGTTTCATCTAAATAAGACATACTTTACGCCCTGAATATTACAAATTAAGGTTGAGAAATACAAATATTCACAGAGTTTTCATTATTAAGAATTAGAACATAAATAACAACATAACATCTTTTCTCTTTAATTTATGGTTTTCATTTTCTCAATGGATGACTTTTACCAATGTCACTTTGAAGCAAAATTGAGACAATATTGATTAAATCATTTTTTGGCCGCCGAAGAAAAATAAAATAAAATAAACAAAATTAAAACACAAAATACATCAAATATAAGATACATATTTATAGATATTCATACATATAAAATGTATAGAAAATAAAACAAACAAAATTAAAATATAAAAGACATATTTATAAATTTATAAATTAATTTTCATGAAATAATATTCATATATATATACACATGTAAACACTCTTACCCACTCTGAAATCATAGGTTGCAGAATCTCTAATATGAAACGTAGCCAAGTGTGTAGGAAGAGCAATGTCCCAACCGCATGTGCGCCATCACTGAAGTTTCCCTCTGAGAAAATATTTCAAGAACCAAGGTTCTTGAACCAAGGTTCTTGAACCAAGGTATAAGTTGAACCTGGAAGTATCTGCTTGCAGTCAGCTAATCACTGAGTACCCACGGAAAGAGGTCCTCCATAGAATTATAATGTGGTTTTCCTTCCACAGTAGCATACCAAGCTTTTGCATCGATAATTTTATTTTCTCTTGTGCAGTAATGATCAGGGATCCATGCAAGAACGACACCTGAACTGGATATCTCCAAATCAAACAATAATTTGCTTGATTTAGAAAGTGAATATATTTGGCGTTAATTTTGTAGAAATCCATTATTCACAATTAAATGAAACTACGTGATGTTGTATTATTTATACTCTATTTAAATTCTTTACCACAACCTGGTTTTCGTTGTATTACAGCATCTTCGGGTGTGCAGTTAGCAAAGATCGTCAAGAAAGGGAAACCTAGGTTGTGATAAAGAATTTAAATAAAGTAGAAATAATACTACATCACGTCGTTCCATTTAATTGATCTAGAGAATCCAGAAGTCAAAAGTAAAGTTAACTGATAAAGCATCAGCGATGCGGGACTTTAAGCAGCATGAAAAGTCATACAGGATAATGAGACCATAAATCTCATTATGCTGAGCATACGTCGAACCTCCCCAGTAGCTTGGCATTTCCCGGAGAACACCGAGCAGTCTTTTGGGAGGTGGAAATATGCTGCATGAGAGACAACTGGGCAATAAAAATACACACAACCGGAAATATGTAGAATTAGTGTATTACCTTGTCCTTACTTTCAAATACCCTTGCTTTTGTATAAATATATTACCGATAATAACTTCCATTTAATTTTATTACATACACCGTAAAGTTTGCGTTGCATAACCTCACATAATAACAACAATTGAATTTATTACCCTCACTAAAATACTGATATATTGTATAACTCTCGGTAATATAATAAAACCTACACTGCACCCCTACAATAAACTCACTAACATAAGCAATGGAAAAATCCGCACAAACCAGGCTTCCGCTATTGTGTTTGAAACATATAAATACTGTTGGTTGTTCCTAAGAGTTAATCGTTGCTAATATCCCACCTGAAAATGTTGTAATGCAACAAAACCTATGTTGTGGTAAAGAACTTGAAGAAAGTAGAAATAATACTACATCACGTAGTTTAATTTAATGTTCATATGGTGAATAATGAATTTCTACAAAATTAACGCCAAATATATTCAATATATATATACTGTTATTTATTATGTT